>PVHT020000166.1:15126988-15142796 GCA_004024745.2 Catagonus wagneri
AGCTAAGAGATTTCTGCAGCACTGAACCAGCTTTACAACAAATCCTAAAGGAACTTCTCTAGGCAGAAAAGAAAAGGCCACAACCAGAAACAAAAACACCACAAATGACAAGGCTCACTGGTAAAGACATATATACAGTACAGGTACTAAATCATCCCTGCACAATTATGCTACCAAAATCAGAAATCATGACAAGAGAGTACAAATGCAGGTCACTGACATTGCTTCTTATTAGAGAAATGCAAATCAAAACCACTATGAGGTACGACCTTACACCGGCCAGAATGGCCACCATCAAAAAATCTACAACAGGAAGTGCTGGAGAGGGTGTGGAGAAAAAGGATCCCTATTACACTGCTGGTGGGAATGCAAACTGGTGTAACCACTGTGGAAAACAGTGTGGAGATTCCTCAGAAAACTCAAAATAGAATTACAATTTGATCCAGCAATCCCACTCCTGGGTATCTATCCAGAGGAGACCATGACTCGAAAAGACACATGTACTCCAGTGTTCACTGCAGCACTCTATGCAATAGCCAGGTCATGGAAACAACCTAAATGCCCATCAACAGAGGAGTGGATAGGGAAGATCTGGTACATACACACAATGGAATATTACTCAGCCATTAAAAGGAATGAAATAACATTTATAGCAACATGGATGGACCTAGAAATTATCATGCGAAGTGAAACCAGTCAGACAATTAGACAGCAACACCCAATGCTACCACTTACATATGGAAACTAAAAAGACAAAATGAACTTCTTTGCAAAACAGACAATGACTCACAGACTTTGGAAAACCTTTGGTTTTTCTTTTTTTTTTTTTTGTCTTTTCTAGGGCCGCACTCACGGCATGTGGAGGTTCCTAGGCTAGGGGTCTAATAGGAGCTATAGTCACCGGCCTACGCCACAACCACAGCAACGCAGAATCTGAGCTGCATCTGCAGCCTACACCCCAGCTCATGGCAACTCCGGATCCTTAACCTACTGAGCAAGGCCAGGGAATCGAACCCGCACCTCATGGTTCCTAGTCGGATTCGTTAACCACTGAGCCACAACAGGAACTCCAAACCTTTGGTTTTTCAAATAAGACAATCTGGGGGGTGGCGGGATGCACTGAGGGTTTGGGATGCAAATCCTATCAAACTGACTTGTGATGATTTTTATACACCTATAATTGAAATAAAATTCATTAAGTTAAAAAAACAAAAAACACTCATTGTTTTAAATCAGTATTTTCACAGGAATGTAATAAACAGCATGGATGGAATAAAACTGCAGAATGAAACAGTCATAAAAATAATGGTAAGACATCTTTATAGCTCAGATATATTCCAGCTTCATGTGAAAATTTAAATTACTAAATTCTCTTTATATTTCACTTTGTCATTAATTACCCTGCAATAATTTGATAAAAGGAGATTAACTATCCTACTGGTTTTAGATGCCTTCAACATACCTTAAAATATCTTGAAAACTTCCAATTTAGAAATCTCGACAGTATGTTCATTATAATCACATTCAGAAAATCCAGTGATTATAAATAATTCACAAAATATCTGAAATATGAAAATGACAAATAAAGTACAAACCTGCATCTCTCCTTTCTCATCAGGTTTAGCTGGTTTTGCAGCCTCAGTTGCTGAATTTTTCAAGCTCTCTTTGCTACAGCGCAGAAGCACTTCTACTACATATAACGGATCCAGTTCACCAGAATTAGGCTAGGGAAAAAAAAAACGTTAAAAGAGGTTTATTAATTCTTAAAAACCTAGAGTTCCTGTTGTGGCTCAGTGGTTAGTGAACCCAACTACCTTCCATGAGGACACGGGTTCAATCCCTGGCCTCTCTCAGTGGGTTCAGGATCTGGCACTGCCGTGGGCTGTGGTGTATGTAACAGACACAGTTTGGATCCTGCATTACTATGGTTCTGGTGTAGCTGGAGTCTATAGCTCCGACTGGACCCCTAGCCTGGGAACCTCCATATGCCACAGGTGTGGCCCTAAAAAAAAGAAAAGAAATTCTTAAAAACCGTCCCACAAATTTTAAGTTCCATGTCTACAGAACAACATTCTCCGCATTTATGACTGGCACATATGGCATAATACAATTTATTTCATGAAATGAAGGCTGTCTCTCTTCCTTCTTCAACATGCTCCACTTGATGAGAAAACACAGAAATTACCTGAAACTAAGGAATTTAAATGGTATGATCGATGTTAACTGTGATATACCACTTTAAGTTTCTAATGAATAGTTTATAAGTTTACTTCATGTTATGCCAGAATGAGAAAAAGAAACCGAAAGAAATTACCTATATAAGAAAATGAATATGGACCTTCAAATCTCCCTAATTAAACCAGATGAAAAATATACTGAGAATACATTATTTGGTTGCTTAGTATACTGGCACCTCTACAATATGGTTTTAAATTTTATTAAAAGTCTTTTAGTCTTTTATATTCTCTAATAAAAACACCATTCTCAAAGATCTAAAACTAATCACATCTACACTATGATAATTTATGTTTGAGAGCAGCATTTTTCAAACAGTAACAGAAAACTTTTCGGCAAAGCATTCCTCTTTAATTCAACATCTGAATTAGATAAAGGAGTATTATTTAACTGAGAGGGGAACATGGTAAGAAGTGACTACTTGGTCTTCTCCAACAATGCCTGCACAGTTCCTGTGCAAAAATGAAAACTGTCAAGAAATAACTATGAATCCATACCTAACCTATTCCTGTAATAAACTATCAATTGCCTAAGGATAGTAAGGTATATTTCCAAAACAAACCAAAAATACAATCATAATTATCTGAAACCACTGAGTATAAATTTCCACTAAGAAAGCATAAGCTCAATTTCCCAATACAAAAAAATTATTTTTTCTCAGTATATATTTTTTCAAAAAAAATTTTTTAAAGGTTTTAAAACATTCTAGGAGTTTCCTGATGGCTCACAGCATGTTAAGGATCTGGTGTTGTCACTGCTGTGGTTTGGGACACAACTGAGGCACAGGTTTGATCCCTGGCCTGGGAACTTCCACACATCATGGGTGAAGCAAAAACAAAACAAAATAAAACATTCTTCAGCTTGGTATAGATACAATGCAAAGCTGGACAGTATTTTCAATTAGATTCGGATCTGAAAAGATTATGTGTGTATCTTAGTCAATATAAAATGAATTTAATTTATTTATTTTCTTTTTAGCGCTGCACCTGCAGCATATGGAAGTTCCCAGGCTAGGGGTTGAATGAGAGCTGCAACTGCCAGCGTATACCATAGTCATGGCAATGTAGGATACTTAACACACTGAGTGAGGCCAGGTGTCAAACCCACATCTTCATGAATACTAGTCAGGTTTTTAACCCAATGAGCCACAACAGGAACTCCCTAAAATGAGTTTTAAAATCAGATAAGTGGGAGTTCCCACTGTGGCTCAGCGGGTTGAGGATCTGATACTGTCTCTGGGGACTCAGGTTTTATCCCTGGCCTGGCTTAGTAGATTAAGGATCTGACACTGCCATAAAGCAATGGTGTAGGTCACAGATGTGGCTTGGATCCAGTATTGCCATGGCTGTGGCGAAGGCCACAGTAGCAGCTCTGATTTGACCTCTGGCCCAGGAACTTCCAAGCTGCAAGTGCGGCCATAAAAAGAAAAATAAATAAATAAAACAAGGTAAAAAAATAGTTACAAACAACTGTCATCTCTTCCAAGGGACCAAGTACTGTAAGGAGAATCAGTGACTACTATATTTAGTTTTCCAGATGGGGGAAAAACCCTCTGCATAAGATGCATTCCACAATCTGATGAATAAATTAACTACAAAGTGTTACGGGACATACAAGTATTTGTACAAAAATAACCAAAGATATATGAAGAATCCTTAATGTTTCTAGATAATCAAGAACTCTGTTATTGGGTTTAATTTCAATTCTGTACATTTTATTTGTAAACTTAATATTCTCCTTCTATGAGATATAAGAATCACGTAAGTGACTCTAAGAACTCCAGCATCTTACACATAATTATCTCTTTGCAGAAATACCACTTAAAACATTACAGACATAGTCTCAAGTGTTACTATGGAAACAAATTCGAAAGCATTCTTTTTGTAACATTATATGAACTTGCTGCTAAATATATTTCCTAAGATTAAAAAACGTTTCTTGATCAACCTTTTCTCGTTCTGTAGTTTAGTAAAGATGGGTCAACAATACCATTCTTCACTTAAAAGAGTTATTAAATGTTCTATTTGGCTTTCAAATGACTGTCTTAGCATAAATTTTTGCTTCTATGTCCTAATTTTTAACTTCTTAATCATATAATATAACTTTCTTTTCCCTAACTTCATTCCTTTTAAGATGTGGCTAATTTCTTACTATAAGTGGAAACTGCCAGATTAAAATATAAATTTGACAATCTGAAGGTTGTAGTATGTAAAGAAACAAACAACAGTAAATACTTTTTTTTGTTTTTTTTTGCTTTTTATGCACCCGTGGCATATAGAAGTTCCCAGGCTAGGGGTCAAATCAGAGCTATAGCTGCCAGCCTACACCACAGCTCATGGCACTGCCGGATGTGCAACCCAGTGAGCAAGGCCAGGGAGTGAATCTGCATCTTCATGGATACTAATTGGATTTGTTTCCACTGTGCCACAATGGAAACTCCCAACAATACATTTTTATCTCCTTAAAATGCTTCAAAATGTTTTCTTCATTGATACGTATTATCCCTCTGTGGACAAAAAAAAAATGTCATGTCATCTGCCATTATACAAAGAATGTTGAAGCCATCAGCCTTGATAGCCACCCCCAATGGTGCATGCTAAGGGGACTGTGGGGTGGCTGAAGAAGCTGATGGCTTGATGACAGGCACTCTTTATCTTCATTCTGAGTTCCCCTCAAATGCACCATCAGGGGTGGTGACTACAGCAGATAATGGGTACAGCATCCTTTGTTTCCTGATATGGTGGCAGACAGTGCCTCCTCCTGGTCATAAATATCTTAATAAAACCTTCACTTTTATTACTGCTGAGGGTGTAACAAAAATGTAGTATATTTGCCAGTACCACAAAGGAGGTGGGTGGGAGCAAAGCTGTACTGGGCTAAGTCAATAACTCCAGATGGTAACTTGAATTCACAAGAAAGAGAACCAGAAATAATAAATAAGAAGTTTAATATAACAGAGGTTATAAATATGTATTTACCTTTCTCCTCTAAGCTTCTTTAAAAGTCATAAAATTATATAAAGTATATAACTATAACATGTATTGGTGGGCTTGTAACATTTATAGATGTAACATATATAACATCTACACCACAAAAAGAAGAAAAATGGAACAGAGGTATAAAAAGAGAAATGTTTCTATAACTAACTGAAATCTAAGTTAGGCATAAAGCTGACACATTTTATTATATTAATACGTATATAGAAGACCCTAGAAGCCACTAAGAAAATAATAAAAAATATATATATAGAAAAAAAACAGACATAAATAAATTGCCACATTAGAAAATACATACTTATGGAGTTCCTGTTGCAGCCCAGTGGGTTACAAATCCAAAAAGTATCCACAAGGATACAGGTTCAATCCCTGGCCTCTCTCAGTGAGTTAAGGATCTGGTGTTGCTGTAAGCTGTGGCATAGGTCACAGACACGGCTTGGGTGGCGTGGGCCAGCAGCTGTAGCTCTATCCTGAGAACTTCCATATGCCACAGACAAGGCCCTAAAAAGCAAAAAAAAAAAAAAAAGGGAAAGAAAAAAATATTTAATGTAAAAGAAAACAGTAAATGAGGAATAGAAAAGTAAGAGGAAATGAGACATAGACATCAACCTAACTATTGAAAGTGAATGGATTAAGCAACCCAATGAATAGGCAGAGATTTGTCAGCCTAGATATAATATGCAACTATGTCCACAGGAAACACACTTTAAGTTCATCCACACAAAAAGACTTGAAAGTAAATAAGATGGAAAAAGATATATTGTGTAATAAGCAACAGTCAATAAAAGCTGAAGTGGGCTATACGAATATCAGATTAAAAATATACTTTAAAGTTCCCATTGTGGCTCAGCAGTAACAACCCAACTAGTATCCATGAGGATGTGGATTTGATCCCTGGCCCCACTCAGTGGGTTAAGGATCCAGAGCTGCTGTGACTTGTGGTGTAGGTGCATATGGTGCAGGCTAGGGGTCAAACTGGAACTACAGCTGCCAGCCTACACCATAGGATCCGAGTCGCATCTGTGAACTACACCACAGCTCATGGTAATACCAGATCCTAAACACACTGAGCAAGGCCAGGGATCAAACCCACATTCTCATGGATACTAGTAAGGTTTGTTTCCACTGTGCCACAATGGGAACGCCCTGTTGCAAACAATTTTAAAAGACCTAATAAATGGGAAAACATCCCATATTCATGATTGAAAGACACAACAATGGTCTCTGAATGACAATACTCTCCAAAATGACCTACAGACTCAATGCAATTCCTATCAGAGTCCTAGCTGACTTCTTTGTAGAAACTGACAGATAATAAAATTCACATGGAATTTTAAGGGTCATATAAGAGTCAATATAAACTTGAAAATGAATAATATTGGAGGACTTTTAAGTCCATTTTGCAAACCTTCACTACAAAGATACAGTAATCAGACAGTATGGTACTGGAATGAGAACAGACATACAGACCAACTACATGGGACTCAAGAGTCCAGAAATAAACTCATGTGTCTATGAACAACTGAGGGTTTTTTTTTTTTTTTTTTGTCTTTTGTCATTTTTAGGGCCACACCCGTGGCATGTGGAGTATCCCAGGCTAGGGGTCTAATCAGAGCTACAGCTGCTGGCCTGCACCACAGCTGCAGCAATGTGGGATTCGAGACACGTCTGCAACCTACACCATAGCTCACGGCAATGCCGGATCCTTAACCCACTGAACAAGGCCAGGGATCGAACCCGCAACCTCATGGTTCCTACTCGGGTCCTGCTGCGCCATGATGGGAACTCCTGAACAACTGAGTTTTGACGAGGGTGCCAACATCACTGAGGAAATAATTTTCAACAAATGGTCCTAGGACAAGAAAAGAGTTGGAATCTTTATCTGAAGCCCCTTACAAAAATGAATTCAAAATGGATCAAAGACCTAAATGTAATACTATAAACTTCTTAGAAGATGAAAAAGAGGTAAATCATGATTGTGATCTTAGCAGTAGTTTCTTATACATGACATCAAAAGCCTGAGTTAACAAGAAAAACAAATTAGATTATATTAAAATTAAAAACTGTCGTGCTTCAAGGTACACTATCAAGAAAGTAAAGATGGACAAGATGGTTTCACAGGTATTTCTATGAAACATTTAGCAGAAGAAACACTTCTGAATTCATTCTACAAGGCCAACACTACCCTGATACCAAAACCAGATATAAAGATATCATAAAAAACAAATTACAGGCGAATATCACTGAACACAGATGCAAAAATTCTAAACAAAATATTAGCAAACCAAATTAAACAATGAATTAAAAGGACCGGACACCATGATTAAGTGTGATTTATCCCAAGGATGCAAAGATAACTCAATTTCCATAAATCAGTCAATGATGCACCAAATTAACAAACTGAAGAATAAAAATCACACAATCATCTCAACAGATGCAGAAAAGCTTTTGACAAAATTCAACATCCACTTATGATAAAACTCTCAACAAAGTGCACACAGAGGGAACATATCTCAACATAATTAAGGCCATATATGACAAATTCACAGCTAGTATCATACTCAATGGAAAAGCTGAAAGCATTTCATCTAAGAACAGGAACAAGGATGCCTTCTCTCACCACTTTTATTCAACACAGTATTGGAAATCCTAGCCACAGTAATCAGACAAGAGAAAGAAATAAAAGAAATCCAAATTGGAAAGAAGTAAAACTTTCAGTGTTTGCAGATGGCATGATACTATACATAGAAAATCCTAAAGATGACTCCAAAAAACTATTAGAGCTCATCAGTGAATGCAGTAAAGTTGCAGAACACAAAATTAATACATTGAAATCTGTTGCACTTTTATACACTAACAAAGAAGTATCAGAAAAATAAATTTAAAAAATAACTCCATTCATAATTGCACTAAAAAGAATAAAATCTCTAGGGCTAAATCTTACTAAGGAGGGAAAAAGACTTTTACTATAAGACAACTATAAGCTATACTAGGAGTTTCCTGGTGGCTCAGCAGGTTAAGGATATATTATATTGTTCCTGCTGTGGTGTGGGATCAATCCCTAGCCTGGGAACTTCCGCATGCCACGGCAAAAAAAAAAAAGCTATACTATATACTATACTATACTATAGGAAAAAGTATAAGAACTAATGAATGAAACTGAAGATGACACAGGTAGATAATGGAAACATATATTGTCCTCATGGACTGGAAGAATTAATATTGTTAAAATGACCATATTTCCCCAAGGCAATCTACAGTTTCAATACAATCTCTGTCAAAATGCTGAAAGCATTTTTCATAGAACTAGAACAAATAATTCTGATTAATGAATGGTAACAAAAAAGACCCCAAATAGCCAAAACAACCTTGAGAAAGATAAAAACTGCAGATATTACACTTCTTGATTCACACCTATATTACAAAGCTATAGTCATCAAAACAGTATGGTACTGGCACCATAAAAAGACACACAGATCAATGGAACAGAATACAGTCTATAAATGGATCCACATTTCCACTGGGAATTAATCAAGGACAAAAGAGGCAAGAACATACAATGGGGGAAAAACAGCCTATTCAACAAATTGTCTTGGGAAAACTGGACAGCTATATACTGAAAAATCAAACTGGACCACTCTCTCACTACATGCACAAAAATAAATTCAAAATGGATTAAAGACTTAAGCATAAGGTGTGAAAGAAACCATTAAACTTCCAGAAGTAAACACAGGCAGTAAACTCTTTGACACTGGGCTTAGTGATGTTTTTTTGGATCTACCTCCTCAGGCAAGGGAAAACAAAAGCAAAAATGAACAAATGGGACTACATCAAACTGAAAAGGTTTAGCAGAGGAAACTATCAACAAAACTAAAAGACCACCTACTGAATAGGAGAAGATATCTGCAAATGATTTAACTCATAAGGGGTTACTATCCAAAATATACAAAAAACTCATATAACCTGTTATCAAAAAAACGACAGATTAAAAAATGGCAGAGGACCTAAAGAGACATTCTTCCAAAGCAATCATTCAGAAGGCCAACAAGTAAGTACATGAAAAGATGCTCAGCATCTCTAATCATCAAGATACTGCAAATCAAAATCACAATGAGACGTCACTTCTCAACTGTAAGAATGGCTATTATCAAAATGGTAAGAAATAGTAAGTGTTGCTGAGGATGTGGAAGTAAAGCAATCTTCATGCATTGTTGGTGAGAATGTACTGTAGCCACTATGGAAACCAGTTCCTAAAAAAAGTAAAATATAACTACCACACCTATGATCCAGCACACCCACTCCTAGGTATTTATCTGAAGAAAATGAAAACACTACTATTCAAGAACATATACGTACCCCTATGTTCACTGCAGCATTATTTACAATAGCCAAGGTATGGAGGCAACCCAAGTGTCCCTCAATAGATGAATGGATAAAGAAGCTCACACACACACGCGCGCGCATTTGTGTGTGTGCCTACTGTAAAAAAGAATGAAATCTTGGAGTTCCCATTGTGGTGCAGCGGAAACAAATCCAACTAGGAACCATGAGGTTGCGGGTTCAATCCCTGGCCTTGCTCAGTGGGTTAAGGATCCAGCGTTGCCATGAGCTGTGGTGTAGTTTGCAGACACAGAGCTGTGTTGTTGTGGTTGTGGTGTAGACCAGCTGCTGCAGGTCCGATTTGACCCCTAGCCTGGAAACATCCATATGCTGTGGGTGTGGCCCTAAAAAGCAAAAAAAAAAGAATAAAATTTCATTATCTGCAATAATGTAAATGGACCTGGGGAATATTTCGCTAAATGAAATAAGCCAGACAAAGAATGACAAATACTGTATGATTTCACTTATAAGTGGAATCTGAAAAACAAAACAAATGAACAAACATAACCAAACAGAAAAATAGTCATGGATGTTGAGAACAGGTGGTTGCCAGAGGAAATTGTGGTGGGGGAAAGAGAAATAGGAAGAGCAATTAAGAGATACAAATTTTCAATTAAAAATAAGTGAGTCACAGGCATGAAATGTAGACTGTGAGGAATACAGCCTATAACTATGTCATATCCTTTCATGGTAACAACTAGAATTATCATGGTGAACATTTTGAAATGTATAAACATACTGTATCACTATGTTGTGTAAAAGGAACTAACATGTAATTGTATGTCAATTATGCTTCAGAAACAAACTCATAAAGATATCACATTTGTGGTTACCAAAGGTGGTGGTGGGGGAATTAGATGAAGGTAGTAAAAAGATACAAAATCCTGTATATAATAAAGTTAGAAGAGCAAATTCTAAAAATTCTCATCACAAGGGGAAAAAAACACTTCTTTATATGAGGTGATGGGTATTCACTCAACATACTGTGGAAATCATGTCATGATGTATACAAGTCAAATTATTATGCTGTATACCTTAAATGTATATAGTACTGTACATCAATTGTATCTCAATAAAACTGGAAGAAAAAAAAGCCCCTAAGCAAACCAATCGACCAACCAATTAACTTCCAATGGCCTGCCATTGCTTTCAAATGTTTAAATCTAGACCCAATATACTCAAAATCTGTATTTTAAGTACTCATGATCAACCTCAATACTCTGATTTTACTCCTTCCCTTCACCTGAAATGTTCAGTGCCTTCTGCATACCAATCATCCTCCACCAGTAAATATCTATCAAATGAAATTCTACTCAGTCTTCAAGTTTCTGTTTAAAATTTTAAATTCTGGAGTTCCCTTCGTGGCTCAGTGGTTAACAAATCCGACTAGGAACCATGAGGTTGCAGGTTCGATCCCTGGCCTTGCTCAGTGGGTTAAGGATCCAGCGTTGCCGAGAGCTGTGGTGTAGGTTGCAGACGCGGCTCGGATCCCGCGTTGCTGTGGCTGTGGCGAAGGCCGGGAGCTACAGCTCCTGTTAGACCCCTAGCCTGGGAACCTCCATATGCCGCAGGTGCGGCTCTAGATAAAAAAGGCAAAAAGACAAAAATAAAAATAAAAATAAAATTTTAAATTCTCTTCCTTCTCAGGTGCCACCTCTAATAGCTCAGACAGAATTTCTTCCTCCTCCTGCTCCAAATGCACTTTGCTTATAACATTACTGTAGCATTTCATATTCTGCCTTATGTTTTCATTATGTTTGTCATTGGTCATCAAATGAGTGGGATACAGGGATTCTGAGTCTGTGGTCAATGAATTCTTATTAAATTTAGAATCAAATGAAACAATGAATGTGACAATACTTAGAAAAAAAATCCTGTTAAATAATTATTAATCCAGATGATAATTTATGAAATGGTAATAATAAATATTCTTAAGAAGTTATTTAGTGGGATTAATCATAGATCATTAAAATACTTATCACAAACCTATCAACTTAATTATTTCTCCACAGCAGTTTCATATCTCAAAGTTCATTTATACATTTCAGGGCTAATGTTCAATCCCAAAGCTTAATTTACATGTAAGTGGGACAAAGTTACCGCACAAAATCATGAAATGGTCAACTTTAAAATTCTGCAGGTAGTACCTTATGCAAACCTTACATTTTAAGATAAAACAGACATGGAGATACAAAGTGTCTTGCTTGGGGCCATATATTATCCATTAACAGGTTGGTGCCTATTGCAGTTAAAGAAAATATAACAGACATGTAGGCTGATTTAATTTTGAGCTATCATTCTTTCAACAAATTAACAAAATCACCCTTGATTTTATAAATAAGTAACCTTTTCAAATTTTTATATAAATGATCAAAATTAACTGTACTATTGCCTTCATTTAGAGAATAAAATTGACCAGCTTTCTTAAAGTCTCTAACATATACCCAAATCAAAACTCTAATTTTCAGTGTCAGATGCTAATTTTTTTCTAATATTCAATTAAAAGAGCCAAATTATAAAAAGGATTGATGAACTCAGAGAAGAAATGTAAATTGCCATGAAATTAAAATTTGTGATAGCACTAGGAAAATAACCATACCACTTTAAGGATAAAATTTGATTACTCAAAAAGATTAATTCCTTATGATACAATTTAATATAGCTTCTCTTAAAGCAATGCTATTTCTTTTTTTCTTTTATGGCCTCACCTGGGGCACAGGGAAGTTCCCCAGCAAGGGACTGACTGAATCAGGGCTGTGGCTGCAGGTCTACTCCATAGCTACAGCAACACCAGATCTGAGCCACATCTGTGACCTATGCCACATCCCACTGAGCCACAACAGGAACTCCTATTTCTAATCTGATAAATTTCCTGACTCCGAAAAAAAAATTTCACTAAAACTTTATATACAATTCTAAGGACAACTGCTTACCTTAACATTTGACTTTTTTGAGAAATTCACCACTACGCCCCAGCCAAAATCATCTCCTTCATTCTTTACCTGAAAAGAAAGTAAAGCAAACTAAAAAAAAATATGTCCAAAAGGCAGTTTAGATGCCATGCCCACATTATAGGCTAATAAAGCTTTCTTCGTTTTCCTGATAAAATATTTTCTGAAAGAGCTTGTTAAACTTAAGGAAACAGATATTTACTCTACAGAAAGAAATCACTGCCTTATTTCGTAAGCTTATAAAACAGCAATAACAGGAATTCCTCAACTGTTAAATGATAAATGTTAAAAATGGTAATGATACATTTGCATTTCTTTGGAAACTACCTGAAGTCTTTCACAGCTAAATAAATTCATCTGCCTCTTAAAACTGTATTATTGGACAGTACTTCAAAACTGGAAATATTTCATGTTAATTCCAAAACTGTGTAATTTATATTCCCCCAAAATGAAAATCAATAGAAATTAAAAGGCTTTCACATGACCCCCAACTTCCTTAATCAATGCCATGTGAAACAGTGGTCTATATAATCAATATTGATCAACTATTGTAGCGGGAAGCATTTTACCAAAGGTGAGAAAAACACTGGAATCTTTATCCAAAAAACACTAAATATCAAAATATCCACATAATTTGTGAAAAAAAAATAATGACATACCTTTACCAAACGACCTGGTTGAAGAAATGGTAAGCAATATTTTGGTTTGTGAATATATTCTTCAATTTCTTTACCCAGCTTGGCAAGTTGCTGCCTAATCTTGTAATAGATGACTACACTTTCTTCATTTGGTATTACTATTTTATTATACTGTTCTTCTGAGTTCTTTACCTCTGTAATTAAAACACATACACAACATCAAAAAATTATATATCTTATGTAAATTATACCAAAGATACATCTTTTTTCTTCCTACTACAACCGCAGGGAACAAATTCAGACTTTATAGAAGACTTGAAGAAAAGCTTCAGAGACAACCATAAGGCATGCTGTTTAGTTTTCCCTTCTCCATTAAGGTTCACTATCTCTGTCTTGTCCCATAGTTCTCCAACTCACTGTGAATCCTCAAAATGATTCTAAACTGACAGTGGTCTTATTTGGTGAGTTATTTCTCTCCTGTGTATGGTGGAAAGGACTAACTGAGAATTCTAGACCTTTATGGTTGAACACAGCACTGCCCTGTAAAACATGATATGAAGACAGAATTGTCAGCACTTTCCAATATAATATCCAACAGACACTATGTGGCTATTTAAATTTAATCAAAATTAAATAAAATTAAACATTTAGTTCCTCAAATGTACTAGCACCATTTCAAATGTTCAAAAGCCATACGTGGCTACTGACTACTGTACTTAATAGCATAGACACAGGATATTTTCACCCAAAGTTCTATTGGACAGCACTATTCTGGCTCTTCTAAGTAATACGCTGTTTTAATCCTCCGCAAAGAATCCAGTTTGCTAACGCCATCAGGCTGCCACAACCACCTGGGAATATGTCTCAAAAACTGAAGCCAGGAAATTCAACCATAGTTCTCTCTCTACTTAGTCAAAACACAACCCGTTTCGCATCTGTCCTTTCAGTAAATCGAACCACCTGTGATGTCATTCCTGGCTCCAATTCTTATATCTAGTGCTGAACTTCCTACCTCACTCATTCCACTACGCCGCCTTCCTACTGTGAAAGACATATAACATAAATTTCACCATTAATGACATGTAATACACTCATAATGTAGGAAACTATCACTACCAGAGTTCTAGAGAAGCACTGAACTATTTTCTACAATGACAACACCATTCTGTTAATTACCTTTAAAAAAACTAAATACCCAACCTAGCAAGTGTGAACTGGTTATGACATGCATTTTCCTAATGACTAATGATGTTGGCATCTTTTCATGTACTAACATATCTTCTTCAGAGAAGTGTCTTTTCAAATCTTTTGTCCATTTAAAAATTAACCTTGGACAGCCCACCTGGTCAGGGCCAAGGACACGGCACATGCAAGGAGCCCACGCTCTCTAGCTTTTCTCGGTTTCTCCAAGTCAAAGCTCATGGAGCATCCCTCTTCACCTCTGGTAGCTCGTCTTGACTGAGCCTACACCCAATCCGAACTGCAAAGGGGAAAGGCGGTGAGCGGTCTCAGCTTCAGTATCCCTGAGTTTAGAAGGTGGGACTGGCATCGGAAGACAGCTCAGACTGGCAGAGCTCCTCGGTGATAATCTCAGCCAAAGGGTGGAAGAAGACCTTTACCACCTGCGCCTCCCAACTCACTGTGGTCATTGTCCACTATGGCTGTGCCTCCATTGCCTACCTCAAGCCCAAGTCAGAAAACACAATAGAAAAAGATCTTCTTGAGATGAGATTAAGATAGCGGAATAGAAGGACTGGAGCTCAACTTCTCTCCCAAAAAACAACAAAACTACAATCAAATGCCGAACAACCTTCAACCAAATGGACTGGAAACTTCCAAAATAGATACTCTACTCCTGAAGACAAAGAGCAGACCACATCAAGAGGTAGGAGGGACGATTGCACGACAGAAGCAACCCCATACCTCCCGGGTGGGAAGCCCCACAGACTAGACAGTAACTGTATCACAGAGACTCAGCTACAAGACTGAGAGATATGAACCCCACGTCAAATCCCAACACCTGGGGACCTGGCACAGGAAGAAAGAGCTCCCGGAGCATCTGGCATTGGAGGCCAGCAGGGCCTGTGTGTAGGAGCTCCACAGGACTGGGGAAAACAGAGACCCCATTCTTGAAAGGCACACACAGACTTTCACAAGCACTGGGTCCCAGGGCAAAACAAAGTCTCCATAGGAATCTGGGTGGGACCTGACTATAATTATTGGAGGACATCCTGGGAAAACAGGGGTGACTGTGGCTTGTGGTGGGGGAAGGGCATTGGAGGTGAAGCTCTCGCGAACATTCATCAGCCTGCATTTTTCTGGAGGTGGCCATTTCTGGGAAAATCTGGCCCCTCCCATCAGTGCAGAGAAGCCCCAGGTCAAATAATAATTCAGGTGGGATCTCAGCCCCACCCATCAGTAAACAGGCTGCCTAAAGACCCCTCAGGCACACAGCCAGCCTCTAATCGCATCCAGAGACAAAGCCCCACCCATCAGAGGGAGAGGAATCAACCTCACCTACTGGTGGGCAGGCATCAGTCCCTCCCATCAGGAAAACTACAGCAAGGCCCCTCCATACCAACTTTAGCCACAGGGGAGGCAAACACCA
>PVHT020000166.1:15143796-15169194 GCA_004024745.2 Catagonus wagneri
AGCTAAGAGATTTCTGCAGCACTGAACCAGCTTTACAACAAATCCTAAAGGAACTTCTCTAGGCAGAAAAGAAAAGGCCACAACCAGAAACAAAAACACCACAAATGACAAGGCTCACTGGTAAAGACATATATACAGTACAGGTACTAAATCATCCCTGCACAATTATGCTACCAAAATCAGAAATCATGACAAGAGACCACAAACGCAGGTCAATGGAGACACATGTGCAATTAAGAAACCAACAACTTAAAACAATCTCAGTTTTAAGTTGAAGTTTCTACATCGATGAAGTTTCTACATCGAAACTTCAGGGTAACTGCACACCACAAATCTACAATTGATAAACAAACAAGAAAAATAAACTCAAATACAACATTAAAGACAGTCATCTTTTGAGAGGAGAGAACAAAGAGAATAAGGGAAGAAAAAAGAGCAACAGAAACCCCAAACAGTTAATACAATGGCAATACGAACATATATATCAATAATTACCTTAAGTGTTAATGGACTGAATGCCCCAACCAAGAGACATAGACTAGCCGAATAGATACAAAAACAACACCCGTATATATGCTGTCTGCAAGAGACCCACTTCACTTCTAGGGACACATACAAATTGAAAGTGAGAGGATGGAAGAAAATATTCCATGCAAACGGGAAACAAAAGAAAGCTGGAGTAGCAATACTCCCATAGACTTTAAAATGAAGAACATTTTAAGAGACAAGGAAGGGCACGACATAATGATCAAAGGATCAATCCAAGAAGAAGATATAACTATTTTAAATATCTATGCATCCACCATAGGAGCACCACAATATATAAGGCAACTGCTAACAACCTTAAAAGGAGAAATCAACAATAATACCATCATAGTGGGGGACTTTAACACCCCACTTACAGCAATGGACAGGTCATCCAGACAGAAAATCAATAAGGAAACACAGGCCCTGAATGAAGAATTAGATCAAATGGACTTAAGTATTTATAGGACAGTCCATCCAAAAGCAATAGAATACACATTCTTCTCAAGTGCGCATGGAACATTCTCTAAGATTGATCACATCCTGGGCTACAAATCAAACCTCAGAAACTTCAAGAAAATTGAAATCATTTCAAGCATCTTCTCTGACCACAATGCTATACGACTGGATATCAACAACAAGAAAAAAATGGCCAAAAATACAAATACGTGAAGATAAAACAACACGCTACTAAATAACCAATGGATCACTGAAGAAATCAAAGAGGAAATTAAAAAATACCTAGAAGCAAACGACAACAATGACACGACACTCCAAAACCTCTGGGATGCAGCAAAAGCAGTTCTAAGAGGAAAGTTTATAGCAATACAAGTCTACCTCAGGAAACAAGAAAAAGCTCACATAAACAACCTAACTTTACATCTAAAGCAGCTAGAGAGGGAAGAACTGACAAGACCTAAAGTTGGTAGAAGAAAAGAAATCATAAAGATCAGAGCAGAAATCAATGAAATACAAACGAAGAAAACCGCAGAAAAAAATCAATGAAACTATAAGCCGGTTCTTTGAAAACATCAACAAAATTGATAAACCCTTAGCCAGACTTATCAAGAAAAAAAGAGAGAGGACACAAATCAATAAAATTAGAAATGAAAAAGGAGAAGTAACAACAGACATCACAGAAATACAAAGGATCATAAGAGAATACTATATGCATCTATATGGCAATAGAATAGAAAACCTAGAAGAAATGGACAAATTCTTAGAAAAGTACAATCTCCCAAGACTAAACCAAGATGAAACAGAAAAGATGAATAGACCAATCACAAGTTCTGAAATTGAAACTGTGATGAAAAAACTTCCAACAAACAAAAGTCCAGGACCAGATGGTTTCACAGGTGAATTCTATCAAACATTTAAAGAGCTAAAGCCTATCCTCCTGAAACTCTTCCAAAAAATTGCAGAGGAAGGGACACTCCCAAATTCATTCTATGAGGCAATCATCACCCTGATACCAAATCCAGACACAGACATCAAAAAAAAATTTCAGGCCAATCTCACTGATGAACGTAGATGCAAAAAATCTCAACAAAATACTAGCCAACCGAATCCAACAATACATTAAAAGGATTGTACACCACCATCAAGTGGGATTTATCCCAGGGATGCAAGGAGTCTTCAATATCTGCAAATCAATCAGTGTGATACACCACGTTAACAAACTGAAGACTAAAAACCATATGACCCTCTCCATAGATGCAGAAAAAGCCTTTGATAAAATCCAACACCCATTTCTTGTAAAAACCCTTCAGAAAGTGGGCATAGGGGGAGCTTACCTCAACATAATAAAGGCCACCTATGACCAACACAGAGCTCACATCATTCTCAATGGTGAAAAGCTGAAAGAATTCCCACTGAGATCAGGAACAAGACAGGGATGTCCACTCTCGCCACTACTATTCAACATAGTTCTGGAAGTCCTAGCTACAGCAATCAGAGAAGAAAAAGAAATAAAAGGAATCCAAATTGGAAAGGAAAAAGTCAAACTATCACTTTTTGCAGATGATATGATACCATACCTAGAGAATTCTAAAGACTCTACCAGAAAACTGTTAGAGCTCACCAATGAATTTGGCAAAGTCACAGGATACAAAATTAATACACAGAAATCAACTGCATTTCTATATACTAACAATGAAAGATCAGAAAGAGAAATTAGGGAAGCAATCCCATTTACCATCACATCAAAAAGAATCAAATACTTAGGAATAAACCTGCCTAAAGAGACAAAAGATCTGTACTCAGAAAATTATAAGGCGCTGATGACAGAAATCAAGGATGACATGAACAGGTAGAAAGACATACCATGCTCTTAGATTGGAAGAGTCAATATTATCAAAATGACTATACTACCCAAGGCAATCTACACATTCAATGCAATCCCTATCAAATTACCAATGACATTTTCCACAGAACTAGAACAAAATAGTTTAAAGTTTGTTTGGAAACACAAAAAAAACAGAATAGCCAAAGACATCCTGAAAAAGAAAAATGGAGCTGGAGGAATCAGGCTCCCTGACTTCAGACTCTACTACAAAGCTACAGTCATCAAAACCGTATGGTACTGACACAAAGACAGAAATATAGATCAGTGGAACAGGATAGAAAGCCCAGAATTAAATCCACGCGTCTATAGTCAACTAATCTATGACAAAGGAGCCAAGAATATACATTGGACTAAAGACAGCCTCTTCAAGAAGTGCTGCTGGGAAAACTGCACAGCTACATGTAAAAAAATGAAACTAGAACACTTCCTAACAGCATGCACAAAAATAAACTCAAAATGGATTAAAGATCTAGATATAAGACCAGATACTATAAAACTCTTAGAGGAAAACATAGGCCAAACACTCTCTGACATAAATGACAGCTACATCTTCTCAGATCCATGTGTCAGAGTAAGGACAATACAAAGAGAAATAAACAAATGGGATTTACATAAATGACAGCAACATCTTCTCAGATTCATGTGTCAGAGTAAGGACAATACAAAGAGAAATAAACAAATGGGACTTAATTAAACTTCAAAGTTTCTGCACAGCTAAGGAAACCCTAAACAAACCAAAAGACAACCCACAGAATGGGAGAAAATATTTGCAAATGATTCAACTGACAAGGGTTTAATCTCCAAAATTTACAAACACCTCCTACAGCTCAATACCAAAGAAACAAACAACCCCATCAAAAAATGGGCAGAGGATCTAGGCAGACAATTCTCTAAAGAAGACATGCAGATGGCAAATAAACACATGAAAAGATGTTCAACATCGCTCCTCATTAGAGAAATGCAAATCAAAACCACTATGAGTTACCACCTTACACCGGCCAGAATGGCCATCATCAAGAAGTCTACAAACAGTAAGTGCTGGAGAGGGTGTGGAGAAAAAGGATCCCTATTACATTGTTGGTGGGATGCAAATTGGTGTAACCACTGTGGAAAACAGTATGGAGATTCCTCAGAAAACTCAAAATAGAATTACCAATTGATCCAGCAATCCCACTCCTGGGCATCTATCCAGAGGAAACCATGACTCGAAAAGACACATGTACTCCAGTGTTCACTGCAGCACTCTATGCAATAGCCAGGTCATGGAAACAACCTAAATGCCTATCAACAGAGGAGTGGATAGGGAAGATCTGGTACATACACACAACGGAATATTACTCAGCCATTAAAAGGAATGAAATAACAACATTTATAGCAACATGGATGGACCTAGAAATTATCATGCAAAGTGAAACCAGTCAGACAATTAGATAGCAACATCCAATGCTTCCGCTTACATGCGGAAACTAAAAAGACAAAATGAACTGCTTTGCAGAACAATGACTCACAGACTTTGGAAAACCTTTGGTTTTTCAAATAAGACAATCTGGGGGGTGTGGGGATGCCCTGAGGGTTTGGGACGCAAATCCTATCAAATTGACTTGTGATGATTTATGTACACCTATAATTGGAAAAAAATTCATTAAATAATGTAAAAAAAATAAAAAATAACTGCTAAAAAAATAGAAAAATAAAAGTCAAAGCCAAAAAAAAAATTTATCTTGGTGTTCTCACTGTGGCTCAGCAGTAACAAACCCAAATAGTATCCATGAAGATGTAGGTTCAATCCCTGGCCTCACTCAGTGGGTTAAGGATCCTGCATTGCTGTGTGCTATGGTGTAGGTCTCAGATGCACCTCAGATCTGGCGTGGCTATGGCTGTGGCTGTGGCAGTGGCACAGGCCAGCTGCTGCAGCTCTGATGTGACCCCCTAGCCCAGGAATTTCTGTATGCTGTGAGTGCAGCCCTAAAATACAAACAAAAAATTAGACTGTCTTTTTGTTGTTGACCTGTAAGTGCTCTTTATATATTCTGAATATAAGACCATTATGAAATACATGATTTGCAAATATTTTCTCCTGCTCCACAGGTTTTCTTTTCACTTTACTGTTGGTGTATGTTGAAGTGCAAAAGTCTCAAATTTTGAAGAAATCCAATTTATTTTTTCTTTTATTGCTTGTGCTTTTGATGTCTTATCTAAGAAAGTACTGTTAAATTCAAGGTTATAAATATTTATACCTATGTTTTCTTCTAAGAGTTTTATGGTTTCAGCTCACATTTAGCACTTCATCCATTCTCAGTTAATTTTTTATACGGTGTGAGATAAGGGTACAAATTCATTCCTTTGCATGTAGCTATCCTGCTGTCCCAGCATCATTTGTCAAAAATCAATTGACCACAGACATATGGGTTTATTTCTGGACTCTCAATTCTATCCTATGAATCAAACTCCTCTATTTAACCTGTGTGCTTCACTTCCTTCATCTACAAAATAAGGATAACAACAGTAGACATACTCCACAAGAATACAGTGAGAGACTGACAAAAGATATATAAAGTACTTAGCTAACAATATAGAACACTGTAAACACTCAAGAAGGATATTATTACTGTATCATCATCATCATCTTCAACCTTCTCACAGACTGCTCCCTCTAAATTCTAGTCTTTTGCACTCTCTTAGGCATAACTCCATCAACCCGGTTATTTATTTTTTTGAAACGAAGTAAAAGCTAAATTTGAAAAACTAGGAATGCGATATCAGGCAAAGGAATAAGAGAAGCAAAGTTTCTGACTCCTGAACCTTCCTTAATATCCCACAATTATCCAACTTACAGCCAAATGCCCACCCTAAATAGTTATTCTTAAAACAGTGGCAAAATTCGATCTATTGCATGGACAGAGAAGGGAAAGATGTCAAGTCACTAACAACATGATCTTCTGATTAAGAAGAAAAACAAGAGACTATTAAAAATCTGTTTCTCTCTCCATTTCCCAGGCCTATGCCATAGCTTCAGCAATGCCAGATCCTTTGTAACCCACTGTGCTGGGTCGGGGATCGAACCCAAGTTGCTGCAGTCAGATTAACAGTGACAACTCAGCATTAAGTAGATGATATCACTTTCAAAAATTTGCTTAGAAGGTACCCCATTTTAAAAGGAAAAAAAGGAAGAAAAAAATATTTAAAGAAAGTATTTTGTTATTATTTTTTTCTTTTTGGGCTGCACCTGTGACATACGGAAGTTCCCAGGCTGGGGGTCAAATCAGAAGTACAGCCTCTGGCCTACACCACAGCAACAGCAACACGGGATCCGACTACACCTGCGACCTACATCACAGCTCATGGCAATGCCGGATCCCTGACCGACTGAGCAAGGCCAGGGATAGAACCTGTATCCCATGGATACTAGTCTGATTCTTTTCCACTGTGCCACAACAGGAACTCCTAAAGAAAGTATTTTAGAGGTCACTTCTCTTCCTTCCCTCAGAATAGTATCCCATCTGCCTCAAAGGCAGCCCCTAATTTCCAATGGCACATTGTAACTTGCACCCTACCCCTGTGAGCTGACCACCGGAGAGCCCTTTCTTCCTGAATACTCAGCTTCACGGTCCCTTGCCAGGTTAACCCTCAGCTTATCTCTGTGCCCCTCAAGTTTTTCTGTGAGCTCCTGCAAACCAACCCTCACATTGGACACCTTGATATCCTCAGTAACAACACAGCTCAACCCCTAGGGCCTCAACAGAGTTCATCCATGAGTCCACTCCTACAGAAGGTACAGCCACAATGGTAGGTGGACTTCCTCCTGCCTTATTTCATTATTAGTCCTAGACGATGATTTATTTTTGGAAAAGACTATGACTTCCCAAAACTCTTGACTATTCTTCCAGTCACTGAGGATTTCTCACTTCTGTGTTCAGTTTTAATATACAGAAACCGAGGTATGAAATAATCACCTTTGGATACAAGAGGTGGTCCAGAATAGGACAAACAATATGCATTTAGAAGCACCCAAAGAGAGAGAGAGCAAAAAGGCAATTTAACAGCATTTCCTACTTACAGAAATGGAGAACAATCATCTGGTGGCTGGTAGCTTTTTTTATTTCATTAAAAGCAACCACTGGAGGGTTGCAGGGCAGTATGAGGAGCACAGATTAGCTCCAAAGAAAGTCCTGACTTAAGGTGAAACCCTAAGAGAGCTCATTGAAGGCATATTATGGCAAGGGAAGCTCACATGTTGTGAGGACATTATAGCTGAAAAAGTAGTTTTTAAAAGTATTTAACCTGACCCTTATAATCCTTTTAGGTATTCAAAGTAGTTATTATAATATCTATACTATTCTTTTGGGACTGAATCACAATTAGGAGACCTGACCCAAATCCATGCTATGTGGGAGCAGGATCAAGGTCTAGATGGAATCCTAAGTACCAGATGCAGGATATTCCTCACTCTTAACAATGAACTTCTCATTTTATCTCCAGCTGTTCAGGAATCTTTCTAAAATGCTTACATACAAATATGTATCTGTTGATGAAAACATATTATTAAGTTCCAGAACTTAGGTTTGGTTTGTGGAAAGGGGGCTCAGATCAATTTGTATGAAGAATTTTCAGTATATAATCTATTGGGTCAGCGACGGGCAGCAACGGCAACACTCTTCTCTATAGTTCTCTTGTACTTGATTTTTTTTCTTAGAAAAGTCAAGAAGAACAGTAACAGTATTTCCATTGTATCTGCCCCTGTTCAGGCCTCATAAAGAATATACAGTTCACCTCCGGGCACCACATTTTAAGAAAGACACATTTAGATACTTAAAATGTTGGTTGAAAGAGAAGTTGTAGGAGGAGCCTGAAATGCAACAAATCTTACAGAGATGTGTAAGGAGACGGAGAGTTTGTAGACAACTTCCTCATCCTCCAAGCCTATTTATTTTTATTGATTGCTTGTTTTTAGTGACATCAGAGACAGATGCTGCCACGAAGTCTGCTGAAGTCTTTTCTTTTTACTTCTAACTTTGGTCTTTTGCACCCTCAAGGTATACCGGATCATCTGGTTATTTTTAATTTTTATTTTTTGCCTTTTTTAGGGCCGCACCTGAGGCATATGGGAGTTCCCAGGCTAGACATCAAATCAGAGCTAGAGCTGCAACCTACATCACAGTCACAGCAACACAGGATCTGAGCCTCATCTGTGACCTACATCACAGCTCAGAATAACACCAGATCCTTAACCCACTAAGGAAGGCCAGGGTTCAAACCTGCATCTTCATGGATATTAGTCCCATTTGTTTCCACTGTGCCACAATGGGAACTCCACATCCTGATTATTTTTAAGTAAACTGCATAACTTCTTACAGGAAGTGTACTCCTTTCATATGAGAACAGAAGGCATTATCAGAAAAAGACACAATTACAAAACTAAGCACTGACAGGAGTTGTTATGGAGTGGTAATAAAGACTCTGATTGATGCTTAATTATTGCCTTCATTCTCCACTTCAAATCACTTCCCTACTCAGACCACTTAACTAATGAATCAAAAGTTTGAGAGACATTTTAAGAAATCACATGTGTTTTATATCTAGAACTCTAACTACAGCTATGTATCACTCTGGGAAGTTAGTTTAGGTGCAGCCTGCTTTTCCTCCAAATTAAGGACAGCATCTTTTGCACACCAATCAAAGGGTACAGGAATCTCAACTTAAGAAGCTGGTTTCCCTGCAGTGTATCACCATGTAAAGCCTCAGTATCTCAGGAAATAGCATGTGAGATATGCCCATAAACTCTTAAGAGTTTGGAATCAAATTCCTGCTTTTGAGGGAGTGGGAGGTGATGGCTCCAAAAATTTATTTATATCATATGTAAAATAGATACGGACCTAGTGAGTAATGGAGAAATGTACTATTACCTCCAGTACTGAACAAACTTTACAAAAGGTTAAAGTTTAAATGGTTTTACTGCTCTATGGCAATACTATCACTAATTAAAACAAGCACTTACTGAGCATTTAACATAAATGATATCATTTAATTATCAGGAGCTAGATGAATTAGGTATTACGCCAAATGCATAGAAGAAAAAGTAAGGCTGAGGTAGTCTGGATTCACACCCATGTCTTAACTACACAGCTCCTGCTAACCATGGCATATCTATTTATGAAACTAAGCAAAAAGATTAAAATTAAATTTGCATTTTTCTCTTCAGTAAAGAACAGTGAAATCTAGAATTTTTACTCTCACAGCTTACAGGAAAATCACTGTGGATTCAGTAAATAAAAATGGAAAACATCTTATGTGTATCAGCCATCAAAGTTTGTTATAAAAAATTAAAGAACTGTATTTGTAAAACATTAATTCTATACTTTCAAAGATAACAGTCTATATTTTAATTCTGGTATACTTAAGGTGGTGAAAATACCAGATCTCTTGAAAAGATTCTACCTATCAATGACAAAAAGAATTATACTCTTCCAAGTAATAAGTTAAATGGGAATAAATCTGATTCAAGATGTATTCTGAATTTTAAAAGCACACAGGATAGCCCCTATCACCTCTAACCATGTTCTCTTACACTACATGCTCTTTGTTTGGTCACCCCACTCAGTTCTTGCAAACTACTTAAAGGTGTTGCAATTCCCTCATCAATTACCATTTTCATCACTTAAATTCCTACCTCTTCCATCAAAAGATCTTCCATATAAAAGGTCTGTTATAATTTTGATGTTTAGGCTATCTGTTGGCTCCAAATATTAGAAAAACAGGTCTTGCCCCATTAAAAAGAAAGGTTGGAAAATGCAAGAATATTTCTATTGCAATACTAAAGTATACAGAAGCAACACCAGGATTCAAAGATCATATTACAATCCTTTAAAAAGGTAAATCAGTTAGAACCACCCTGAAAACAACAGCAACAACGGCTTGAGGAGTCAGTGGACAGGAAATGGAGAAATGGTGGTAATGTTTAAATTCACAAAGTGGGCAGCACAGCCTTGTTCAAAGTCACAATGAACAATCTGAGCCCAGGTAAAGTTTTAAGAAGGGCTTTAAATAAAACGGGAAATACTTGAAGAGTTCTCCCTCTATTCCTTGCTATATCTGGGATATTTTCTATGGAATTACAAAAAAAAATAAATAAAATAAAGTGATATTTAAAGAGTAACTTACTTTAACCAAGGGGGAGGACGGTAGGGATAAAATGGGAGTATTGGATTAAGAGATGCAAAATATCACATATAAAATAGATAAATAACAAGGTTTTACTGTATAGCATAGTATTCAAAAAATCTTGTAACAAACTATAATGGAAAAGAATTGAAAAAAAGAACACAGGAGTTCCCTCTGTGGCACAGTGGGTTAAGGATATGACATTGTCTCTGCAGTGGTGCGAGATCAATCCCCAGCCTGGCACAGTAGGTTAAGGGTCCCACATTGCAGCTGTGGTGTACGTTGCAGCTTCAGCTCGGATTTGCTCCCTGACCCAGGAACTTCCATATGCCACGGGTGTGAAGAAAACAAAAAGAATACAGATATATACATATATATGGATAACCAAATAACCTTGCTGTACTCCTGAAATTAACACTATGTTGTAAGTCAATTACAATTACACTTCAATTTTTTAAAAAGTGGTTTAATAATTGTTCAAATACACTATTTTTACAAAGGAAGGGGAAAAAAAGCAAAGGTAGGTGCACCAATGTGCAACCTATTTCTTCCAACTATTCAGTCTTTCTGGCTGTGTATATATGTATAATTATCCTAGTCATGCATGACATAGTGTTAACTGCCTAGGAGGAATATTTTAGTTTCATTCTTTTGATTTAAAAGTATTTAAGCTGACTTGTAACCTTATACTTGCTTAAATGACAGCATCCAAAATTTCCATGATACAAAGTAAGATTAATAAATTTCCTTCTTTGGTACTAATTTGATTTTAAAACTTCCTTAATTCAAGTCCGTTTCCACACTGTAATTAAATCTTGTTCGTATTTTTTATTCTATTATCACATAAAATATTTTCCAGGAGGGGAGATTTATAGCTCCTTTAAAAACACAATTCTTTGAGAATAGAATCATATTTTCCTTTCTCTTTGCTAAGGCTGTAGTATACCATCAAGACAAATGGCGTTAAATGTTTTACAAGAAAATAATAAAATTAATGTGATCTAAAATTAATTAAATTTGTCATTAATTGTATAAGGTATGTTTTAAAGCTTTAATCAATAGACTTGCTTGTGTGGAATTTAAGTTAAGGTAAGACTTAAAATCAGCCAGCTCAAGTTTTTTTTCATCTTTTGTTGTTTTTTTTTTTTCAGCCAGAGAAGTTGCTACATCAATTCTTATCATATTAAAGGGGGACGATCCATACTTTAATAAAAACAGCATAGCTTAGGGGCAGGAGTCTAATATTCCAGTCTCAAACCTGCCATTAATCAAACGTGTAACCTTAAATATGAACTTAACTTGTCTATGCCTTATTTTTTTAAATCTGTAAAATAATGCCAAAGCTGTTTCCAGTTCTACAGTTTATAATGAAGGAGCCACTTTTAATTAAGACCTAAGAAACTAAGAGGAAATAATGATGTTCTGTCATCCAGCTGAGGGTTAAAAATAAAAATAAGAATTTAACTCACTTAGAGGTTCCAAGCCTTTTTTACTTTTATAAGGCACATTATCATACTTCATTTACTTTCAGCTACATAAAATTGAGTGGTAGTATTTTATCTATTTGTGATAGAAAGATATCTCAAATTTGCCTTTACTGGTAAATCAGTACATTTATAAACTGAAAATATTATGTAGTCATTAAAAACCATACTTTCAAAGAATACTTGAGATTAAATTTTAAAAAGCCAAAATCAGTGAATTAATGAATGTAAAGCATTTAACAAAGGCCAGGAATATGGTAAATGTTCAACAAATGATATCAATTGTAAGAACCATCATTACTATTTCCAAACTGCACATTTGATCCTGATTTTTAAAAAAATATGAAAAATATGCAAGAAAAAAAAAGCAAAAGGGGAGGAACTACGAAGCTTAATAGTGGTTGTGTGGCTCTCTCTGCATATCTTTTATTAAATTTTCTGGGTTTTTTTTTTTTTCTCTTTACAATTATGCACTTTTTATAAGATTTACACAAACCAGTATTTTAAACCTTTGCTTCTATTTTAAATTTTAACCAGCTCTACATGACTATCAGCCAGATTTCTTCTAAAATATGTAAGGATCAACACACAATAAGCAATTCTACTTGAACACAGAACACTTACTTTTCGGACATTAGAAAGCACTGTCTTAATATTAGGAGCTAGAAAATCTTTTTGGGGGGGAGGGGGTATGCTCACAGTATGTGGACGTTCATGGGCCAGAGATCAAACCTGAGCCACAGCAAGGACCATAGATGCTGCAGTGACAACACCTGATCCTTAATCCATGATGCCACAAGAAAACTCCAAGAACTAGAAATTCTAAAATGGCTAACCTCAAATCCAACTTAAAGCATTATGTTTCCTCAATCATTCATAAATGTATGCTATGACACTCTTTTACAATGAGAAAACAGCAAAAGGAGAAGACTAGTATACACGCTCCTGGCAGGTAAAATTTTATACACCAGGCTTTTTGCTATGTCATTATTCATGAATATATTATATGCTGTATCTATAAAAATAAATTATACTAACTTTGAATTAAGTAGAGAATAACGTCCTGACAGAGTTTTCTTACCTTCACTTTAAAATGTTCTAATTGGTTACAATGGCCAGAATGAAGATCTGGTTGACGAGGGGGAAAAAAAAGGCCAAAACAGCCAATAATGTAGTAATTTTTGCTACTTAAGTCTCCCTTAGTTAAACAAGGCTGTTATTGTAACTGCATACTTACTCTCTACTACTCCTGGAATTGCTCTATAATGTTGAAACTGGTAGAAGGATTTTTCCAACATGTACTCGGGATTAATTTCTTCTACTCGTAGTAAGTTCAAAACCATGTTGTAGGTCAAATGGAAAGCACTATTTAGAGGATCAGCTGAGCCCTGAGAGAGGGAAAAAAACATGTCAATGTCGCAGGTTTTTCAAAAAAATTTTTAACCTGTTAAACTGCTAAATAATTTGGTTAACATTAAGGACTACTATAGAAATATAAGTTCTTTCCTTTAAATGACCAATACAAAGTGATAAACCAGTTGATCTTTGGGAAAGTAAAGGAAAATCATCATTAAATAGGACAGTAGCAATTAAAATACTGTTAGCCAAGGATGTTTAGCTCTCTGCCTTCTAGGCATCTGACAGGATTACAAATTTGCCTCCAGTGGGGAGAGCAAATAAACTGTGGTGATTAAATATTTCCAGGCCAAGTATTTAATTGCTGGTGTGAATAGCTGTATTTTCCTTTCTGGCACAGTGACTGATAATGTTCAAGATGGTAGTTTCTCTATCAGCTTGAATCCCTAAACAAAAATGAGCGTTGCTGTGAGCTTGATAATGTTCAAGATGGTAGTTTCTCTATCAGCTTGAATCTCTAAACAAAAATGGCGTTGCTGTGGCTCCAATTAGACCCCTAGCCTGGGAACCTCCATATGCTGCGAGTGTGGCTCTAAAAAGACAAAAAGACAAAAAAAAAAAAGCTACTTATCGTGAAACTCTCAGCTTCCTGAAACGACATAAAACTACTAATGTGTTTCTCCCAAACTTACAGGCCATTCTTTATTCTACACTTTGATAATTCCTCTTTCTTATTCTAGCTGTGACTGCTAACAAAGAAGGGCTAGGCTAATGGCGAGGCAAAATAAAACATTTATCTAGGAGTTCCCGTCGTGGCTCAGTGGTTAACGAATCTGACTAGGAACCATGAGGTGTGGCTTCGATCCCTGGCATTGCTCAGTAGGTTACCGATCTGGCGTTGCCATGAGCTGTGGTGTACATTGCAGACGCATTGCTGTGGCTGTGGCGTCGGCCAACAGCTACAGCTCCGATTAGACCCCTAGCCTAGGAACCTCCACAGGCCATAGATGCAGCCCTAGAAAAAGGCAAAAAGACAAAAAAAAAAAATTTTATCTATAATCGCGTGACCTTATCTTACAAGAAGATTTATATCCAAGATACTTCCTTGACATCTAACTTTCTTACTTTTTTCTTCAGGAACTCTTTTTTAAAAATGCAAATAGGAGTTCCCTTCGTGGCTCAGTGGTTAACGAATCCGACCATGAACATGAGATTGCGGGTTCGATCCCTGGCCTTGCTCAGTGGGTTAAGGATCCGGCGTTGCTGTGAGCTGTGGTGTAGGTTGCAGACGCGGCTCGGATCCCGCGTGACTGTGGCTGCGGCGAAGGCCGGCAGCTACAGCTCCTGTTAGACCCCTAGCCTGGGAACCTCCATATGCCGCGGGTGCGGCTCTAGATAAAGGCAAAAAGACAAAAATAAATAAATAAATAAATAAATAAATAAATAAGCAAATAAAATGGTTACGTGGTTGTGTAGGAGAATGACCAAATTCTTGGGCAATACATGGGGAAATATTCAGAAGTGAAATGTTATATGACATGAATTTCTAAATGGTATAGCAAAATATACAAATACTTCTAGGGTAGTCGGGGGCTTTTAAACAGAGATCCATTAAGTCAGCCTTATTACATTTAGAATTATAAATGTATGCATAAAGGATTTTACAAGGAGACTGTACAGAATTTTAAAGTTTCAAATGGTGCTATTCTTTCATTCCTGAAAATTCAGAAGCCACTCCCCCAGGATGCTGCATAGTAAGTCCCTAAAACCTTAATTTTTTTTTTCCTTTTAGGGCCGCACCTGTTGCACATGGAGGTTCCCAGGCTAAGGTCAAACTGGAGCTACAGCTGTCAGCCTACACGAGAGCCACAGCAATGCCAGATCCGAGCTGCATGTGAAACCTACACCACAGCTCACGGCAACGTAGGATCCTTAACCCACCGAGTGAGGCCAGGGATCAAAACTGCATCCTCACGGATACTAGTCGGGTTTGTTAACCACTGAGCCACAATGGGAACTCCAAAACCTCAATTTTTAACCACTCTCCTTGAAAACAGGGCCAAATGGAGATGTGGAGTTAGTATTAAAAACCACATTGCTGGGGAAGAGAGGAATTAAAGACAAGTTAGGTACTTCATAATACTGCCAACAGACCAAGTCTTTACTACTCTATTATTTTTCTTTTCATTATTACCTCCTTTAAGAAATTTGGGGCTTCAATATTTTAAATATTTATTTCCAACCTCAAGTTCTGCTTCTATATCCTAAATGCTGTAGAATACATCTACCTGAATTTCCTTCACCTGCAACTCAACATAGTATTTAAACACTGTATCCAAGTGAGTCCAGGATAACCACAACTTATACCTGATATACTGACATGATTATTAATAGCCCCTTCTTTCACTATTACAATATCTTAATTCAGATGCTAAATAATCTGACTATACAAATAGCCTTTAGTATCCTCAGGTTCCCAACCTGAGGATTCAGTGAACCACGTTGACAATATTTGTGGGAAAAAAATTGCATAAAGTTCCAAAAAGTAAAACCTGAATGTGCCGGGTGGCACAGGCAACAATTTACATTATATTTACAACCATTTAAATAGCATTTACATGGCATTCCATATTCTAATCTAGAGATGATGTAATGTATAAGAAGGATGTGCAAGCACTATGTCATTCACATGTGAGACATGAGAATTCTTAGATTGTTGTATTTGGTATCTGTTGAGGTCCTGGAACCAATCCCCTGAGAACAGCAAGGAAGGACTCTAAATATACACAATGGAATACTATTCAGTCTTTGAGAAGAAAATTTTACAATATTCAACAAGATAAATGAACTTTGAGGACATTATGCTAAGTGAAACAAACTGGTCACAAAAACACAAATACTGCCTAATCCTACTTATAAGAAGTATCTAAAACAGTCGAATTAATGGAATCAAAGAGTAGAATGAACAAATGGTAGCTGTCAGAGACTGAGGAGAGGAGGAAATGGGGAGTTACTAAAGGACATCAAATTTCAGTCAAGCAAGATAAATAAGCTCTAGAGATCTGCTATACAACATTGTTACAGTTAACAATATATTTTACAATTTAACAATTTATTAAAACAGATCTCACATTAATTCTTCCTGTAATTAAAAAAAAACTTTTTTAATGAAATTAAAGATGACCGTACTTTACATTTAAATCTAGAAATGACAAGTAAATGGAATGAAAAAAAATCTGTGACAAAGAAACCAGACGCTGTCATTAAAATATTACCTCCTGATTCAATTCCTTCCATATACAGAGTAAGAAAAGAAAAACAGTGTTTATTATATCCAACAAAATTTAAAGAAAACAATACAAATTTTCAGTCAATGTGCCATTTTCCTTACATAAAGAACTAAAGTTATATGGATACTTAAAAATGGATTTCCAAATACTAATCTTTAAAAATGAAAATAAGACATCATATGATCACTATGAATGTGTACAGATAAGCTTTGTCTTCACTCATATAAAAACATTTTTTAAAAAACAGACCTTTGTCTACTTTTGCTTCAGCATACCAGGTTTCCTACAACCATAGCTCAAATCCTCCACGCAGGTTCTAAGTGACAGCAGCTGGGTACAGCATGTAACAGAAATACTGACCTATGTACATCTTATCATGTTTTAAAGCATCATTTTAAGTAATCAGTTGGCAGTTAATTTTATATTTTCAATTAATGTTAAGTTTCTGGGCCAGGGATCAGATCCAAGCTACAGCTGTGACCTATGCCCCAGCTGCAGCAACACAGATCCTTAACCCACTGTGCTGGATCAGGGACTGAATCTGCATACCAGCACTCCAGAGATGCCACTGATCCCACTGCATCACAGCAGAAACTCCAGGTATTCTATCTGATTAACAGTGCTTTCTAGGGACATGCAATTCCTTACTATATGGAGAAAGGGAAGGAAAGCAACCGGGTCAAACTTTCTTAAGAAGCTCTTCAAAACAAAACAAAACAAAATCTTTGACAATCCAAAATACAAATACTAAGCAAACAAAATGAACAAGCTGATTTGAAATAAAGTTTATCAAGTTTAAATTACCAGGAAATTTATAATCTATCAACAGGATGAATTAGAATGGTAGATTTCAGAATTAATCAACCCATCTGGGGTTGCAAAGGTAAAGAGGAAGGTAACTGCCAAAATATTGATATCATCTGCCTTATTTCCTGTTCTGATAGGTGAAAAGCAATCTGTGCAATGAAAGGGTCAGACACAAAGGCATCTTAGGGGGTAAACACTTCTGCCTTTTCTGTGGACCTTCACATCCCCTCAATTGCATGACTTGCTCTTTTCATTTTAAGAACAGAAAGCAGGGTACAAAATGTCAACAGCTACCTATTCTCCCTTCATAAACCCAGAGGAGTTTAATTAATTAATTCATCTACTCAGAAAGATATTTGACCTGACAACCTAATTTTGATGTGGTCCTGAAGTACATTTCTAAAATTCCTGGTGAAGGCACAGAAGCTTATCTTGGTTACCTTAAGTAGTTGTTTTCCAATCGTTGGGCTCATCTTTTCATCTACCATAAGAATTACAATTCCTCTATCATCCATTCCCCTCCTTCCAGCACGACCAGACATCTGAATATATTCACCAGAGGAAATCTGAATATAATTAAAAATGCAAAGTTTAGGAGAAAACCCAGTAAAAGATATTACAAAAATTTTTCTTATAAAATATACAATCAGGAGTTCCCATCATGGCTCAGTGGTTAACGAACCTGACTAGGATTCATGAGGATGCGGGTTCGAGCCCTGGTCTTACTGAGTGAGTTAAGGATCCGGTGTTGCCATGGGCTGTGGTGTAGGTCGCAGATCCTGTGTTGCTGTGGCTGTGGCACAGGCTGGCAGCTGTAGCTGATTTGACCCTTAGCCTGGGAATTGCCATATGCCATGGGAGCAACTCTAAAACCCCCCAAAAAAAAAAAAAATACAATAAAAAACGATCTATTTCAAGAAAGGAAAAGTGATTAAAACCATGAACTTTTAGGGATGTGAGAGACTTAAATGATGAGAACTACAAAACATTAATAAAGGAAATTAAAGAGGATTCAAAAAAATAGAAAGATAAGGGTTCCCGTCATGGCACAGAGGAAACAAATCCAACTAGTATCCATGAGGTCGTGGGTTCCATCCCCTGGCCTTGCTCAGTCGGTTGAGGATCTGGCATTGCTGTGGCTGTGGTGTAGGCTGGCAGCTGTAGCTCTGATCAGACCCCTAGCCTGGGAACCTCCATACGCTGCGGGTACAGCCCTAAAAAGAAAAAAAAAAGAAAAAAAAGAAAGATATCGCACTATCCTGTACTGGAAAAAGTAACATTGTTAAAATGGCCATACTACCCAAAGCAATCTACAGATTTAAAGCAATCCCTATCAAACTACCCATGACATTTCCATGAGGATGCAGGTTTGATCCCTGGCCTCGTTCAGCGGGTTAAGGATCCAGTGTTGCCATGAGCAGTGGTATAGGTCACAGACATGGCACTACTCTATCTGTGGCGCAGGCCAGCAGCTGCAGTTCTGATTCAATTCCTAGCATGGGAACTTCCATATGCCACAGGTGCAGCTCTAAAAAGACCAAAAAAAAAAAATTATATGGAACCATAAAAGACTCAGAATTGTCAAAGTTATTCTGAGGAAGAAAAAAAAACAAAAAACAAACAAAAAAACGAAGGAGGAGGCTAACTCTCCTAGACTCCTGATAATACTACAAAACTACATTAATCAAAACAATGTGGTATTGGTACAAAAACAGACATACAGATCAACGGAACAGAGCCCAGAAATAAACCCAGACACCTCCAATCAATTAATTTCCAACAAAGGAGACAAGAATATAAAATAAGAAAATGACAGTCTTTTCAGCAAGTGGTGCTGGGAAAATTGGACAGCTGCATGTAAATCAATGAGATCAGAATACACCCTCACACTATCCACAAAAATAAATTCAAAATGGCTTAAAGACTTAAACATAAAACACAGCACCATAAAACTCCTAGAAGAGAACAAAAGCAAAATGATCTCTCTCATAAATCATGCAAATGTTTTCTTGAGGTCAGTCTCCAAAGGCAACAGAAATAAAAAATAAATAAATGGTACCTAATCAAACTTACAAGCTTTTGTAGAGCAAGGGAAACCATAAACAAAATGAGAAGACAACCTACGGAATGAGAGAAAATAGTTGCAAACAATTCAACCAACCATGGCTTACTCTCCAAAATATACAAACAACTCATACAACTCAACAACAACAACAGAAACAACTCGATTGAAAAATGGGCAGAAGACCTAAACAGATTATTCTCCAAAGACATACAGATGGCCAGTAGGCACATGAAAAGATGCTTAACATCACTAATTATTAGAGAAATGAAAATCAAAACTACAATATGGTACCACCTGACACTGGTCAGAATGGCTAAAATGAATAAGTTTACAAATAAACAAATGCTGGAGAGGGTGTGGAGAAAAGGAACTCTCCCACATTGGTGGGAATGTAAATTGGTACAACTACTATAGAAAACAGTATGGAGATTCCTTAGAAAACTACAGAACTACCATATGATCTAGCAGTCCCACTCTTGGACATACATCTGGACAAAACTACAATTCAAAAACATACATGCACCCATATGTTCACAGTGGTTCTATTCACAATAGCCAAGACATGGAAGCAACCTAAATTTCCATCAACAGAAGAACGGGTTAAGAAGATGTGGTACATATACACAATGGAATACTACTCAGTCAAAAAGAACAAAATAATCTTTTTGCAGCAACCTGGATGCAACTAGAGATTCTCATACTAAGTGAAGTCAAGTCAGAAAGAGAAAGACAAATACCATGTGATATCACTTATATGTGGAACCCAAAACAGGTCACAAATGAACCTATCTACAAAACAGTAATAGACTCACACACATAGAGAACAGACTTGTGGTTGGCAAGGCAGGAGAGGAAGGGAGTAGGATGGACTGTGAGTTTGGGTTTAACAGATGCAAACTATTACATTTAGAATGGAAAAACAACAGTGGCCTACCGTATAGCACAGGGAACTATATTCAATTTTCTGTGATAGATCATGAAGGAAAACAATATAAAAATAAAAAAAGAATGTACATATATGTATGACTGGGTCACTCTGTTATAAAGCAAAAATTAGCATAACCCTGTAAATCAACTATACTTTAATAAAAAAAAAAAGTCTAAAAAAGCATGAACTTTTAGGGAAAGTTTAAGTAAAAAAACGTATGTGCAAAATACTTAAGAATAATGTTGGAGGGAGTTCCTGTCTTGGCGAAGCAGAAACGAATCCGACTAGGAACCATGAGATTGCGGGTTCGATCCCTGGTCTTGCTCAGTGGGTTAAGGATCCAGTGTTGCCATGAGCTGTGGTGTAGGTTGCAAACGTGGCTCAGATCTGGCATGACTGTGGCTGTGGCATAGGCTACAGCTCTGAATAGCCCCCTAGCCTGGGAACCTCCATATGCCATGGGTGTAGCCCTAAAAAGACAAGACAAAATAATAATAATAATAACAACAATAATAATAATAATAAATAATGTTGGGAAACTAAATTTTATCTCCAAAATGTTCAAATTACTATAGGGAAATACTGCTAATTCACTGATACAAAAACTATCTTTGAGCTAGATATTCTGGAAAACAAGAAAGTCTAAGAAAGCAAAGACCCACACTCTAGCAATTCTAACTTGATCATAACAAATTTTCCTAATTTCCAAATGAGAATAATATAAAAATCAACACACAGAAAAAACATTATTTTCTATTTTTATCGGTATATGTCCCTTGCGTTCAGAAGAGTCTATACATCAATAATAACCACCTAAGGAGAAATGTTAGTAAAATCCCATATATAATCTTTCAAGATTAAACTGAACCACCTGAACACTGTGCAGTTTTATCTGTAAGTGCATGTATACCTTTCTCCTGTGTACAGGGTCCAAAGTTTTCAGATTCTCAAAAAAATTCAACTCAAGAAAAGTTATGAAGCACTACTCATGGGCATAGAATAAGTAATAGAAGGTCTATTACCAATGGCATCAAAAAGAGACCTAGGAGTTCCTCTGTGGCGAAGTAGCTTAAGGATCTGGCATTGTCACTGCGGCAGATGGGGTTCCTGTTGTGGCGTGGGTTTGATCCCTGGCTTGGTACATCCATATGCCACAGGCGTGGACCAAAAAAAAAAAAAAAAGACAACACCCTAGGACCAACCCTAAAGAAGATCAGAAAAGAACATTTTTAAAAGGAAGTACAATAAAATCTCAACAGGGTTCAAGGGCATCATTACATTATGACACATTATGTTTTTTGGATTTCATAATTTTGATTCTGAATCATCAAAAAGAGGTTGCTTTCTTAAATTCAATTACTAACTTTACTCCATTTCCTTACCCTGAGGTACATGAAATGCCAAAGAATATGTAAAATCATGAAAAATTTTTTAAATTAATTTTCATGTGGTATCAGTTATATTCAAAGAATTAAGTAATTTTACACTGATACATCATAAAGAATTTTTAAGTTTACAATAACTTAAAACACATAAAACACTTAACTGCTTTACAATTAAAAATTATATTCTATATCAATTAGCCTTCTTTCAACTTAAAAAAGTCACAAGTTACAAAGAGCTGTTGCAGGCTATGTAAAAGTTTCTGAAAAGAAATGGCATTGCCTCCCTAATACTTACATTCTCTTCTGTCTAGCATCCAACACATTTTAAAATAAGTCAAAAAAATGCTTTGCCTTTAAAATTCTACCATGAGACTTTTCAGCGTTTTGATCATTAGCAACTACTGCCAGAAACTTAAACAGAAGAGAACAATCACTTGCAAGGACAAAAGGAATAGCTGACTATTTGCAATTTTCTCAAAATGTCAGATTATGTGTCTTTGGTTCGCACTGAATACTCAAACTAGAAATCTCTCTCCACTTGCTTTTCACCCCTCTGATATTCTACTGTCTTCCTGGTAAATACCCACGTGCTGTTGTTGCTCAGTTTAAGTACTGCCTTTCTCTACGAAGCCTTCCCTGACCCCTTTATGCACAAGTGACTTCTTTGCTTTGCTTTATTCCTCCTGTACAAACTTTTCAGAGTCCATAATATAAATGTTTGCCTGCTACTAAATCTCTTCATATTAGGTCTGTTTTGTTTGAAATTTACCATCCTCAGCACCTACCATAGTTCTAGGGCCATGGTTTAATAAGTCTGATAACTGCTAAATAGGTTACTTGCCTCTAGATTAACGATTTACTTTTATTTCAATTCACCATTCCACTCATAACCCTAATGTCCTCTCTCCCTTTGCCTTAGAAAAGACATATGTGCAAGCCTGTTAAAAATCTCTGTTTTAAACCTAAAGAGTAAAATGGCAAGCTACAACAACTATAGCCACTGTAGTAGAGGTGTTTTAAATAACACACTTTAAGAAATAAAAGTTCCAGATATATTTTAAATGCATTAAAGCAATCATGACTCATTTGCGCATTTATCCCTCATCACCAAACCCTTTTTTTTTTAGGGCCACACCCGCAGCATATGTAAGGTCCCAGGTTAGGGGTCAAATTGGAGCTGCACCTGCCGGCCTATGCCATAGCCACAGCAGGATCAGAGCCACGTCTGCAACCTACACCACAGCTCATGTCAACAACGGATCCTTAATCCAACGAGTGAGACCAGGGATTGAACCCGTATCTCCTTGGATCCTAGTCAGGATTGTTAACCGCTGAGCCTCAAAGGGAACTCCCCTCATCACCAAACTCTTATACCTAAAGTGGTTTTTTGGTTTTGGCTAAAGGATAGAAATATAAAGGATCTGAAATTTAAACCATGATGAACTTCTTATATTAGCTCACAAACAAGTTCTTGAGTATTTACAACTGAAAATCTCAAAGACTACATGAGCTAAAATCACCTTAAGTTCAACAACTGAAGCTAAATATTTTAATATATAAAATACTTTACTTACCCATCGAAAATCCTTCCCATCAAATTTTCGAGCATTTGTAAATAAAACAGTTCTGGCTGGCATGTTAATTCCCATAGCAAAAGTCTCTGTGGCAAATAAGGCCTAAATGAATAAATAATTACACAATTAAACATATATTTTAAACTGAAAAACTACTTTTATAAATAAATTACTCAAGTATAAATAATTTTTAAAACCAGGTGTTAATAAAACTCTACAAAATCAGACATGGTACTCCCGGTATATTTCAGTATTTGATATACAAAATTATTAAATGTATATATATTTACTATACTGTTTATAATATCTAATGTCCCTTGCACCCCAGAAACTTTTTAATTCAGGGAAGACAGTATTTCTTTAATTTCAGTGGTGGTAACCTGGAGACACTATTACTGATGTAATGGACAAAGCATCATTAGGTTGTAGAATATTTTTCTAAACACAATCACAATTCCTGGCTTCTTCACTGATGATACACTAGTTTTAAAGACACCTTTAAAACTTCTGAGGGGAGATCAAAATAAGCGGTACTTTCAGTTCACATCTAAGACTTTACCAACAAAAAAGCACACAAAATTATGTGCACAAGTTTTCAGCACTAGTTTTTTTCACACAAGATTAAAAAAACTTTTTTTCATCAACTCAACAGAATACTATTCATCTGTTAAAAAGAATAAAGAACAATGCATATGACAAAACTGAATAACATGGGTAATATAGTCAACTTTTGTTTAAAAATTAAATCAAGTATTTGTATGTATGCTAGTGGATTATTTGAGAAATGAAGGAAAATGGTGCTTTTTTTACTTTATGTTCAATTAATTATCCTACTTGAATTTTATTTATTGCTTTATATACAATTATTCTGTTTGAATTTATAATCCATAAGTACCACTTAAAAGACTCTTTAAAATAAAAAAAAAAGAGAGAGAGTTCTCATTGTGGCTCAGTGGTAATGAATCCGATTAGTATCCATGAAGATGCAGGTTGACGCCTACTCTTACTCGGTGGGTTAAGGATCTGGCATCACCATAAGCTGTGGTATCGGTTGCAGACATGGCTCAGATCCCGCAATGCTGTGGCTGTGGCATAGGCCAGCAGCTACAGCTTCAATTCAACCCCTAGCCTGGAAACTTCCATATGCTGCAGGTGTGGCCCTGAAAAAAAAAGGGGCTTTAACAAAACATGCAATCTATATGAGAACTTCAAGGGGTTCTTATCAGGACCCGGGTATAAACAGTGACCAATTTTTTTATTTGAAATACTTCAAGCATGGCCTTTATGGTGAGTGAATTTCTACAAATATCCTACTTAGTGCTGAGATTCTCATGATAAATCTCTAATCTGATTTTTAAACATAAAATATAAATCACATAATGGCTTATGACTTCATTTTGGAATTGTTTCTCATTTTTACATTCCTTTACAGACATTGGCATAATTTAAAAAATTAAATTATAGGAGTTCCCATCGTGGCGCAATGGTTAACGAATCCGACTAGGAACCATGAGGTTGCAGGTTCGATCCCCGCCCTTGCTCAGTGGGTTAACGATCCAGCGTTGCCGTGAGCTGTGGTGTAGGTTGCAGACACGGCTCGGATCCTGCGTTGCTGTGGCTGCGGCGCAGGCCAGTGGCTACAGCTCTGATTAGACCCCTAGCCTGGGAACCTCCACATGCCGCGGGTGCGGCCATAAAAATGACAAAAGGCAAAAAAAAAAAAAAAAATTAAATTATACGTTCTTTGGCTTAAGCGAGAATATCCTTAAAAACTCTTGTCATAAGTCTACCCAGCAATTCTCTCTGCCTTCTCTAAACCAGTCCTTTTAATCTGTAGACAGAAAGGAGTCCACTTATAGAATCAGCTCTTGGTCTGATAATTAAACAGCACCTTCTGAAAAATCTACATTGTATACAGTAATGTTACCATTTCGTACTTCAAGACTAGGAAAAGAAACAAATAACTTTTACTTATATTCCAAAACTTATGAATTATAACACTATATATAAAAATCAAGGAGTTCCTGCTGTGGCACAGAGGGTTAAGAATTCAACTGCAGTGGCTCGGGTTGCTGAGGAGGTTTGGGTTCAATCCCCAGCCCAGCACAGTGGGTTAAAGGATCTGGCATTGTCACACCTGAGGCACAGGTCACAGCTATGGCTCAGATTCAATCCCTGGCCTGGAACTTCTACATGCCATAGGTGCAGCCATAAAAAAAAAAGAAAAGGAAAAATCAAGTTCACTACCCAAGTCATTTCATTCAACTTAGTTTAAAAACAACACTTGGAGTTCCCGTCGTGGCGCAGTGGTTAACGAATCCGACTAGGAACCATGAGGTTGCGGGTTCGATCCCTGCCCTTGCTCAGTGGGTTAACGATCCGGCGTTGCCGTGAGCTGTGGTGTAGGTTGCAGACGCGGCTCGGATCCTGCGTTGCTGTGGCTGCGGCGCAGGCCGGTGGCCACAGCTCCGATTAGACCCCT
>PVHT020000166.1:15170194-15188475 GCA_004024745.2 Catagonus wagneri
AACACTAATTAAAAAAAAAAAAGGCAAGGAGTTCCTGTCGTGGCACAGCGGTTAACGAATCCGACTAGGAACCATGAAGTTGTGGATTCGATCCCTGGCCTTGCTCAGTGGGTTAAAGATCCGGGGTTGCCATGAACTGTGGTGTAGGTTACAGATGCGGCTCAGATCTGGTGTTGCTGTGGCTCTGGCGTAGGCCCGCAGCTACAGCTCCGATTTGACCCCTAGCCTGGGAACCTCCATATGCCACAGGTGCAGCCATAAAAAAGGACAAAAAAGACAAAATAATAATAAGAAGAAGTAAAAATAAAATAAAATTTTAAAAAGCAAAGCTGCTATAAATGGTGTTCTTGATAATTTTCAAACTGTTCACACAACACAATTTTAGGATATAATAAAAATAAAATCATACCTTTATCAGTCCTTCAGAAAAGAGAATTTCTATAGTTTCTTTCAAAATAGGAAGTAAACCACCATGGTGAATACCAATTCCCCGCTTCAAGAGAGGAAGTACATGTTCAACCTATGATTGGAATAACATTTATTTTTGCAATGATGAAAGGAAAAGAACTTTACAATGTTAAATTAACCAAATTATGAAAAATGGGTAATCAAGAAAGACTGCTATTTAAAGAAAAGTTATGTAAGCTTTCCAGAAAAAAAGCAAAAACCAAGCCCATACTCCCAGATTATTAAACTGGGAGTGTTTACAAACACAATGTAATTCTGCCCTAGCTTTAATATGAAAAGCATGTTTTAAATAAACTTTATAAATGTTTTGCTTCATTCAAATTTTCCAGCATCACTTCATCTTCTCAAAAAAATAAATAAATAAAACTAAAGGTTATGAGGGCAAAGTTCAAATCTGCACAAAGTAAACTTAAAAATACTGGACAACTCAAACCAAAAATAAGTAACCAAAGTACATAAGTACAAAGTAAATATGTACTTTATCTAGAATCAAATGAATTACTGAAGAGTTAATGCTCATTAACACTATTAAATGCCATTAAATTTTACTATTAAATGTATGCTAGGATAACAAAGATGCATAAATACATGGCTCAAACCTTAGATACTAATCATTCAGCTGGAAATAAAAATGACCGAGACTCTGTAAATTAAATACTATTTTAAATACAAAGACACATGCTATTGAAGTCTTATCATAAATCCCATATTAAAGCAATCACTTGTAAGTAGAGTATGACTATCAAAGTTTTCTGTCCACAAAACAAAACTTTCATATAGTGTTAGGTTGAACTAATACATTAGTTCTCAGGTTTGGATGCACATTAGAATAACCAGAGGAGTTTCTGAAAGATTCTTATGATCAGTACACACACCATACCAACTAAAGCAGCATCTCTGGAATGGCAACAAGGCATCAGAATATTTTAGAATTCCTCAGGCAATTCTAATAGTCAAAAGAAAAAACTAATTAAAGCTCAGTAGATATCAAATTCCTCACTAATTAGGTATGCTCTATTGTTTTGTTTGGTAGCTTTATAAATTAAAACTGAGTGACTTAAAGCTAGCTTAAAAATTCAGTAGTATTTCCTAGGCACAAAAGTAGTAATTTCCATACTATGTTAGCTTTCAGAGAAAAGTTCCCTCAAGGCAGCAAATCTTTCCTTTTGTCACCTTCGTAGAGTTCAAAATAAAAATCAAGGTATCATTTCAGTGTACAATGCAACACGATGCGGTGTGCAAAGAGTATAACATAATACAGTAACAAAGCAAGGAAATACAAAGTGAATATATACCGTCTATTAATACCCACACTTTACTTAATTACATTAAATATACACCTGAGGGAGCTTTTTATCTTCATCGGACAAGCAGTCAATTGCATTACTGAACACTTCTTCAACCATCTTCTTTTCTTCCTCTACAAGAGAAAATCCAAGTGTATATAAATATCTAAATGAATCAGTGATACCAAAGTTCACACACTGCAAAAAATAAGGGTCTTAAAGAGTAAAAGCAAAGAATGAGGATTTAAGATTGTCAGAAGGGCAAGTAGATAAAATTGACTACATAGTTAAATAAAACTTGATGCTTGTCAAAACATATCTAAGCAGACTTTGTCCATGAATTAAAAAAAGCACCATCTTATAAAAGTAGTAACAACTACAGAAAGTATCTACATGCAACATTTAAGGTAAACAGTTACAGAACATTACAATTATTACAGGAATTATTGTTACTCATGATTGAGGAAAGTGAGGCATAGAGCAAATAATGGGTACTAGTATTAACCATTAAATTAGTAATTCCAAAGCCTGGAGCTCCCATTGAGGAGGCTCAGCAAGTTAAGAACCTGATAAGTATCCATGAGGATACTGGTTCAGTACCTGGCCTTGCTCAGTGGGTTAAGGATCTGGCATTGCCATGAGCTGTGGTGTAAGGTCACAGACGCAGCTCAGACCAAACATAGCTATGGTTATGGCATAGGCCAGCAGCTGCAGCTCTGATTCGAACCCTAGCCTGGGAACTTCCCATATCCACAGGTGTAGCCCTGAAAAGCAAAAAAAAAAAAAAATCCAAAGCCTATGCTCTTATCCATCACCCTACCTTCTTATACAGCGACTGCCATGCAGTAGTCAATAAGTATTTGTTGACTTAATACATAACCAAACAAATTTAAGTATATCCAGCACTGGGAGTTATAAGAAAACATTTCTATGTAATTCACTCAGTCAAAAAAATACTACTGGCTTTAGAAAGGTAATATGGACTACTATTACTTGCTATTTTTACCCATGGGTAAGTAAAAATTAGCTTTCAAGTGCCTGGCATTAGTTCTGTGCAATTCTGGATAACTGAGGATATTATTTACTTCTCACTGTATAGGCTTAGATATGTAAAAGGCTGAAGTGAATGACAATGAGTTGGAATTCAGCACACTGAAATTCTTGCTTAGGCTATGCTACTATCTAGCTGTGTGACCTTAAGTGGGTTACATTTACAGTTAACATATGGGAATAATTATTGATTCGCCAGAAGTTATTTTACTTTATTCAAAAATTACACAAGTTGGGAGTTCCCGTCATGGCTCAGTGGTTAACGAATCCGACTAAGAACCATGAGGTTGCGGGTTCAATCCCTGGACTTGCTCAGTGGGTTAAGGATCCGGCGCTGCCGTGAGCTGTGGTGTAGGTTGCAGACGCAGCTCAGATCCCATGTTGCTGTGGCTGTGGCGAAGGCCGGCAGCTAGAGCTCCTGTTAGACCCCTAGCCTGGGAACCTCCATATGCCACGGGTGCAGCCCTAGATAAGGCAAAAAGACAAAAAAACAAAAAAACAAAAATTACACAAGTTAGGTAAAGGACAGGTCTTACCCACTTGGATTTCTAGAAGAATGAAACGTAACAAAGGTAGTCTGACCAAGAGACTCACCGTAAACAGTCAAACAGAAAGCCATAATAACCAAGAAGCTATGGCAATGAAATATAAGAAGGTATAAGTCTAATATCTCTTAGTAGAGATCTTTGGATTTTACAGAGAACACTGTACTTACCTTCCAATAAAAGAGGAGAGAAGAAAGAGAAAGAAATGTGATGAGTACCTACTGCTGTAACTGTAAGGTGAACTGCAGATCTTAGCAATACACAATAGATAATGTCATCAGAAATATATTTACATTCATTTTCACATAACATTAAAATTAGACTGAAATTGCACAGTACCTGTGTTGAAATCTAATTTGGTCATTTGAAGTGCATAGGCTTCACAATCTTTTTTACTAAAACTGAAAATAATTACAGGTTGAAAATTTCTTTCCATAATCATCTTCACAATCTTGAACACATTTGATGGTCCTGCAAAAAAAGTACATAAACCATACTCAAAAATTAACTCAAAAGAGATCACAGGAGTTCCCATCATGGTGAAACAGAAACAAATCCAACTAGGAACCATGAAGTTGTGGGTTTGATCCCTGGCCTTGATCAGTGAGTTAAGGATCTGGCATTGCCGTAAGCTGTGGTGTATGTTGCAAACGCGGCCTGGATCTGGCTTTGCTGTGGCTGTGGCATAGGCCGGCAGCTGTTGCTCCGATTAGACCCCTAGGCTGGGAACTTCCACATGCCGCGGATGCAGCCCTAAAAAGAAAAAAAAAAAAGAAAGAAAGAAAGAAAGAAAATAGGAATAGATTACAGACTTAAATGTAAAATCTAAAATTATAAAACTCGGAGTTCCCATCATGGCGCAGTGGAAACTAATCCGACTAGGAACCCCGAGGTTGCGGGTTCGATCTCTGGCCTTACTCAGCAGGTTAAGGATGCAGCATTGCCGTGAGCTGTGGTATAGGTCGCAGATGCAGCTCAGATCTGGCATTGCTATGGCTCTGGCATAGGCTGGTGGCAATAGCTCCGATTAGACCCCTAGCCTGGGAACCTCCATATGCCACGGGTCCGGCTCTAAAAGGACAAAAGACAAAAAATAAAATAAAATAAAATTACAAAACTCTTAAAAAATTTATAAGAATAGATCTTTATGATCTTGGGATATACAAAGCATTCTTATATATGTAAGAGCAAAAGCAACACAATAAATTAGATTTGATCAAAATCTTCAGCTTTTGTACTTGAACAGACACCAACAATAAAGTTAAAAGATACCCTTAACCCACAGGTTGGGAGAAATATTTAAAAACCATATATCTGATAAAGGTCTATTATCCAGAATATATGAAGAATTCTCACAAGTCAACAGTAAAAACATAATCTAATTTTTGAATGGGCAAAAGATTTGAATAGATATTTGTCCAAAGAAAATAAACAAATGGCCAATAAGCACAGAAAGATCCTCAACATCATTAGGCGCCAAGGAAATGTAACTAAAAACCACACACTGAGATAACAACTTCGTACTAGGATGACCATAATCAAATAGACACGTTACAGTTACTGGTAAAGATGTGGAGGAAACGAAAACCTCATATCCTTCTGATGAGAATGTATAATGATGCAACCACTTTGGAAAATAATTTGGCAGTTACTCCAAAAGTTGCACACAGAATTACCAAATGACTCAGCAACTGAATTCACAGGTATATTCTTACAAGAAAAGAAAAAATGTTCACACTAAAACTTGTAAAGCACAAATGTTTACGGTAGCATTAGTCATGACAATCAAAAAGTCAAAAACAATCTAACTGCTCATCACTGAAGAATGGATAAATAAAATGAGGTCACAACCATACAATGGAATGTCACTTGACCATAAACAAGAAATGAAGTATAACATGTGCTATAACATGGATGAACACTGAAAACAAGTGAAAGAAGCTTGTTGCAAAAGACCACATGAAATGTCTAGAAAAGGAATATAGAAACAGAAAGTATACTAGTGATTTCCTGAGGCTGAGGAGGGGTGGACAAGAGCTTGGGAGAAAATGAAGAATGACTACGAACAGATTTGGGGTTTCTTTTGGAGTTAACGAAAATGTTCTGGAATCACATGGTAGTTGCACAACTTTGTGAATATACTAAAATCCACTTAATTGTACACTTAAAAATGGTGACTTCTGGAGTTCCCGTCGTGGCTCAGTGGTTAACGAATCCGACTAGGAACCACAAGGTTGCGGGTTCGATCCCTCGCCTTGCTCAGTGGGTTAAGGATCCGGCATTGCCGTGAGCTGTGGTGTAGGTTGCAGATGCAGCTCGGATCCCACGTTGCTGTGGCTGTGGCGTAGGCCAGCAGCTACAGCTCCTGTTAGACCCCTAGCCTGGGAACCTCCATATGCCGCAGGTGCAGCACTAGCTAAGACAAAAAGACAAACAAACAAACAAACAAACAAAAACAAATGGTGACTCCTATGGTATGTGAACGCTATTAAAAAAAAAAAGAACTGTGGTGACGGCTGCATAATTCCATAAAAATACTATTAATGAACTGTACAGTATATGAATTGTATCTAAGTATCACATAAAAAAAAGATAAACCTCTTTTCACCTCATTTTATCATATACCTTCTAGATCTTTATATAACTTCCTGAGGGTGAAAAAGTTAAATAAAAAAAAACAAGAAATGTAATTTGAAAATACAATTTGCCTATAAGAATTCACTCAAAACAAAGTTCCAAATTACCTTTTGTTCCTCCTTTCCGCCCCTTTTGATCTCCTTTTGCCAAATCACCAGCATCTCGAAGTACTTGCATTGCCGTATTAAAATTATCTTCTCTGAAGTCACCCTGGAATCACAGATATTTTTCTATGTAACTTCACAAATACTTAATCATAATCCAAACATTTTTCATTCTTCAAAACAAAGTTCCTAAAATAATAACGCAATACAATAATAAAACTAACAAAAGCAAAATATAAGATATCTAAAACATATTCAAAGCCCCTTATTCGCCAGGCATTTAAAAATACTGGAAAAGGAGGGAAATCTAATCCATGTATTAAAAAAATGAGTTTTTATATAATTTTTGAATAAAAATACTTACACAAAAAAACAACTGTGGACAATAAAAACTACTTTAGGAAAAGAATAAATCTCTGCCATTTTTCTCTAGCTTAAAGAAAAACAGATATAAACAGAAAAGTATGATATTATAGACTTAAGAATAATAACTACCCCCTTACATTTTCATCAACCACAAGGTGCAGACCATCTCCCCCTGCTGGAAAAATGTAGTGCTGCAATGGAGTAGGCCGATAATCTGTGTAAATTACATGACAAGGCTGTAAAAACAAGGAAAAATAATTAAGCATATATTTCTTCAAAATAATACTATGTATGTGAGCAACTTAAAAGACCTTGAGATAAATTTTTGAATTCAACATCTCAAAAATAATCTAATAAAAGAAAACTTTAAAAACCAGGCAAGAGAAAAATATGGAAAATTAGTTCTATCAAATCATACTACCACGTGTTCGATCTTATTGATTCCCTAATCGAGACCAAATACATGATTTGAGTTTCCATTAATTATCTTGGGCCCATATCCTAGACCTGTGATGCCATAATTAAAGATGTCTGTTTCTCTATAGCAGCAGTACAGTAATAGAAAATGCTTTCTGAGGTTAAAGGGGACTTTTTCTCCACCACAGAGACTTTTCAAAGCCATACTAAAACAGCAGGTTGATCTAATTGTTCCAGAAGATCCACTGGGTTTCTACCCTACGGAGGGAACATGGGAGTTACAAAAATACCCTTAGAGAGCTTCTAAATTGACAAAAATAAATTTGTGACTATTCTGCTATAGAGGAAGAAATAAGGGCAGGAAAACAAAACCAAGGATAAATTTAGCACACGTGTACAAATACTTGTCATAAGATCCTTTAATGCTGCTGAAATTGGACTAGAAAAGCAATAGGGAAACACAGTAAAAAATCTGCATACACATGAGAAAAGTCAAATCACATGCTCAGGAGATGTCCAACTTTCTTCTTGTACCAAGGAAATTTTCTACTACATACACATGTCTCACTGTATGAGTAGAAGCAGAAGTTTCCAGATCTGGCAGATCATCATGGTCAATTTGGGAGCTTTTAAAAGTTAAAGCTTCTAAGACCCAGGTCTCTACTCCCAGAGATTTTGATGTATTGGCTTTTATATGGGACTCAGAAATCCACACTTATTAAGAAAACTGGTTTATTTTGATAAGCTTGCTTGATCTGAAAAGTACTTTCACATTAAAATGTCCTCTTTATTCTAGGCGGCATCAGAAACAAAAGTATAGGATATAAACTAAGACCACCTCGAACATCTTAAATATTTAAAACATCAAAAAAGAGAAAGAAAATACCTGTTTATGTAAGTGGCAAATCCATTCAGCAAACTGTCGGGCATTTGGAATTGTAGCCGAAAGAAAGACATAGTGAACGTTATCAGGAAGCAAAATAATAGTTTCTTCCCATACAACACCACGCTCTGAAAAAAACAAATTTTGGAATACAATGCCACTTTATTGACAGGCATCTAAAATTATTTTCTCTAAAGCTCAATAATGGGAAATGTAGACTGCTTTACACAAGGATATTTTTAGCCACAGATCTTTAATATATACTACTTTAATTCTAAAGTATCTAGTAGAAAATTAGTAGACTAAACCACCATGAACACAATGTACTCTGAAAGAACAGCCTAAAAAAAAAAGCAGTTCCAAACTGAATCCTGTTCAAACAGCCTAATAAAAGTCCCAGGACAATAAAAACAGTATTTCCATCTAAGAGAAGCAGAAGTTATTGACTTGTAGAACGTCACAGAAACAAATTTCAAAGAAACACTATGACTATACCATATAGTGTCTTTCAGCTAAATTAAATTACCCTCATGAATTTCAGAAATGAAATGAAGGAAACCTTTGATAAACAGCAAAACTGTATGTCAGTTTTATTAAAATGGAAAAAAAGAAAAATTAGTTTGAGAATTTCCCCTGAAAATGAACAAATCCATATAGGATTCAGGATTTATAAAGTAAAAGAACTCTGTCTGGAGTCTAATCTTATGAATTTGGTAAGAGTGAAATGTTTAAAGGGTAAATGATTTCTTAAACTATATTACTTTCACTATAAATACAGGTACTTTATACTCAGTGCTTTAGTTCCAATAAAAACTGAGTTTTAAGTATGTATATATTAAATATTTAAATTTTAATTTTGAATGAATTTTTTAATTTAAAAAAATTTACTGAAGTACAGTTGATTTACAATGTTGTGTTAGTTTCTGCTGTACAGTAAAGTGATTCAGTTATACATATACACATAGCCACTTTTTTTTCAGATTCCTTCCCCATATAGCTTATCACAGAATACTGAGTAGGTTCCCTGTGCTATACATACCAGATCACACCTTTTTTTTTTTTTTTTGTCTTTTTGCCTTTTCTAGGGTCACACTCGCGGCATATGGAGATTCCCAGGCTAGGGATCTTATCTCAGCTGTAACCGCCGGCCTACGCCACAGCCACATCTGAGCTGCATCTGCAACCTACACCACAGCTCATGGAAACGCTGGATCCTTAACCCACTGAGCGAGGCCAGGGATCGAACTTGCAACCTTATGGTTCCTAGTCAGATTCGTTACCCACTGAGCCATGATGGGAACTCTGCAGATCACATATTCAAAATATAACTTCTAATAAATGAGTTTGTTAGCGTTCACCCTCCAGGCTCCATTCCAAATTCCAAATAGATTTACTTTTCCATTACAGTACTGTAATAGTTCAAAAAGAGATATTTACAGCTTTTTTATTTATAACATACACTTAATTTTTTTAAACTAAAATAAATTAATAAAAATCCAGAAAGTTAACTCCGTAGGAGAGAAGTTTTGGAAATTTTTTAACGTTGCTTATATTAGAGAGCTTTCTATTAATTTTAATTCCATTTTTAAACCTGAATCTAATTTCTCACCCAGAAGTTGTTACCATTTAAGAAGCTGAAACTGAATGAGATCGCACTGGAAATACTATATCACGTTGCCCACAATTTTAGTTTTCTGTAACTCTACTGACATAAAGCTTAACAACCACTGTTCAAAATTCCTAAACTGTTCCTACTTGTTCAAAATTCAAAATGTAGTTCCAATTTCCACTGTACAGCAAAGTGATTCAGTCATACATACATACATGCTTTCTTTTTTCAATAATATTTTCCCTCATGGTCTATCCCAGGACATTGGATATAGTTCCCTGTGCTAATGCCATTCTTAAGGAAAATATATGGCATACAACTCAGAAATACTGCAGAATATACCTGAATCTCTCATGTAATGAATTTCATCAAATATGACCCAAGCAACTTCTCGCATAACTTCAGAACCTCTGTACAGCATACTTCTCAAAATCTAAAGAAAAAGTAGAAGATTCAGTAGGATTCTGACATACTAAAAGCTCTTCTTTTCAGCAAGGGATTTTGGAAATTCTTTTTTAATGCAAACATTAAAATAATTTTAGATGGTTACACATCTTAAATACGTAATAGTCCTTTTCCAAAGCCAAAATAAATGATATCTCAACAGTCAGTAATCAGATACAATCCATGGTAAGAATTATTTCACCTCTATCTCCATATATCTTGAACATAACCACTTCCTTTTATGTAGAGCATGTAACACAAGACCTATGCATTCTTTCTTTCCTTTTTTTTTTGTCTTTTTAGGTCCACACCTGTGGCATAAGGAAATTCCCAGTCTAGGGGTCAAGCTGGAACTGCAGCTGCCAGTCTACACCACAGTGCCAGATCCAAGTTGCAACTGCACCCTATACCACAGCTCACGGCAATGCTGGATCCTTAACCCACTGAGCAAGGGAAGGGATTGAACCCGTGTCCTCATGGATACTTGTCAAGTTCACTACCACTGAGCCACAATAGGAGCTCCTACATTTTCGAAGATAATGTAGGAGTTCCTACATTTTCGAACTTAAAATTATCTTCTATCCAACACAATGGATCTTATACCGCTTACCCTTTTTCTTTTCTACCTCATCTTAACAATATGGATACTTTCCAGCAACTCTTATTCTAATTTTTGAATTAAAGAAAATCTTCCAAGGATGGAAGAAAGTTTTGAGAATGGAAAAGGAAGTTACATCATGTACCAAGATGAAAAGAGAGTAATACTTCTGGCTGACTCTAAAGATCAGAAGCTAATTTACATTCTCTAGCGTACCATGTCTTTGAAAAAGTATATAATTCAAGCATGTACAAAGGTACTTAGTTCAATAAAGACTGTTAATGGTGTCCAAAATATAAGGTATTGTAAGTATATGCAAAAATTAACTGTGATTATGGGAAGAAGCTAAACATAACCGGGCATTTTTAAAAAAGTTATCTATTTGTATCAACACTTAGATGCAGAACAAAAAACATTACATGGAACAAGGAGCCACTACTTATTCAAAACCATGTATTCAAATTCTAGAAACTATATAAAACCATCAAATTAGTTTCATGTCAATGACAAGATGCCTTTAAAAATACTTAGTGAGGGGAGTTGCTGGTTGAGGATCCAGTGTTGCCACACTGCAGTGGCTAGGCCACTGAAGTATACAAGTTTGATCTCTGGCTTGGGAATTTCCACACTCTACAGGTACAGCCAAAAAAACAAACCTTAAAGAAAAATCTGCATCTATATTATGTGACAAATAACAGATACACTGGTAATTTACAACTACATTCAAACAATCACTAGAATTTGTTTTAAGATGAACTCTATCTCTTTCAAGTAAATTTACTCCAAATATAAAGTATTACATTTTATCTATACAGTAATACATAGAGCAAGTAATAAAACACTAGCTGTTTTAACTGAATAGCCATATTAATGAAACTGAAAAGGAAAAATTGGATACAAGACTGCATATATTACCTCTGTGGTCATAACAAGACAAGATGCTGTAGGATTAATAGTAACATCTCCAGTCATCAGACCAACATCTTGAAATTCTTCATACATTTCACGGTATTTCTGATTACTCAGGGCCTTAATTGGGCTAGTAAATATTACACGCTGTTTTTCCCTTAGAGCCAATGCAATGGCATACCTAAAAATATGAAAACAAATAAGAATAAAGTATTTACAAAACCTTGTATTTAGAAGTATATAATTTAAAAAATTCTATTAATATATATATTGTGTCTAAATTGTCCCTGCTCATCTTAAATAGCCTTTTCAGAATATTAACATCTTATTCTACTTTCAACCAACTATTATAATTATTACGATAAATTTGAGGTACAGTGGTCTAAATGAACAAGAACATTTTAAACCGTGGTCTCTTGAAGATAATGTAACTCAATTACTAATACCAAGGGATTACTGATGTTTACCCTATTTCTTGAAAGTTAAACACCTTTGGTTCTCTAGACGGGCCTTCAAAAGTTTACAGAAGCTCTGCCTATCAGTTTATACATACACAGAGTATAAATATTTAGGAAAGACAGGAAAATGAGATTTTTTTCCTTTAGCATTTCACAAATTAGTTAATCCATATGTATTTCTTCCCTACATGTATTATACATGTATTAGTTATCAAATGTCTTTGAGTTTCCATCACAATTAACAGAATGCAATTTACTTTTCTTTTTAAGAAAATTCAATTAAGTATTTAAATATAGACCATGAAATCAGTACTAAACTTAATACTGTGGCATATCTTCTTAATTAAGATACAGTTCCTGGGAGTTCCCGTCGTGGCTCAGTGGTTAAAGAATCCAACTAGGAACCATGAGGTTGCGGGTTCGATCCCTGGTCTTGCTCAGTGGGTTAAGGATCTGGCGTTGCCGTGAGCTGTGGTGTAGGTTGCAGACGCGGCTCAGATCCCGCGTTGCGGTGGCTCTGGCGTAGGCCAGCGGCTACAGCTCCGATTAGACCCCTAACCTGGGAACTTCCATATGCCGCTAGTGTGGCCCGAGGAAAAAGGCAAAAAGACAAAAAAAAAAAAAAAAAAGATATAGTTCCTACCCACAACAGGCCTACGACCTACTTGGGGAAATAAAAATAATTCATCCCAACCATCCCCCAAACAGCAAAACAAAAAATTTAAAAATTAAAAGCTGTCCAAACATGATCAAACATGAATAGTAAGAGATATACATGAAAAGAAAATACACAGATGCTACAATATATTATCTAAAATGTTCACTTTTTAACCAAAAATTAGAAAATACAATATTGTGAGATCACACAATATTTATCTTTCTCTGACTTATTTGACTTAACATAATGCTCTCAAGGTCTATCTATGTTGTCACAAAAAGCAGGATTTCCTTCTTTTGATGGCTAAATATTCCACTGTAATTGATTTTATGTGTGTATTTGTGTGTGTGTGTGTGTGTGTGTGTAGACAGATAGATAAATATTTTCTTTATCCATTCAACTGTTGATAAGCATAGGTTATTTCCTTGTCTTGAGGACTGTGAATAATGACAATGCAGATTACCTCCAAGATACTAATTTTATTTCCTTTAGATATAAACTCAGAAGTGGGATTGCCAGATTACATGGTAGTTCTATTTTTAATCTTTTGAGAAACCTCCATATTATTTTCCATAGCGACTATAATCATTTATTTACATTGCCACCAACATGGGCATAAGGTTCCTGTTCTTCACATCCTTACTAATACTTACCTCTTTTTTTTTTTGATAATAGCCATTCAAATGGGTATTTTTTATTTGTTTTCATTTATTTCCAACTAATAATAAAAAGGAACCTGATGAAAGGCATTTAGGAAAAGACAATAGCTAATATAAAACTTCATGATGAAACACTGAATGTCTTTCCTTTAAGATAGCAACAGTCCACTCTCACTACTACTGTACAACACTGTACTGGATATTGCCAGTGCTAAAAGAAACTGAAGGGTAACATACAAGCAGTAAAAATTGTCTTTAGACAGACAATCTGGCCAGTGATGTAGAAAATCTTATTCAATGTGCAAAGTTAGTAAAATTTGTTAATAAGCAAGTTTATTAACAAAGTCACAGGATAAAATATCAGCATATAAAAATCAATTTTACTTCAGTATATAAGCTATTAGCAATCCAAATATGAACTGAAGAAAGGATGCCATTTGCAAAAGCAGGAAGCAATAAAGTACTTAGAAAGCAATTTAGGAAAATGTGTTTAAGACCTATACTCAACAAAATACTGTTGAGAGAAAGTAAAGATACAGATAATCAAGGAATATATCATGCTCATGGACTGGAAGAATCTATAATAATGTTAAGATGACAATTCTCCCAAATCAATCAATAAATTCAACGCAATCCCTATAAAAATCCAAGTAGTAAGTTAAGATGACAATTCTCCCAAATCAATCAATAAATTCAACGCAATCCCTATAAAAATCCAAGTAGTCCTTTTTGGCAGAAATTAACAAAGTATTTTTAAGATTTTATTGGGGAATGCAAAGGACCTAGAAGAGCCCAAACAATTTTAAGAAAGAGTAAAGTTAGAGGACTCTCATTACCTAATTTCAATACTTTTAAACTACAGTAATCAAGGTAGTGTGATACTGGCAAAAGGATAAACACAAAGCCCAAAACGAAATCCATACTTTTATAGACAATTTACTAGGAATTCAATAGTCAATTCAATTCAAAGATAACTCTTTGGAAAAATAACAGTTTTTGAACTGCAACAATTATTCACATACAAAAAGATTTAAACTCTACTTTTCACATCATACATAAAAATTAATTCAAGGGAATTCATAGCTCTAAGTGGAAGAACTAATACTATAAACTTCAAAAAGAAAATATTTCTGATATTGGGATAAGCAAAAATGTCTTATATCGATGTCAAAAACATGATCAATCCATGAAAGAAAAAACCTGAGAAGCTGAACATTAAAATTAAAATCATTTGCTTTACAAAAGATACCATTAAGATAGTTCAAAGAATTATGATGCAGTAAGACCAACAACTCAATTTTAAAAATCAGTGAAAGACTGAAATAGATATTTCACATAATATATTTGAGTGGCTGGTAAGCACATGAAATGATACTTAACATAACCAGTCATTAGTGAAATGCAAAACCACTATGGGACATTACTATACACCCACTAAAATAGGTATAGTCAAAAAAGATAATGGCAAGAGTTGATAAAGACATAAAAAACTGGCACCCTCATGCATTATTGTTAGGAATACAAGAGTACAGCCACTTTATAAAGCAATCTGGCAGTTTACTGAAGAGTTCGATATATTTTTTGCCATAAAATCCAACAATTAACACCACTAGGTATCTACCCTAGAGAAATATAGAAACATGTCCACACAAAGACTTATATGTGAATGTTTATATCTGAATTACTCATAATGGCCAAAAGCACAAAACAGTTCAAATATCCATCAAGTGAAAAGATAATGTCACGTATCCATCAAATGTAATATGCATCAATAAAAAAAATAAACTAGTGATATACACAAACATGAATGAACCTTAAAAATGTTACGCTAAGTGGAAAAAAAAAGACACAAGACTCCATATTACATGATTTCACTCATATGAAATTTCTAGAACAGGCAAAACTATTTAGACAAAGCTGATCAGCATATGGTTGGAGGTGAGAGTGCCTTGTATGTGAAGGCAAACACACACAAGGAAACTATATGTATGGAAGTTTAAAACTGGTCAGAGTTGTGCAGTTGTTCAAATTTATTAAAACTCACTGAACTATATACTTAAAAATGGGTGAACTTAATGATACGTAAATTATATAATAATAAAGCAGTTTTAAAAGGTTTACATAGGAGTTCCCGTTGTGGTTGAGAAGGTTAAGAATCTGGCATTGCTACAAGATGCGGCACAGGCAGTGGCATTGCCATGGCTATGGAATAGGCTGGCAGCTGCAGCTCTGATTTGACCTCTAGCCTGGGAACTTCCATATGCCACAGGTGCAGTTCTAATGAGAAAGAAAAAAAAAAAGTTTTACATGAAATAAAAACCCAAGAGGACCAGGAAAACTACTCACTTAAACAAGTAACATATGGTACCAATATGTCAATCCTACCACCAGATTTATAAATAAAATGTTATATTTGCTACACTTATCAGCTAAAGTTGGAGTTTACCTTAAGTCCCTGAATTCCCAGGGGGTCTGAAATTATAATATCTGGTATATACAAATATATATCTCATCAGATTTTTTTTGAGGTGAAATTCATACAACATAAAATTAACCATTTTAAAGGGTACAATTCAGTGTCATCTAGTGTACTCACTAGATGCAAGTATGTACGACCACTACTTCTTCCAGATTCTAAAATATAATTCTGATTCCCCCCAAAACCCCATTAAGCAGTTACTTTTTGCTCCCCTCTTCTCAATATTACCTGGCATCCACCAATCTGCTGCTTTCTGTTTGTTATGAATTGACCTATTTAAGATATTTCACATAAATGAAATCACATGGGATACTTCACACAAATAGAATCATACAACATATGACTTATTGAGTCTGGCTTCTTTTACGTAGCATGTTTCTGAGATTTATTCACATTATGGCATGTATCACTACTGCACTGCTGCTATGGCTGAGTAATATTTCATTGTACAGATACACATTTTATTTATTCATTCATCCACTGATGGACTTTAGGGTTGTTTATACCTTTTCATTACTATGCAGAGTGCTGCTACGAACACTTACGCATAAGTATCTGTGTATCTGCTTTAAACTCTCTGGAATATCCAGTAGCGGAATTGCCGAACTATAAAGTAATTTTATTTGACTTTTTGAATAACTATCACACCGTCTTCCACAGCAGTCCTCACTAGGTTTTCACAAGTGTTCATAACCCTGATGAACTTCTTAAATTTCTCTTTATGGTTTCCTAACCCAGAGAATGATGGCAGGTTTCAGCATATACGTGAAAATTTTCTGTACTGATAATCTCTCTGCTTTTGTAGGAAAATGAAAGCAAAGTTACACTAATGCCCAAAATTCCAATGACTATATATGTTGGCTTTAAATAGATAATACAACAAATATACTGCACACTTCCAATAAATGAATTTTAAGAAGTCAAACCTCTTCTACATTTGTGCCTTAGGAGGAAATTAGCTTCTGGCCTCAATATCATCTGAAAAGGAGTGAACCAAAAAAAAAAATTAGTCCTACTCCACTGGACAGAACTAGGGTGGTACCAGACCACAATGTGTTTGAATCTAGGAAACAGATCAAGACTATTTTGCAATTGGCTGATATCATTAGAATGATAATCTAAGATCCAAAACTCCACGCCTCTACCTCCCCTACAAAGAGAAAAATTTTGAGATACACCTAAGTCAATGTGCAGACTATGGACATATACAGTAACCAGACAGGTCCTGACTGTCCCAAAGGGCAATATTCCAGAACTCATGAAATATTTCCACCATAATGCCAGAGTAAAGGCAATGATGAATAGGATGACTGGTGCCATTTTTATCTGATTCTTTTTTCCCCTCTACTATCTTCTTTATTCTTAAGGTGATCACTGTTAAGAATACCTAACTCAGCTGCTTAATAGGAAAACTGTAATTTTTCCATAATGGAGAAATAAATGATAAATTATCAAAAGTTAACCTGAAAACTCAAACTGACTTTTGAAAAGGTGCCAAGACTGAGGGGAAAAAAATCATCTTTCAACACATGGTTCAGAGACAACTGAATATACAGAAGCGAAACAATGATGCTGGACCTTTAGCTTATAAATTATATAAAAGATAACTAAAAATGGATCAAAGACATCTATAATATCTAAAATTACAAAACTCTTAGAAGAAAGTACAGGTGTAAATCTTAGTAACCTTGGATTAGGCAACGGTTTCTTAAATATGACATGAGCACTTCGTCAAATTAAAGACATTTGTACTTCAAAAGACACTCCATAGAATGAGAGAAAATTTTTGCAAATCATATATCTGACAAGGAACTACTATCCAGAATACAAAATAACCAACACAACTCAACAAGATAAACAACCCAATGAACAAACTGAAAAGGACTTAAGCAGACATTTCTCCAAAGACATATAAATGACCAACGAGCACATTAAAAAAAAAAAAGCTCAGTATCTTTAGTCACCAAGGAAATGCAAATCAAAACCACAATGAGATATCACTTCAAACCTGAGAGAATGGCCATTATCAAAAAGTCAAGAAATAAGTGTTGATGATAATATGGAGAAGAAGTAATTCTCATGCACTGTTGGGAATGTAAACTGATACAGCCATTATGGAAAACAGGATAGAGGTTCCTCAAAATATTAAAAACAGAACTATATGATTCAGCAATTCCATTCCTATGTATTTATCCAAAGAAAACAAAAATATTAAGTAGAAAAAAGTATGCACAACCCTATGTTCATTGCAGCATCATTTAAAATTGTCAAGATATGGAAGCAATCCAAGTGCTCATCAATAGATGAATATAGAAGATGTAGTATATATAGGAAATATTACTAAGCCATAAAAAAGAACAAAATTTGCCATTTGCAACACAGATGGACCTAGAGAGAACCGTGCTAACTGAAACAAGTCAGAAAGAGAAAGACACATACTATATGATTTCATTTAACATGTGGAATCTAAAAATCAAATAAACTTAACAAAAGAGAAACAGAGTTATAAATTTGTGTGTGTGTGTGTGTGTGTGTGTGTGTGTGTCTTTTTGCCTTATCTAGGGCCGCACCCGCGGCATATGGAAGTTCCCAGGCTAGGGGTCTAACAGGAGCTGTAGCTGCCAGCCTTCGCCACAGCCACAGCAACACGGAATCTGAGCCGCGTCTGCAACCTACACCACAGCTCACGGCATCGCCGGATCCTTAACCCA
>PVHT020000166.1:15189475-15257389 GCA_004024745.2 Catagonus wagneri
TGTCTTTTTGCCTTATCTAGGGCCGCACCCGCGGCATATGGAAGTTCCCAGGCTAGGGGTCTAACAGGAGCTGTAGCTGCCAGCCTTCGCCACAGCCACAGCAACACGGAATCTGAGCCGCGTCTGCAACCTACACCACAGCTCACGGCATCGCCGGATCCTTAACCCACTGAGCAAGGCCAGGGATCGAACCTGCAACCTCATGGTTCTTAGTCGGATTTGTTAACCACTGAGCCACGACGGGAACTCCAACAGAGTTATAGATTAAAAAAAAAAAAAACAGACGGTTGCCAGAGGGGAAAATGGTGGGAGAAGGAAAGTAGAAATACGTGAGGGAGATAAAGAGGTCCAAGTTTCCAGATGCAAAATAAATGAGTCCTGGCTACGAAATGTATGGGGAGGGAATACAGTTTAATAAATATTATCTTTTCATGGTGACATATTGTAACTAGACTTATCATGGTAATCATTTTAAAACGTACAGAAATATCAAATCACTATGTATTACAATGGAAACTAACACAGCATTGTAAGTGAATTACACTTCAAAAAGAAACAAATGTGCTGCAGGCACAGCTAAAAAAAACCCCAGACCTATAGAAAAAAAGATCAGATCTGTGGTTACCAAAGACAGGGGTAGCGCCAGAGGTGGGGGAGTTGAAGGGGAATGAAAGGATGAAGACGGTTAAAAGATAGAAACTTCAAGTTATATGATAACTAAATAGTAGGGATGTAATGTACAACGTGATAAATATAATTAACACTTCTGAAGGTTATATATCAAAGTTAAGACAGTAAATCCTAATAGATCTTTCTCATTACAAGAAAAAAAAATATTTCCTATTTCTTTAATTTTGTATCTATATGGAATAACAGATGTTCACCAAAGTTGTTGCGATAATCATTTCATAATACGTGTATGTCGAATCATCATGCTGCAAACCTTAAACTTTATAAATCAGAGTTCAAAAGAACTAGAAGAAAATAATTTAAGTAAATTGAACTTAATATTATCAGAAATTAGAAACAATGCACATAATATAGGGTTACAGTAATACTAATAGCCACAAAACCTTAATCTTGTCTAGAAATAAGTAACATTTGTGTGTGTGCATTTTTTTCTGGAATTATTTTTAGAAACCTAATTAGTTCATCTTGAAGAACGTTTTATACTATACTGACAAAACTAATATGCCAAAAACCCACATTTACAAAAACGATTTTGTTGTACAAAAAAATCAAAAATAAATTTACTGTATAACCTGTTTTTTAAAAAAGGTCATAGCAAGTGTTGGCAAGGATATGGAGAAACTGAAACCCTCATATAACACTGGTAGGAATATAAAATAATACAACTGCTGTGGAAAACAATTGGTAGCTTCTCAATAAGTTAAAAATAGAATTAAACATGACCCATTAATTCCCAGTATATTCTAGGAGTATACTGAAGAGAAGCAAAAACTTGCACTGAGAGAGTTCCCTGGTGGCTCAGCAGGTTAAGGATCTGGTGTTGTCATTACTGTGGCATGGATTTGATCCCTAGCCCTGGAACTTTTGTGTGCCACACAAAAAAAGTTTTGTTTTAGTTTTTCTATCATGACCAAAAAAATAAATAGAAATAAAAAAACATGTGCTCAAACAAAAACTTGTATATAAAACTTATCAACAGTATCACTCATAATAGCCGAAAAACTGGAAACACTCATACAGCCATAAATTGATGAACGGATAAACAAAATGTGGTATAGCAATACAATATTAATCAGCCATAAAAAGGAATTCAATTCTGATATATACAATACAGACGAATCTTAAAGTCATTATGCATAGTGAAATGAGATAGGCCAACATATTTTATGATTCCATTTATATGAAATGCCCAGAGAAGGGAAATTCATACAAAAAGAGAACAGATTGGCGGGTAAAAGGAAATTGGGGTAAGGATATAGGGAATCACTGCTTAATGGGTACAGGGTTTCTTTTTGCCATGGTGAACATAATCACAAACTAGACAGTTATGACCCACAGAAGTCAACCTACAACAGACTGCAAAATTCCATTCATGTTAAAAAGCACAATCTACTTTCAGAATGGCCCGGTTCCTCTCAAACTTTAATGGACATATGTACCACCAAGTGATCCCGTTAAAATGCAAACTATGATTCAGTAGTTCTAGGGTGGGACCTGAGATTCTGCCTAAAAGCTGTAGGTGATACTCATGCATCTTGGTCTAGGACCATACTCTGAGTAGCATGATCCAGAGCCATAGTCTTTAAATACATTTTAGAAGATAAACGTCAAAAAATTTGTGTATTTTTTGTGTATTTATCTAAAAATTAGATATGTGTATTTATCTAAAAATTAGATATGTGTATTTATCAAAAATTAGATAAGTAAACTACTAGAGAACATACACTAAAAATAATAATGAAAACCCCAATTTTTTTTTTTTTTTTTTTGTCTTTTTAGGGCTGCACTCGTGGCACACGGAAGTTCCCAGACTAGGGGTCGAGTCACAGCTACAGCTGCCAGCCTAGACCACAGCTCACAGCAACGCGGGATCCTTAACCCACTGATCCAGGCCAGGAATCGAACCCAAGTCCTCATGGATGCTAGTCGTGTTCATTAACCACTGAGTCAAGATGGAACTCTAGAAAACATCTACTTAACATCCGACACAAAGTAACAGGGATTGGCTTTACCCTGTTTTATGAAATCATAAAACAAAATATATGAAACAATGATTTTAGACGTTGCATATAAGCATAGTAATCCCTGAGAAGGGGGATGCAAATTAGGTAATTCCAGATTCCAGACTGTCCACAAGAGTTTCCAAGCCACAGTTCCAGGAGGTGGACCCTGAAGTTTCCCTAAATTAAACAGACAGAGGTGGGAGTCTGGGGAGTTCTTGGCAGCTAGACCACAGTGCAAAATAATCAGAGGAGAGAGTGGGACAGAGGAAAAGGAAAATAAATAATAAACAGTGAATAAGTGTTAGGAAATTACCTGAAGCCAGGGAAAAACCAATCAAGTGGAGCAAAGCTTTACCAAACCTTATACAGGGCTAGGAATAATTCAGGTTCCCACTGCCCACAGTGCAAAAACTCACAACTCACAAGAAACTGGCTAGAATACCAAGAAATACACCAATTAAGTAGTGGAAAAAATTAGCCTAGACTAAATGCTGCTCTTGACCTGCCTAAAATCACCATAAAAGCAAACCTTGAAAGGATTACATCTTTTCCAGGTAAATGTACCCCAGAACAAAGCTCAAGAATAATAATAGAAATGCAAAAATACTCATTCATCCAAGAAGGTAAAATTCACAATGTACTGGGAGGCATTAAAAAACAGCCAGGTAAGCACAGAAGTAGGAAAATACAACCTGTAAAAAGTATAAAAACAAATACAAGAATGAGACCGAATACAGACTTAGCAAAGAAGAACAATGAAAGTTACTACTACATGGAGTTCCCACTGTGGCTCAACAGAAACCAATCTGACTAGTATCCATGAGAATGCAAGTTCAATCCCTGGCCTCCCTCATTGGGTAAGGATCCAGCATTGCTGTGAGCTGTGATATAGGTTGCAGACGCAGCTCAGATTTGTTGCTGTGGCATAGGCTGGTGGCTACAGCTCCCATTCGACCCCTAGCCTGGGAACCTCCATAAGCCGTGGGTGTGGCCCTAAAAAGACAATAACAAACAAAAAAGAAAGTTACTACTACATTATAACTATGCTCTATATATCCAAGAATATTGAGGAAAGAATAACATGAAAATTAGAAGAAACATGGAAATTATTACAAGACCCAAAGCAAACTCTTAAAGATGAAAAAAAATTGAAGTCTGAGATGAAACACACTAGATTAGACACTGTGGGGGGGGTATGAACAAATTTAAAGCCACTTAAGAGACACTATGCAAAATTAAACATAGAGAATAAACACCAAAAAGTTAAAAAATAATAAGAGTACTGGAGTTCCCATTGTGGTGGAGTGGAAACAAATCCAAATAATAACTGTGAGGATGTAGGTTTGATCCCTGGCCCCGATCTGTGGGTTGGGGATCTGACATTGCTGTGAGCTATGGTGTAGGTCACAGATGTGGCATGAATCCCACACTGCTGTGGCTGTGGCGTAGACTGGCAGCTATGGCTTTGATTTAACCTCTAGTCTGGGAACTTCCATACGTCATGGGTGTGGTCCTAAAAAGCAAAATCATAATAACAGTACTAGTGGGCTCTGAGACAACTGACGTCCTCAGAAAACTAAGTGGAAAAATCTGAAGTAAAAAAATGACTAAAATTTTTCCAAATCAGATAAAAACTAACAAACCATGATCCGAGAAGCCCTACAAACTCAAGCATATGAGAATTATGTAAAACCACATCATAATTAAACAGCCAAGTCAGTGATGAAATTAAAAACAAATATCCCATCAAAGCAGAATGCAAAGATGCAGGAAAGTACTGACCTGTAATGAATGGAAAGTTAAATGAATTACAACAGATCAGGAAATAACACAGATGAAAGAAGTGTAGCAAGAACATTTAAACAGTTTTTAAACTGTATTCTGTATGTTCAAGAAGCTGGAGGAAAGTTAAGTAGACAGATGGAAAACATTAAACATACACAAACAAACTTCTAGAAAGAACATTATGTCTGAGATGAAAAATATACTGAATGGGATGACAAATTAGATAATGCAGGAGGCAAAGATTAAGGAATCTGAAGACAAAGCATTAGAAAAGACCAGAAACAAAACACACACAAAAAAGCAGTCAAATATACTTTTGGAGTACTCAAAGGAGAAGAGCCATAGGGAGCACTTAAAAACAAACTCCTAGCACAAGAAAACATGAAGAAAAAAAAAAAAAAAAAGCATATAATAAACTGATTAAAACCACTGATAAAGATAAAAATCTTAAAAAAAGTAGCAAAAAAAAAGAGATACATTATCTATAGAGGAATAAGATAAGGATGACAGTGGATTTGTCATAAGCTAAGCAAGTCAAAAGGCATTCTTAAAAGAAAAAAAAGTAGAATTATATACTAAGTGAAAATACCTTTCAAAACTGAACGCAAAGTATAAGAAAGTATACAAAAGTTGAAAGAATTTTTCATTAGGAATATTACCATGCTAAAGGTATTTCCCTTCTTAAAGCAGAAGGCAAATAATGCCATATAAAATCTGGATGAAACATAACATATCAATACATACCAAATCATTTCAAAAGCTGGAGTTCCTGCTGTGGCACAGTAGATTAAAAATCTGACTGCAGCGGTTCATTCAGTGCCCGACCCAGAGCACTGGGTTAAAGGATCTGGCATTGTTGCAGCTGCAGCTCGGAATCAATCCCTGGCCCAGGCACTTTGGTATGTCACAGATGAGGCCATAAAAAAATTTTTTGAAAGCATATCAAAAACATTTCCTAAACATAATAAAATTTGTGATGCAGGTATAGCAATAATAAAGGGAAATTTACAGCACTAAATGTCTGTCTGTATTACAAAGAAGTCTGAAATTAATGATTAACCTTTCTTCCTTTAAAATATTATAAAAAGAAGAGCAAATGAAGCCCAAAGTAGGAGGAAATAAAGAGACTAAATTTACTTGCAGACTCTATGCAATAGCGAGGTCATGGAAACAACCTAAATGCACATCGACAGAGGAGTGGATAGGGAAGATATGGTACATACACACAATGGAATACTACTCAGCCATTAAAAGGAACGAAATAACAACATTTATAGCAACATGCATGGACCTAGAAATTATCATGCAAAGTGAAACCAGTCAGACAATTACACAGCAACACCCAATGCTACCGCTAACATGTGGAAACTGAGAAGACACAATGAACTGCTTTGCAGAATAGACAGTGACTCACAGACTTTGGAAAACCTATGGTTTCCAAATAAGACAATCTGGGGGGTGGGGGATGCACTGAGGGTTTGGGACAGAAATGCTATCAAATTGAGTTGTGATGATTTTTATACACCTATAACTGTAATACAATTCATTAAGCAATGGAAAAAAAAAGAAAATACATAAAAATTGAAATATAAGAAAAAAGAATTACATGAAACAACTCACAGAAGACACTTTTTGTTTTGGTTTGTTTTTTTTGTTTGTTTGTTTTGTCTTTTTGCCTTTTTATCTAGAACCGCACCTGCGGCATATGGAGGTTCCCAGGCTAGGGGTCTAACAGGAGCTGCAGCTGCCAGCCTTCACCACAGCCACAGCAACACGGGATCTGAGCCGCGTCTGCAACTTTCACCACAGCTCACGGCAACGCCAGATCCTTAACCCACTGATCAAGGCCAGGGATCGAACCCGCAACCTCACGGTTCTTAGTCGGGTTCGTTAACCACTGAGCCACGAAGAGAACTCCCATAGAAGACATTTTTAATGGAGCACAACACATGGTATAAAGTCAATTAAATCAAAATATAATCTTTTAAAATAAATAAATAAATTTATTTGCAGAAATTAAATAGAAAAATTTAAACTTTTAAAGGGTACAATAAGAAAGTTATTTTAAAACAATCTTAAAACTACAAAGGAAAACATCAAGAGAAGAAAAAGAGGACATTAATATTTGTAAATATTTATACACACAACATAGGAGTACCTAAATGTATAAAGCAAATATTAACAGTCCGAAAATTTCACTTGAAAAGAAAGCTACTCACTCAGCGCATACAGTTTTTCCTGCTGATGTGTGTGCAGATACTAAAACAGACTGATTATTATCAACACACTGAATGGCTTCTCTTTGAAATGCATCAAGAATGAATGGGTATTCCTACAAAAAAAATTAATATCTGCATGAATACATATAGCCACACTTAAAATCAAGAGATGCTACGCTTAGAAGCATTCTGAGAGCATGTCTTTATAAGTCTATTTAGGAAATGTACTACCCACTAGAGAAAATTAGGAAGAGTTAAAAAAAAATCTTTAAAACCAAACAGCATAGAAGTTATTTCTGCTAATCACCCAATTACTGTATTATGCTTACATATACATTATATTAATTACAACATAATAATCATTACCATTTATCAAGCATACTTTATGGTAGGCACTGTGCAACACGTTTTCCACATGTTATTATTAATCTTCACAGCAACCCCTAATATAGGTATTATTTCCTTTCATAGATGGGAACTCTGAAGCTCCGAAAAGTTAGGTCCTCAATGAAGTTTACTCAGCAGGTGCAGAATACTACATCTATCAAACTTGAACACTTTTTGTTTACCCCATCATATGGCCTTTTTTTACTTAAAGAAAATGACCTGGAAATTTTATATTAATCATTTAGGGTCTATCAGGGCTTCAAAATACATTTAATGTAAGCATTAGAGTTTAAGTTTCATTAGAAGCTTGTTAAACTCTCAAAAATATTTGCAAAACTTATTGTACACATATTTTTCTAGAGAAAGACTGATAATTTTTATTATTTAAAAAGCTTGAGAATCATTTTTTAAAAATCTTATCACATGATGCTTTTCAGCATGGTTGTTTATTGATTTGGTTTTCACCATATTTGACTTCAGATAGCTTCTGGGAAGTATAAAAATATGATTTAAAAGTTTACCTTTAGGATTTTTAGGAAAAAAGACTCACAAAACTATACAAACCACTGTCCAAAGTACACACCTTTGCAGCTTTTCCAACTCGCGGTTTAAGTGGTAAATAATCTTCATCTGCAGGAAGTGCAACCTGATGTTAAAAAAAAAAAAAAATTAATCAACTTACTATTTGAGAATTGATGCATTCAGCATTCCATAATCAATGATTGTTTGAAAAATAAAAGTAATGAAAATGTTTCTGACAGTCTTAGGCACTGTAATATTAAATAATCACATTTAAGAACAAGGCAAAATGCAAAAGCTACAACATTCAAAAAAACTTCCATCAGTGCTCATCTAAGAGTAATGGAATTAAAAGCATTTAAATTTATTTTCCTAAAGAAATTGTGTTCATTAAGGTCTAGGACCTATCTCAGCTACCTCTGTATTTTCTACGTCTAATGTACTTTCATAAATTAATAAATGTTTAAAAAGACTGGATGGACATAAAGAGATGCCACTATATGAAAGAAAACAATGGGGAATAAAATGATACCACTTCCTGGAACAGGAAGCTGACTTTCCTCCAGTGAAGGTTAAGATCTGGAGAGCACTCACAACATAATTAAATTCCCAAAACTTAAGCCAATTAGTGTATAAATAATCAACAGGGTTAAAGTAAGGTCACACAGAAGTTAGAAATAATTTCTAAAAGCAAAACTTCAATAAACAAGTATGAGATAAGACCCTTACAGAGACTGTCAATAAACTTGCAATTCAATTAAAATCAAGATGTGAGTAGCATTTCAGAAAGGACTAATTAGAAAGTGATCATAATTAAGAAAAATGAAACAACAAATTGTGAAACTTAATGAACAATACCCATGATGAATCTTCTGGAAGAAATGTGGCATTCTAAATGGAATCTAAAGGTGAGACAAAAGCTAGAATTTGGTAGTTTATCCAACACACATTATCAAAGAGTTGAGTTGTTTTTATTAGTGAATGAACCCTTCTGGGGGACAGGAATAGTTTTCATCAGTCTTTCTCTTAAAACTATATATTCCCCTTTACTATAACTCTAAAAAACTTCTAAGCCATGTCAGATTCCCACGTAATTTGATAGTAAGGCAACTACTTTCCATTAATTTAAAGAAATATCCTTCTTTTGTATACCATATCATGACTATGATGAAAGTGAGTCTATCCTAGAAAGCACAACCCTTGGTGCACTGACAAAATCAAATTTCTGAATCTGAAAATCTGAAGACTAGACCCTGAATAAAGGTGATCCTCATCGAGGTATGATCCACCTGTGGGCCCACATCTGGTTAGTTGTTCACCTCCCTCATATCTGTCTTGATACTTGCTATGAAATGAACAATGAACATTAGCATAAAGCAATTAAGATTTTAACAGCAGCAACAAAAACAAACTGTGTTTTCATATGTATGGGAATCAGAGTTTTGTTTCTATTCTCTGAAAATAGTCTGGTTAACACTAACATATAACAGACAGGTGGAAGCAGTCTACAGAGATTAAGGAACCAGAAAAACAGAAAACCAACAGAATAATCAAGAGTTAAACAGACTTAGCAATCAGTTACTGGTGATTTTTTCCAGAGCACTTTGAAAGAAATGGAGAGAGAAAAAATATAACTAGAGTAGATTAAAAGATAAACAGAAAGTTGGGAAGTTTAGCAGATTTTCCGAGCAGAGCACTCAATAACAACTCTGGGGGAAAAAAAAGGGACCGTATCTTGTTTATCTCCTTATACTCAGTGAATAAAATGTACCTGGCACCAAAGGATGTATACTGAATGAATAACTACAATGGGAAAAAAGAAAAACACAGTGGCTAAATAAAAAGCAACCTAGAACAAAAGAGAAGTTTTTGAACATTCATACCCTGAGAAGAAAGAGCAAATAGAGAAAAGGAGACATCAGAAACAGTTAAAGGAAAATGGAATGATCCAGTCTTTGTGGAGGCAGTATAAATTATAACCAAGCACACTGGCAGAGCAACCCTCCTTAGCCCAACACCTTTCTGAGTGAATTGACTCCAACTTAATATCTTAAACCCTCTTGAAAAAAAAAAAAAAAGGTAAAGTTACCTGCTAAAAAAGTGAGAGGAGATAACAGAATGGAGGGGTTGAGGATAATTGTGAAGGAAGACAGAAAGAACTTCTGACCTCTTGAGACAAAATTTGCATTTGCTTATTTGTTCTTATCCCATCTTTTTAAGGCCACAGCATCAAATATAGTCTTATGCAAGCATTAAATGAATGACCAAATGGATATTATACCTGTCAAAGTGAGTGCTATTCTAAAGGAACATAAGGAAATTACAAGTGGAAAACAGGTACTTACATAAAAATATGGCTCCAAATCTACATTAAAAGCAATTTTTGTTAATTTGGAATGGCTCTATTTAATCAATAAAGGCTTTTAATAGTATTCCCCAATTACCTGTAATAATAATGTGCAAGGTTACATGGTAAAGATAGAAGCACTTAATAAGAAAAACTACTGTTACAGTTTCCTTATGTCCCTACCCTTATACACGCTAATAAAGGACTACTACAAACTATCAGTGACCACCACCTTGTGGCAGAACAATGAAACTGCATGTCATCAGAGGAAGACATGAAAAAACAAAGGATTTGTAAAATGTTATTTACCTAACTTTAGGACCATGTACTAAATACCTACTCTGGGCTGGGTACCTCACCTAATTTTCTTCATAAACTTCAAAACCACCCAATGATGTAAATCCCATTACTCTAAAGTTACAAATTTAAAAAAAATGTCACAGAGATTAAGAAATATATTCAAGATTGTAGTTAGGAAAAGGGCAATGCCAGAATCTAAGCTCAATTTTGAATATAAACCCCAGCTTCTTCCACTAGACTACGTGCACTGCACAGAAACTACTTACTGTTTAAAAGCCCTTAAGGTTAAACTACTTGTTCACTACCAGACTAGATAGTCCAAAGCAAAAGCCCACTTACAACACCAACTATGATACACTGTGCTTACCTCATGTGTACACCCTTCAACAGTTTCAACTGATTGTACCTTGACTCTAGGCATCAAGTCTGCCAAACTTAAAAAAAAAAAAAAAAAATTAAAATTATATTAAAATAAATGACTAAGAATTATATATGCTGAGAATTCAAAATGGTCAGTTAGGATCTTTTATTATAAATACAAAACAAACAGAACACTGTAAATCAACAATAACAAAAAAAATTTTTTTAAATACACAACAAAAAGAATCCAAGTGGATTACTCAAAGAATTATGTCAGCTTACTTCCACTAACTATTTTGAATAAAAATACCCCTCCAAAGCATCATTACTACTTCAAAACACAAAGCTTCTTCTAAAAACCATTACATGATAGGAAGAAAAATAAACTAGCATAACACAGATGTTGCTATGAAGTGTTCCCTAGTCTCATCAAAATCCTGTTACACTAATCTAGGTTCTCTGTTTAAGACACAGACATAGCAGTAGATAAATTAATGACTTAATGTAGATAAATAATTTATCTACAACCACCACTGAGGAAAAGTAGGTGTTATTTCTCCACTAGATTCATTCTCTTACTGACTGCACTTTTGATATTTATTTTAAATTAGTAACCATTTTGGATAAAACTCAAGGTTTACTACAATAAGCAATAATGATTTTTAAATTGTCAATATTATTTTGTAACCTATTCCACTCCCTGATAAATGGTGTATCTTAAATAGTTCAATGACACATCTACCACCATTTACAGTAGCTACTTTTGCTACTGACAACAAGAGCTGTTTAAAAAAAAAAGGCGGGGGGGAGTAAAATCTTCACTGTTGTGCCATGATATAATATGGCAAACAAGGAGTTCCCATTGTGGCTCAGTGGTAACGAAGCCAACTAGTATCCATGAGGATGTAGGTTTGAAACCTGGCCTCGCTAACTGGATTAAGGAGCTGGTGTTGCTGAGAGCGGTGGTGTAGGTCATGGACGTGGCTTGGATCCTGCATTGCTGTGGGTGAGGTGTAAGCAGCTGCAGCTCCAATTCGACCCCTAGCCTGGGAACTTTCACATGCTGCACACACAGCCCTAAAAAGCAGAAGAAAAAAAAAAAAAGGCAAACAAGGGAAAAGCCGTCATGATCACAACTACAATATGAAACAGGTCAACCTAAGAAATTGGCATCGATTTCTAGAAAGTTTCAGCTTTCTGTTTGTTTCAGCAGCCTTTGCAGCATATGGAAGTTCTTGGACCAGGGATTGAACTGGAGGCACAGCAGTGACCCAAGCCACTGTAGTGACAATGCTGGGTTCCTTAACCTGCTGTATGTACCACAAGAGAAATTCTAGAAAATTCCAACTTTTGAAATCAGAGCAACACCACCTATTTCAGCCATGGATCTCCATGGGTCTCCTTCATTGATAATAGTCTTGAGACTCATAGCCACTCTACCGCTACATGCTACAGTGAAAACCAATTCCTCCTAATGTTCCTCTCACTTATTCCTTCCAATGGGTTATATTCTTTCCCTTTATCCCAGTCGTCCAGTAATCTTCTTGTGACATTAACAAACAATAAGGAAATAAAGTCATTTCTTCTTTTTAAAGCTTCAAGATTCTTTCTTAAAAAATTGGACTCTAAAGTAGTAAAAGATGTTCTTGTCTACACTGTTTCTCATTTTCCCAAACTCAGATAAATGTTCTGCATTTATATGTTCGTATGAATATACAAAGTATATTTATCTTCATTTCTCTAGTTCAGCAAATACTTTCATAAAGTAACAATATATAAGCAATTTTCAAAACTTCAGGAAACCGGCCAAGACTTACTAACATTTATGACAATGAAAATACTACCTTAAGTCTTCAGTTATTGACTCTTCTACCCTGAGCTTCTTTCCAAAAATGGGTTCATCTGGGCCCTCAAAGTCTGCATCTCTCTTGGTCTTTCCAATATTAGTTGACTCCGTTTGTAATTTACCATCAAAATGTTTTCTGAAAAGTAAATAGTTTAGAATGAACTCTGCAGTATCACTTCTTAAAGGTGACTCCATAAAATATTATTCCGTATATAAAATACACTATTAACAGAAAAAGTCATGTAAGTAGATGTAACAAATCAAAACTAAAGCTCAGAATACCCTAATTTTAACAATAAAACTGAACACTACTTGTTTTTCATATTTCCTTGGAAAAATCTGTTTTAAAAATATTTTGCAACTCATATTAACACAAATGTTAATATATATCATATGATCCAGCAATCCCACTCCTGGGAATCCATCTGCAGAAAACCATGACTAGAAAAGACACATGTTGGAGTTCCCATCATGGCGCAGTGGAAACAAAACTGACTAGGAACCATGAGGTTGCGGATTCGATCCCTGGCATTGCTCAGTGGGTTAAGGATCCAGCGTTGCCATGAGCTGTGGTGTAGGTCACAGATGTGGCTTGGAGCTGGTGCTGCTGTGGCTCTGGTGTAGGCTGGCAGCAACAGTGCAGATTCGACCCCCAGCCTGGGAACCTACATATGCCGTGGGTGCAGCCCTAAAAAGACAAAAGACTGAAAAAAAAGAAAAAAGATACATGTACCCCAAAGTTCACTGCAAAACTATACAACAGCCAAGACATGGAAGCAACCTAAATGCCCATCAACAGAGGAGTGAATAAAGAAGATGTGGTACATATATACAATGGAATATTACTCAAACATAAAAGGCGTTTGTACAACATGGTTGGACCTAGAAATTATCTTGCTAGGTGAAGTTAGTTAGATAGTGAGACATAAACATCATATACTATCACTTATACGTGGAACCTAAAAAAAGGGCAGAATGAATTCATTTGAAGAACAGAAACAGACTCACAGACTTTGAAAAACTTATGGTTAGCAAAGGAAACAGGTTGAAGAGGAGGGATGGACTGGGGGTTTGGGATGGAAATGTTCTAAAATTAGGTTGTGATGATGGTTGTACAATGATAAATATAAAAAATTCACTGAATTAAAAAAAAATGCTAGGAGTTCCCATCGTGGTGCAGCAGAAATGAATCTGACTAGGAACCCTGAGGTTGCGGGTTTGATTCCTGGCTTCACTCAGTAGGTTAAAGATCTGGAGTTGCTGTGAGCTGTGGTGTGGGTCAAACATAGCTCAGATCCTGCATTGCTGTGGCAAGGGTGTAGGCCAGCAGCTGTAGCTCCAATTCAACCTCTAGCCTGGGAACCTCCAAATCCTACAGGTGTGGCCCTAGAAAAAAAAGAAAAAAAGTTAATATTCTTAAAAGTTATAAGATACCATCAGACATTTATACAAACACCTTCAATACACATATAAAGCTCTCTTGGAGTTTCTGTTGTGGCACAGCGGAAACGAATCTGACTAGGAGCCATGAGGGTTTGATACCTGGCCTTGCTCAATGGGTTAAGGATCCGGCACTGCCATGAGCTGTGGTGTAGGTTGCAACGCGGCTCAGATCTGGCATTGTGGCTCTGGTGTAGGCCGGCAGCTATAGCTTCAATTAGACCCCTAGCCTGGGAACCACCACATGCCATGGGTGCAGCCCTAAAAAGATAAAATAAATAAAAAGAATAAAGAGAAAAGATAGAATGGGAGAAACCACACATATAACTGACAAAAGGCTAAAAAAACAGACTCAATTAAAAAATGAGCAAAAGAGTAGAAAAGGCACTTTACAAAAGAGGATATCCAAATGGCCAATAAGCACATGAACCAGAGCTCAAAAACCATCAATTACCAGGAAAATGTAAATCAAACTACACGAGACCAGTGGCTCTCAAATTTTTTATCTCAGAATACTTTTCTAGTTTAAAAGTTATTGAGGATTCCAAGGATTTCTGTTTATGTAGTTTTATCTATTGATATTTACCATATTAGATATTAAAACTAAAAAAATTTTAATTTACTTATTCATTTAAAAATGGCAATAAAGGAACTCTTAGGAGTTAACATAATAGCATTTCTGATTAAAAATTATACTCCAGGGAGTTCCCTTCGTGGCTCAGTGGTTAACGAATCCGACTAAGAACCATGAGGTTGCGGGTTCAATCCCTGGCCTTGATCAGTGGGTTAAGGATCCGGCGTTGCTGTGAGCTGTGGTGTAGGTTGCAGACGCAGCTCGGATCCAGCGTTGCTGTGGCTGTGGCGAAGGTCGGCAGCTACAGCTCCTGTTAGACCCCTAGCCTGGGAACCTCCATATGCCGTGGGTGCGGCTCTACATAAAAGGCAAAAAGACAAAAAAAAAATTATATTCCAAAAAAAAGGTTTAATGAATAGAATGGCAATGTTTTACATTTTTGCAAGTTTCTTTAATGTCTGGCTTAATAGAAGGCAGCTGGATGATCATCTATTTTGACATTCAACTTGTGATACACTGTTTTTGGCTGAGGTGTAGGAAGAAAAAGCCAGCCTCATAGAGCCTTACATAGTTGAAAAAGAGAAAACTTTTCATATAATTGTGAATATTCCTCTGATCTCGTATCAGAACTCAATCAGACTTTGAGAAGTACTGTTAGAGCTACAGACATGAACTATGCAAACATAATATACACCATATGATCCAGCAGTCCCACTGGGGATTTTTCAATGCTGAGTAAAAACCAGACACAAGAGAATATATTTTGTATGAGTTCATTTACATTATATTTACAAACAGAAAAAAAAGCTGAAGTGGTTATCAAGTTAGTTTTCTGGGAAAAAAAGAGGGATTTCTGCAACATTCTGTTTTTTTCTCCTGAATGGGGCATTACATTAGTGGGTTTACCTTATGAAAATTCATCCTATGACTTTCAGACATTTCCTTTTATGTTTTACTTCAACAGAAAAGCTTTTTTAAAAAGAGTAATAAATAGTACTAGTCCATATGCTGGAATGCCCTTTCATAATGAAGTTTATTCTTTGCAGTTTAGCAAAACCTGAAATCTATAAATCCTCTCACACTCAATTTAGTTTAACAGGTATTCATACTTGTCCCATATTACTTAACACGAATCTCCTTTGGACAAGCCATCAATATCCTTGGGCCTCAGTAAAAGAAGACACGTGGATGATAAACTGCAATTTCTCCAGTTCTAACATTTTATTATTCTATGTCTGAATTAGTAAGCATCAACCAAACCACTATAAATAAAACCTACCAGGAGTTGGTGACAACTATAAAGCAAAGCAACATGGTTCCTACACCTTTGAGAAATTTAAAACCTAAATTCATGGTAGAATACTTTCTTTCAGAAGAGCGCTAGTATTCCTTAAAACTGTACTCAATTGTATCCTTATCTAACAATTGAATCTGAATCTAACCATAGGCCCTGTCCAAGATATATACATGCCAGCTGTCTATGTAATCTTAAATTTCTAGTAACCATTATAAAAAGTTTAAAAAGAAACCAATTTTAACATATTTCATTTAGCTCAAAATATACAAAACATTATCATTTCAGTATATCATAAAGATAAAATAGTGTATGTTTCACAGTACATCTCAATTCTAATTAGTAACATTAGTCACATAGCAGCTGTCTAGGTTCTCAGGTCACTGGTGTGGTACAGCAGTGGTTGTGTTCAAGTAACCCTTATTTTACTTAATAATGGCTCCAAAGTACAAGAGCAGTGGTGCTCGCAATTTGGATATGCAAAAGAGAAGCTGTAAAATGCTTATTTTAAGTGAAAAGGTGAAAGTTCTCAACTTACATATTGTTATAATTTTTATATTGGTTTTTTTAATTTCTCATTGTGCCTAACAATTTGTAAGTTATGTTTTATCATAAGTATATATGTATTGCATAGGAAGAAACATACTACATATAGGGTTTGGCACTTAATAGTTTCAGGCATCCACTGGGGTTCTTAGAACCTATCCCTCTCACATAAAAGGGAGGGGTACTAATTAATATACATTGGATAGTACAGCTCTAGATAAAAGGACAATTTACACTAAATACTTGAGGACAAAGAAGTTAGTTAAATGAAAGGATAAGAAACCAAATTCATAATATGTGAAACCATACTTGACAAATGAGCTGGTTTCTCCTCTCACCCATCCCTGTAAGAGAAATCAGGGGCATAAGGAAAAAATAGGGAGACTGTTATAAAATAAAAGATTTAAGGGATATAACAAACAGTATATGGGCTTTTTCTGGATCCTTATTCAAGTAAACCAACTCCCAAAAAATACCTTTGAGACAATTGCGGAAATCTCACTCTGGACTGACTATTCAATGACCTTAAAGATTTACTATCAATTTTGTTGGGTATAACAATGGTATGACATCTATGTTGGAAAAGAAAATCATTATCCAAAAGAGATGCAAACTGAAATACTTAGGGAGAAATAACATGATTAGTAGCACTTGATTTATAGGGACAAAAAAAGGGAGGGTTATGGGAATAGACTGACCATGACCCGACATCACTGAAGCTGAATGATTTGAACATGGAGTTCTTCATATTATTCTCTTAGATAATTCTCATATTACAATTTTTTTTTTAAAGCATCCAGTTGGTCTAGAGTTTTGTTGTTGTTGTTGTTTTTATCTTTTTAGGGCCACACCTGCAGCATATGGAAGTTTCCAGGCTAGTGGTTGTCTCCAAACTACAGCTGCCTGCCTATGCCTCAGCAAAGCCAAATCAGTTATGTTGCAGCTTGCAGCAATGCCAGAGCCTTAACCCACTTCATGAAGCCAGAGACCGAACCCACAACTTCGTGGATACTAGCTGGGTTCTTAACCTGCTGAGCTACCATGGGTACTCCTAGTCTAGAATATTAAATACATAAGACAAGATCCTCTAAAGTTCCATGATTTGCCCTCCCGTGTTATACAAACCAAATAGAAATCTTGCTATAAATACTGATCATAATACAAATAATTACGATAATAATGATGATTGGAATCCGGCAAATTAGATTTTTCCCTAAAAATACCTAGAGGTATTTACTAGAAGTGTCTGTAGTAAACAAAGTCCCTCAAATTACTCATGTTCTATATTTTCTTACGAATTTCCCTTCTCTAATGTTCACATATTTCCTAATAAACCTTGGAAGGTTGTGGAATCAGATTACCCCTAAGACACTGCAAAATGAATTTTATCCTAGCAAATTTGAAACCATTTATCTGCCACAGCAGGAAATTATGTATGTGTCTTCATAACATCATAGTTGACCATTCAAACTACAGCAATTATAAATTATTCCTGTTAGGAAAAAAAATAAAGAATCTGTCTTCCTTTCTCATGTTCCCTGAGAAGTTCTCCAAAACTACTACACACTCTAACTCAAAGAGAGAGGAAGACTATTTTTCTTTTTGTTCCGTTCTTACTTATGTGACATTTCCCATTCCTGATTGTTCTGCTATCTCTCTAATCTCTGTATTATGTGTGGGAAAATTATACTTTTCCACAGGAACCCCCACTTCAATTCAAAATAACATCCAAATATATACCCACGGTGATGGTACTGCTCCAAACCTAGATTAAAATTGCCGAATCGACACTCCCAACATTGATATATTACTATCAATTCACTTTGTCTCAGGTCAAATTAATTTCCAAATCAAAATGTCTTCTAAATTTCCCTATTTTTCTTTTCCTTGACATCCAAATTCAAAACCTGTCTCTTTTGACCACCTTTCCATTATTCTCCTTAATAAGGCCTGGCAATTTTTTCTTTCACATTTTATATCTTGCCTTCCTTCTGCCACCTCCTGAGATGAGGTTCTTACAATCTTGTAATTAGATAACTGAAATACTCCCTAATTTATTTTACTATCAGTGTCTTTCCTCTTTCAATACACAACCACTACCAAATTAACTTTCCTAAACTATCACTCTATCCAACCACCAAGTTAGGAAAAAAACACCTGTTCACTTGGGTTTTAAAAATGAAATCAAAACTCATCTGCTTGCTATTCAACACTCTTCATAATCTAAAACTAATTTATATTTTCAGTCTCATCTCTTGTAGTCCCTAAGCAAACATTCCTTCTAGCCCAATATGTGTTACTAAAAAAGAAAAAAAGTATCATAATCAATAAGGAATCATTTCCTCAAACCCAGAATAGTATCTTACATATAAATCTCCCCGAACATCACAAAAAGATCTCTTTCCTTAAGCTTTATTGCATTTAAATAAAGTCTGTACGGCTTATAGTTCCATCTCCTAACTGTAAAATATATGTTCTACCTTGACGAAAAATTCCTTGAGAAAAAAAATGTCTACTGTAGCATCTCTTACCTATCTCTCTCAACCTCAAGAGTAAACTTTATTCATTACTAATGAATCATCTTACTTAAATTCAAGTTTTAAGGGCCACTAAGTTTTAGTATTTTTCTTTATGAAATCCAAAAAAGCCAGCATTTGAGAATCTACCGTGTGCTAAAGGTGTCACTAGGCGCTTTACATATACTATCGCATTTAATCCTCACAAAACCCCTAATGGTTGGTGCTATCAACTCCTGATGAGCAAGAAAATTACTAGTTTCTCTCTCTTAGGTTACTGTTTGCCCCTTCCGCTCCAAGTCAATCCAAGACACGTTTTCTAAGCTCCTTAAACCTTTACTCAACTGGCGATTCATTTCTCAGGTATTAAAGGCTCTGGGCCCAGTACTGTGCTGGCCCTGGGGGTGTAGAAACTAAGAGATTGCTTACAGCTTACCTGCCCTTACGACCCTATAGCGCAGACAGGTGTAGGTAGTCACGCCCGACGCGGGCTCAAGGGAAGTGCAGCGAAACGCTGCCTGCGGCCGCCCGGAAACACCAAACCCTGCCCTCCCAAAACCAATATTCCTCCCCCACGTCCAACATTTCTCTCAAACCCCCTTCAATTCCCGAAGCTAATACATACACCTCCTTTCTCGTGGTCTTCAAGCGAGTCCGCTTTTCCTTCCTCAGCGCTGAGAGGGGAAAAAAGACAACTCATACATATTCCTTACCCGGCCTTTTCTGCAGACCCTGGCGGCCCCTTCCATTTCCCCTTCTCCTTTTCCTTGTCTTTTTTGGTTCCGGGCGCAGTGGTCGAGTCATCCTCGAACACGCTGAAGAGCTCATCCCCGAAAGCATCCGCCATCTTTCGGAGCTGTGAGACAAATCTCGCTCTTACCCACGATGCCCCGCGACCGCGCCGACAGTGACGCCAAGGGAAGCCGCAACAGGGGCCCGTAGGAGACAAAATTAGTTGAGTCACACAGCCTTCACGACCTCTTCCCTGCCTCTTTTCTCTCCTTCGACCGTTTTTTCCCTTTCCAACCACTAGCAGATGGGCAGCCCAGAGACTGAACAGGCAGCGCGGCGAGAGTTCCCGGCGGGCAGCTGATACCTAAGGGGGCGGAAAGGAGGCGGGACCTTGGGGAATCGGGCCAATTGAGAAGCAGCGGTCGTTCCGGCCCGAGAAGCCCGGATGGAGGACTCAAGGTGGTGGCGTGGAACTGGGGGAATGTGAGCCACCCTTGGAGGCGGTACGGGAGTGGTATCGGGGTCTGGACCCGGAGTTGTAGTTCTGCCACTGTTGCAACATGGGCGGCAAGAACAAGAAACACAAGGCGCCAGGGGCTGCGGCGGTCCGGGCTGCCGTGTCTGCGTCCAGAGCCAAATCCGCTGAGGCTGGAGCTGCGGTGGAGGCCCCAAACAAGAAGCCTACGGCCAGGCTGCCCCCCGCCGCCGCTGCCAGCAACAGGGACCCCCGAGTAAAGCAAGGTACGAGCGGTCTGGCCCCGGGCCCTGACCCGAGGGGGAAGCCTTGGTCTCAGAATTTGTCTTCCGCAGCAAAGCTGCTGGCTCTATATCGGGTAGCCTTGTTTTAGATCAGTGTAAGCTGTTTGGGCCTCCAGAGTTCGACAGTAGCGCCCCCCACTTAACCTCCACTTTTTCTCCTTCTGTGAACAAAGTAAAAATTGCATTAGCTCCCGTTTCATCAGCGATCAGTCTTGAGCCATCGTCTAAACTAGCGATTCGCAGTAGTGTTATTAACCTCCTAGAGCAAGACCCATTTATATATCTGCTTCTCAACACATTTTCAGCCACGATGTAGGGTTTCCACGTGTTACGGAAAAAATCAGTACTTATAAGAATTGCAGCACTTGCACACCTATATGGATATAACCTATTGTAAAACTTTTAGCAATCTTTACCACAGCATTGCATTTTTGCTTACTGTGCCATTTGGTTTGATAACTCAACTTGGAGATTGCCGGTTCCGGCTGCAGATCAGCAGGCCGGCCACTATTACAGCTGATTTCAAAAGATGAACAGTTATATGCTATTTTGTTCTGCTTAGCTTGTTGTAGTTCTTATCGAAATGTTTGTCCAACAAATATTTATTGAAAACCTACTTTGTATCTGGCGCGATGTTAGGGATGAGATGAGCAAAATAGCCAATCTCACGGAGCTTGCCAGTCTAATGGTGGACACAGACTTGAGGTAATCACACAGACGTTGTTCTATGATGAGTGCCACAATGAAAAGCTAAGGAAGAGAATTTAACAAGATAATCTAATTTTTACTGAGGAGGAGGGATCATGCATGGGCTTTTTGAGAAAGTGACTGTTAAGCTAAGATCCGAAGGGTGAATACGTGTAAACTCTATAAAGAGTGGGGGAAATGGTATTCCTGGCAGAGGTAAGGAAAACTGTGCAGAGATCTTGAGTCAGAAAAGAGCATAGGCCTTTGAGATATTCAGAATGTAAGCACTGCCTAAGGAAATGAGACTGAAGTAGGCAGGGAACAAACCTTCATCTAGAAGGTGGATAATAATCTTTGCCCTGCAATTTCTTATAACATTTTAACTACAAAGTTATGCCTGCAATTACAAATACATAGAATTTCTCCTTTTTATTCTGAGTCAGCCTCTTTCTGACTCTGTCTTTTCCTGATATTCCTCTGAATTCTTTGAACTTTCTTAAAGCCATTTCCTGTATTTTTTGGTTTCCCTTTCCCCCAGTCCCCAGAAGTGACCATTACCCAAAGTGTCAGTCTGTGACAGTATGCTTTCCTCTCTACAGCCCTTCTAGGAGAGTTCATCTACTTCCATTACTTCTTCTCTTTTCCTTTGTAGATGACTCCTCAAGCAACATGTCCAATCCTGGTCTCTATTCCAAGCTCAAGTCAGCCTTTTCTACATTTATTTGGACTTTTGGCGCTTAGCTTGTTGTAGTTCTTACCGAAATGTTTGTCCAACAAATATTTATTGAAAACCTACTTTGTATCTGGCACAATACATTTGCAAGAATGTCAAATTTAACATGGCTAATACTAAACTATACTTCCCAACCCCACCCCCACTAGCTTCTCCTCTGACCTCTCTTTTTACGAATTCCTCTCTATCCCATGTCAATAGTTATTTTTGTGCCTTTCTTTCTCCTTCACATCCAATGTGGTGTTAAGCTCTGTGCAGTCTTTGCGTATCTTCTATGTATACCCTTTTCACTTTTGATTTAAACCGCTCACACTGCAGTCAAGGCACACATGAATTTCTGGAGTACCAACACAGTCTTCTAAAGAGCTAGCTGTGCTCTTTTTTCCTCCTCCGGTCTGTCTCACATAAAGCATCTGATTGATCTTGCAAAACCACTTTAGGTGGTTTTGAAAGATCTTTAGGGGGAGGGAGTGGGATGGATTGGGAATTTGGGGTTAATAGATGCAAACTATTGCCTTTGAAATGGATAAGCAATGAAACTGCTGTATAGCACTGGGAACTTTATCTACTCACTGATGGAGCATGATAATATGAGAAAAAAGACTGTATACATGTATATGTGACTGGGTCACCTTGCTGTACAGTAGAAATGTACAGAGCATTGTAAACCAGCTATAATAGAAAAATAGAAATCATTATAAAATTTAAAAAATTATTAAATTAAAAAAAAACAGTTCTTTGATCATATCACTTCCCAGTCTTTCTACATCATCCTCACTGACTTTGTGATAAAAGTACAAGCCATTCAGCTAGTATCTAAGACCCCCTTTCTAGCCTTTTTACTAGTTCCTGTATTCAGCTATGGCAACTCTGGTATATTTCACTGATCCAAATGCAGCTTTTGGCTTTCTGCTTTCTCATGTTTATTCTTGACCATTTTCTCTTATTGGCATGCCATCCATCCCTAAGATTATCTACCAGAATCCTATAATACTCACCCCAGATGTCAACTTTTTGAATTCTTCCTATATCCATAGCTCACGCATCATTGTTGTTTGAATTATTATTTTTGATATTTAGATCTTGCCTGTGGCAGTGGTATTTGGTATTAGATCTTGCCTATGGGACAAATTGTACATTTTATCTATCTTACAAAATTTTAGGAGGTAGGAACAGTTTCATGAATATATATCCCTCAGTATCTACTCAAAGGCTATGAATAGAGTCATTCAAAAAATTTCTTGGGTAAGTGACAAGGAAAAATTCAGAGGAATTATTAAAACCGGGAAATCAAGGAGTTCCCGTCGTGGCTCAGTGGTTAACGAACGCTACTAAGAACCATGAGGTTGCATGTTCGATCCCTGGCCTTGCTCAGTGGGTTAAGGATCCGGCGTTGCCGTGAGCTGTGGTGTAGCTTGCAGACGTGGCTCGGATCCCGCGTTGCTGGGGCTGTGACGAAGGCCGGCAGCTACAGCTCCTGTTAGACCCCTAGCCTGGGAACCTCCATATGCTGCAGGAGCGGCCCTAGAAAAAGGCAAAAAGGAAAAAAAAAGAAATCAAGAGAGAGAAAATGAGAGGTTACCTACCAAATTTGTGGAAAATTTTTTTGTAACCATAAATCAATATATATAGCAGTATACATAAAATGTTGCAGTAAGATTTCTACATGTTTTTGTTTTTTTTTTCCTGTTTGGTTGTTTTTATATTACATATAATAGGCCTACTTTGAAGAAAAAAATGGAAAAATACACACAAAAAATCACCTCTGAACTCTATTTTCCCTAATGTAAATGTAACTGTTTTACTCCACTTCCATCTCCCTGTCTTTTCAAACAATTTGAAGGATTTTATGTAGTATAATTTCTCAACTGGACTCGTTTAAGGTAGAAAATGACTAGTGCCATGAAATGACTTTTGGCACAATTCTGGGTATTCTTCCACTCCTATTTTTTCATTTCCTTTGTTCATCAAGTAATTCTTGAAGAGCAGCTATGTGCCAGGCAAGATTTTAAGGACTAAGGATACCTCAAGAATCAAACAGACTAAGATCACTGCTTTCAGGGAGCTTACATTATTGGGGGTGGTGGAGGGTGCTTACAACCACTCTGTGTGTGTGTGTGTGTGTGAGAGAGAGAGAAAAATCCTTAAACTTGGTTGATACTTAGGAGATGAGACTAGGGGACTGATGTCACGAATAAACTCAGAAAAGCCATTTTATATAGAAATGTTTTATGTATATAAATATATTTTGTGTTTCTAAATATTATATATATATTTTAGGGCTACCCAAATAAAACAGAAAAAGTGCCATGAATGTTAGAAAACAGTCACTTGGTAAAGGATATTTTTATTTATTTGTCTGTGCACACAGAAATTCCTGGGCCAGGGATCGAACTCCAGCCACAGCAGCAACCCGAGCCACAGCAGTGACAATGCTACTCCTTAACCACTAGGCCACCTGTAAAGAATAAATTGCATGGTGCTATCTATTTTGGTTTAGAACAGAGATGAGGAAACCTGCCGAGATGTTTTGAAGCAACCAGCTATTAGATCTGCAGGAAGAATATTTGAATCTTAGAGAACAAGAACAAAGGCCCTAAGATGGGAACAAGCTTGGTGTAGCACGAAGACAAGAAATTGTATGGGTGGAAAGGGGGTGGGGGATTGGTGTTGGTATTAAGTGGGGGAGAGACCTTAGCTAGGATTCCTCACAGACACTGACTGCTTAGATTATATGAGCTCACTCTTTATTTATTCTCCAGATAACCTATTCTTCCCCTTCATAGCTTATTTGGATAATTAGTTGTTTAATTGTTCCACCAGAATGTGAGCTCTGTGAAGGCAAGGACTGGGTTTTATTTATCCCTGATTGGATTCCTTGACTGCTCTGGATCGTCTTGCAGATGTATACTATAGGTCATAAGGGAGCCAGGGTGTCTAGTGCTCCCGTTACCAACACCAGTCCTTCGAAGTGAATGTCTCAGTGATCATGGGTCATTGCAATCACTGTATGATAAAATGCAATACAGTATAAAAGGAATATGTTCTAAAAGAGACTCTTGGGCAATAAAGAAATTGATTCTGGCTGATGCTTTTTTTTATTAGCTGAGTCATCTTGAAGAAATCACTTAGTTTTTCTGTGCTTCAGCTTAAATATTTTTGAGAGCCATTTATATGTGTTGCATTGTTCCATAAATAGTCATACTGCAAACTTTCCAGAGGTTCGTGATGATTTGTTACAGCAGCCTTAGAAACTAATCTAACAACCGTGTACTCAGTAGAAAATGATGGCAACTCCTACCTCCTTTTTGCCTTAGGAGGAATGCTTTCTCTTCAAAATTACTCGTCTTCTCTGCCAGGAATCAAGTATCTTCTGAGCGGTCTTCAGCTAAGTGCCAGGCAGAAGAGCATCTGATTTTTCAATATATGTAGGTAGATTTAATCTAAAAGATAGACAAGTATTTGCACTTTATGAGAAACTGCTTAACCTATAGAAGGCAAAGTGGTAAAATGTTTTCAAAAATTTAAAGGGAGTATGACTGACTTCTAGGTTGAGTTATTGTTAAAGTGGGAAGTAAAATATTTAGCAATCTTTGGAGGAAAATTAAAATAGTACAATGGGTATTATTCATTAAATTGCCTTGACTGTTTGTTGTCTGTTATATATAGGTCCGAAAATTTATAGTTTTAATTCCGCAAATGATTCTGGTGGTCCTGCAAATATGGATAAATCTATTTTGAAAGTGAGTACCAGGGTTTTGAGTCATTACAAGAAATGTTACCTTTAAAAAGATATATTCTGAAATGTAAGCAAATGATGGGGTATTTTAAATGTTTGTAAATAGTACGATAATTACTCATCTGTGCTAAAGAGATGTAAATCATACTCATCTGTTGAGCACCTATACAAAATAAGGAAGAGATGGATAACCTCCAAACGTCTAAGTATAGCATATACATCCTTTCAGATCTAACTTAGCCCTGCCAGCCTCCTCTCCACTACTCTTCTCCCCTTAAAATTTTAGTTCACATCTCATTATACCCCCAAATCCCATATGATTTTATGATTCTAAACTTTTGTCCATGGGCTCTCTGCCTGTAATGCCTTACTCCCCTTTCTCCATTTGTGCACCTATGTGAAATCCTTCATAACTCACCAGGTTGATTTTCCTGGTGGTTCTGTCAGCACTTAGGATTTTTTAAAATAATTACCATGCTGGGTTATAATTTGTCTTTTTATATATTTCTTGTGCTAGACTGAATTCCTGAAGTATATTTTTGTGCATTGCTCATAATGAGCATTCAGTAAAGATGTGATCAAAGGAAGGTATTTTTGTGGATGGATAATGTGTAATCTTATGTTAGATATATGGAAACAGCAGAAGATAAAATGGCTAGTAGGTGGAGTTTCCATTGTGGCTCAGCAGTAACAAACCCAACTCGTTTCCTTGAGGATGCAGGTTCCATCCCTGGCCTTGTATAGTGGGTTAAGTATCTGGCATTGCCGTGAGCTGTGGTGTAGGTCACAGACATGGCTCAGATCCTGTGTTGCTGTGGCCGTGGCATAGGCCGGCAGCTGCAACTCCGGTTTGACCCCAGCCTGGGAACTTCCATATGCTGCATGTGCAGCCCTAAGAAGAAAGGGGGAAAAAAAAAAGACTAGTAGGAAAAAATAAGAAACCAACTCAGAAGCCAAAATAATTTTTGTGACTTATTATAATTTATATAGTTTTTACTTTTACTTGATATGCCCCCTTTTTAGTGCAGTATCCATTCTTTTAGGCTTCGTGCTTGGGCTGGTTTACACTGAGGCAAATTTTTGGGTTCCATCCCCAGAGATTCTGGTTCAATATGTTTAGGCTAGGGCTTAGGAATCTGTCTTTGTAATGTAGTCTAAGTGTGGCCCAAGGATAGTGTCTTGAGACATGGCTTCAAGAGGCTTTTGTAAAAGGATTTTTTTTCTTGCTACATGTTGCTTTTTTCTGAATTCCATTTTTTTAAAAAATATATATAGTAGGAATGTGGTCCAGTGAATTGTATTCCAACATATGGTAATCACTATCTGATTTTAGCTGAAATTCTGGTCCTAAAAACCATGATTTGCTTTTAATTGTTTAACTATTAAATGTTATTTAACAATTCAGCTTCTAATCTATATGACTTTTTGGCCTCAACAGGTGGTAATTAATAACAAACTAGAGCAAAAAATTATTGGAGTGATCAATGAGCATAAAAAGCAAAATAATGACAAGGGAGTGATTTCTGGGAGACTTACTGTCAAAAAATTACAGGTATTTTGCAAACTTTTTTTTTAAGTTACTTATTTTTAGTGGAGCATTAAGATAGCTCTATATAAATTATATAGAGATAATTATAAAGATATTGAGATAAAATTTTCAATTTCCATTGAGATTTCATGTAGATTAGTCCATCTGCAAGAATAGGAAAGGAGTATTGCGCCAAACACAAGTGCAAACATTAACACAGTGATATGAAAACTAAATTACATTCCCAATACTATGTTGGACTTGTGTCCAACATTTTCTCTGACATACCAATCCTGGAAGGTCTTTTGCCCCGTTTTACAAATGAATTCAGGTTTGGAAAGATTACATCGGTAGTAGCCTGAGGCTATTAATTACCAAGTGGCAAAATAAGCAGAGTCTGGGTTTGAACCCAGTCCTGCCCAGCTCTAAAGATCATGTTTTAGAAAGTACCTTAAAAAGCTCTGCTTTTATGTATAAACATGTTTATTGACGCACTGCTTATAACAAAGGAAATATCCTACCTAAATGGTCACCAGTAGGAAAGTTTATAATTAGATTATGATATATTCACTCAGTGGAATATTATGTAACTATTAAAAGTGATGAATAGTTTGGGAAGATGCTTATGTTATAATGTTAAGTAAAATTTGTTTTTTAAAAATCATTGAAAAATGAAAGGAGACGTACAACATTGCAAACAGTATCTTTGGATAGTGAGAATATGAGCAGTTTCTCCTGTTCTTTTTTACTTTCTCTGTGGTTCTCAAATTCTCAATACAGTGAGCACATTTAACTCTTCAAACTGGGGAAAAAAAGGATTTTTGGACTTAATGTTTGTGTCAGAGTTTCTGGTTTAAAATGAAGGAAAGAATAGACAATAATGAAAGAGAAAATTGACAGAATGACTTTTTCACACATCCCTTTCATAGGATTTATACATGGCTTTACAAGCATTTTCATTTAAGACTAAGGACATTGAAGATGCAATGACTAACACACTCTTACATGGAGGTGATCTTCATTCTGCCTTGGACTGGCTCTGTTTGAACCTTTCAGATGGTAAGCCGTATTATCATAAACATCTTTCAGTTTACAAAAATCTTTTTGGTATTTATGATATTTGTAACAAGCTTTTCACTTGAAAAGGTTTTTCACTGTTACAATTATTTATTTTTAGAATGTTCTACTGTTTTATAATCTTTTCAGCATATTCTTCTTAGAGTTGGAGGCTGTGCAAAAAGAAATTATTTTTTTGCGTGTTGCTTTCAGTTGTTGATAGCCATTTTTCAATGCACTTAATATAGGAAATTCTCGGAGTTTTCCTATTACCTGTTGGGTTGTCTCTCCTGGTTTTGGTTTAGAAATTAGGGCTATCTGGCTTTGGGTAAATATTTGATTACCAGTGTAATCTTTGGCAAGAACCTGGAGTACAGATTGCTTGTATGTCTGATTAAGGATACTCCCACATGCTAAACAGGCAACCAAAGAATGGGAAGGGTTAAGATTTTCTTTCGAAAACTTAGGAGTCTAGCAAATTGAGAATTAAATAAATAGCCAAATAGAAGTGGGTCGGTTATCATCTGGTGAGTATTCCCACTGGTTTGATAACAAAATGAAGTTGATCATAGGATTTCTATTAGGAGATGAGAGGTGGGAGAAAATTAGGTTCTCTTTGTCTCAGCAAAGCTTATGAGTGTGTTTAATAAATATTTGCATGTTTTATGTATCAGATACATGTTTATTCATCTCAATTTCTTTTAAGATGCACTCCCTGAAGGATTCAGTCAGGAATTTGAAGAGCAACAACCTAAAAGTAGGCCAAAATTCCAGTCTCCTCAAATACAAGCTACTATGTCACCTCCACTGCAGCCTAAAACCAAAAAACAGGAAGAAGATCGCAAGAGTAAGGTAATTTAAGAATTAAATTTAGGAGTTCCCGTCGTGGCGCAGTGGTTAACGAATCCGACTAGGAACCATGAGGTTGTGGGTTCGATCCCTGCCCTTGCTCAGTGGGTTAACGATCCGGCGTTGCCATGAGCTGTGGTGTAGGTTGCAGACGCGGCTCGGATCCTGCATTGCTGTGGCTGTGGTGTAGGCCAGTGGCTACAGCTCCGATTAGACCCCTAGCCTGGAAACCTCCACATGCCGCGGGTGCGGCCATAAAATGACAAAAGGCAAAAAAAAAAAAAAAAAAAGAATTAAATTTAAAGTTGTATAAAATCTGAATGAAGTACATGTAATAGTTCATAAGAGTATAAATATTAGATTATAATAACCTTTTTTTCTTATTGAATGTGACTAATGGGTTTACCAAACTCTTCTATCACTGTCAGTTTCAGTTATCTATTGCCTATAACAAACCACCCAAAAACATAGCGGCAAACCAACAATTTATTTCTTAAAATTCTGCATTCTGGGCTGGGCTCAGCTAGGCAGTTTTTCTGTTCCATGGGGCGTCTTCTCAAGCTAGAACATCCAAAATGATTTCTTTTTTTTACATGGCTAGTGCCTCAGCTGGCTAGCTAGGTCTCTCTCTCCCCACATGACTAGCTTAGGTTTCCTTTCATGTGGTGATTTAGGGTGGTCAGACTTCTTACATGACATCTGGCTTTCATGAGCAAGTATCTCAAGATGATAAGCCCCAATGTACAAATTTTTATCCAACCCCTGCTTGTTAATGTCCTGTTGGTTGAAGCAAGTTGTATGGACTATTCAGAATCTGTGTGTTGGAGTTCCCTTCATGGTGCAGCAGAAACAAATCCAACTAGGAACTATGAGGTTGTGGGTTTGATCCCTGGCCTCACTCAGTGGGTTAAGGATCCAGCGTTGCTGTGAGCTGTCTTGTAGGTTACAGTCACAGCTCAGATCCTGCATTGCTGTGGCTGTGGTGTAGACTGGCAGTTACAGCTCCGATTCAACCCCTAGCCTGGGAACTTCCATATTCTGTGAATGCAGTCCCAAAAAGCAAAAAAAAAAAGTCTATGTGGAAGGGGATTACAGAAAGGCATTGAAACCAGAAAGTGTGCTTCATTAGGGCATTACACTTAGATACTCTCCATATCATAAAACATCTATGAACATGGATGAACCTAGAACCTTTATTCTAAGTTAAATAAGCAAGTCACAGAAAGACAAATACTTGCATGATTTCACTTATATGAGGTCTCTAAATAGTGATATTCATAGAAACAGAGAATAGAATGGAAGTTACCAGGGGCTGGGGGGGGGCAAGTGGGGAAATGTTGCTTAATGGTTGTAAATGTTCACTTATACACGATGAATAAGTTCTAGAGATCCACTGTGCAACATAGTGCCTATGGCTAACAGTACAGTATTATACCCTTTAAAATATGTTAAGAGGATAGATCTCATGTTAAGTATTCTTACAACAACCCACCCCTTTTCCCCTACCAAAGCACACCCACAAAAGAACACAAAAATTTTTGGAGGAGTTGGATATGTTTAGTATCTTGACTATGGTAATGTTTCATGGGTATATGCATATGTCCAAACTCATCAAAATGAGTGATATAAAATGTAGTCATTACAATAAGATGTGTATTAAATATGTGCAATTTTAATATATCAGTTATACCTCAAAAAAGCTTAAAAATAAAACACAAAAATTTATGGAAGCATCGTCCTCACAAAACCAGTTTTTAAGGAATAACACCAGTTTTTAAAAGTTCTCCTTTCATTTTTTTGCCTTTTATATATTCTTTGGCTTATGTGAATTTAGGCTTATTAAAGTAATGTGTTCATTTGTCCTTCACTGAACAGTGAGGAATATGATTTTTGAGGGTTATGTGTCTACTGTTTCTGAGTCTAAAGAAATTGTAAAAGCAGTGACACTTGATGGTAGTTTTGACACCTTTTTCTAATTTTGGTTTTTCAGATATTTGTTTTTTCTTTCTAGCCAAAAGAAGAAAAAAAATTGGAAGTAAATATGAAAGAATGGATTTTGCGATATGCTGAACAACAAAATGAAGAAGAAAAGAGTGAGACTTCTAAAAGTTTAGAAGAAGAAAAATTTGACCCTGTGAGTAGAGATTTTTTTTTTATTGGGCTTCTAGCTACTTATTCCTAACAAAATATTTAACATTTTAAAGACTTAGTTTCCTCCTTTGTAAATTGAGGAAATACCTCTAGGAGTTTATGTGAAGATTGAACAAAATAACAGGGAAAAACATGACACAAAATAACTGCTCAATAAATGTTAATTACATTCTTCCCATGTTGAAAGAGATAATCACCTAATATTTTTAAATGATTGTTATGTGTAAGAAGTATGCTAAATTACTTGGATATCTTAAAAAACATATTCTTTTACAGAGAAAGCCCATTGCCTAGACAGAGAAAACCTAGGTATCGTAAGATAAACTAAAAATATAAGGTTAAGTGGAAAATGCAAGTTAAAGGAAGAAAATAATACAGTACAAATATCTGATAAAAGACTTCTCTCTGGAATTTATAAAGAAGTTATAAAAGGAAAACATACTTTATAAAAATAGATATGTGGACGGCCAATAGACATGTACGAGTAAGTTCAGTATCACTAGTCTTAGGAGAAATGAAAATGAACTGCAATGAAATACAATTATATAGCTCTCAAAATGGCTAAGCTGGAGTTCCCGTTATGGCGCAATGGAAATGAATCTGAACAGGAACCATGAGGTTGCAGGTTCGATTCCTGGCTTTGCTCAGTGGGTTAAGGATCCAGCGTTGTCATAAGCAGTAGCGTAGGTTGCAGACGCGGCTCAGATCCTACATTGCTGTGGCTGTGGTGTAGGCTGGCAGCTATAACTCCAATAGACCCCTAACCTGGGAACCTCCATATGCCTCAGGTGCAGCCCTAAAAAGCAAAAAAAAGATCAGTAATACCAAGTGTTAGGAGGATGTAAAGTAACTGGAACACTTATACATTGATTTTAAGAGTATAAAATGAAATTATACAACCACTTTGGAAAACTGTTTGGCATTTTGAAAAACAGCAACTTTATAACAACCAAACACTTCAGGCAATGCTCAAAAATATATAAGAATGAAAGAAGCCAAGTACAAATGAGTACATGCTGAAGAATTTCATTATATTAAATTACAGAAAAGTCATCTTTGCATAATCAGCCTCGAGGGAAAGCAAATCAGTGGTTGCTTGAGTCCAGAAATGGAGGAAGGAGATTGACTATTAGGCATGATGAGGAAACTTTTGAGGATGATGGCAATGTTTATGATTATGTTGATTGTTACATGGACATAAATATTGATCAAACACATTTACCTATACACTTAAAATGGGTGCATTTTATTATAAGTGAATCATACTTTTATAAAGTTGATTTGGAAAAAAAGGAAGTTGCAGAACAGCATGTATAATATAATTAACTCATTTGTGTAAAAGAATATATAAATATATACATATATATATTTGCATTCTTATGCATGCAAAGAAACATCTGGAGAGATACACAAGAAGCTATTACTAGTGATTAGAACTGGAGTTGTAGGATGGGAGGAGACTGCTTTTTTTTTACTCTTCTGTAATGTATAATTTTTTTTTAACCATGTGACTATTAAAGTGATACAAAAAGAATTAAAGACAGTACATGTCTTACTTTGAAATTCAAAGAAAGAGGTCTCTTCTGATTGGAGCATTAGGTTAAGACTTCATAGAAGAGAGGTGGAACTTGAAGGATGCATGTAGTGTACAGTGGCAACAAAGAATGAGAAGATGGTACAAGTGGATGAAATAGTGTGAATAAGGATACAGAAGTGGGATTGCGTGAGGGGCCTTTGAGTATTAATAAACAAGGTAAAAAGTGTTGGTGGGTACTGGCAGATAGAAGTAAACAGGTGAGTTCAACTGAGACCAGAAGATTTTGATGCCTAAAAAATGAATTTGACAACTTTACATCTTGATTGTGAAGAGTTGCTAAAAGCGTGGAGGCAGGTGACTGATAAGAATATGACATTTTACATCAAACTTAATAGTGCTTAAGGTGCAGTTCCCATTGTGACTTAGTGGGTAAAAAACCTGACTAGTATCCATGAAAATGTGGATATAATCCCTGACCTTGCTCAGTGGGTTAAGGATCTAGCGTTGCCATGAGCTGTGGTGTAGGTCACAGACACGGCTCAGATTTGGCGTTACTGTCATTGTGATGTAGGCCAGCAGCTGCACCTCTGATTCGACCCCTAGCCTGGACACTTCCATATGCCGTGGGTGAATTTGAGGAGTAGCTAACTCTCCTGTTACACCATGTTGATGTTTGCTTCTGCACAAAATGGTCCCAGAATTCAGCTTGTTGTGCTTCTTTAGTTGTCTCTTTTCCCTTTGTCTCACAGTTGAGTTTCATAGCAGCACTGCACATGCTCTCTTCTCCACCCGGTTCTTTGGTGTTTCTCATCTGCTATTAACCTAAACTGAAGTATAAGAACAGTAATTTGAGTTTGCTGCAAACTCTGTCTACCTTTTGCTCAGTCAAGTTAAATCCTTAAGTTTTATTTTTTCCCTGGAGACCCATTTTTCCCAGAGACTTTTTTTTTTTAAATGCCCCTGGCTATCTTCCCTAAGATAGATATTATGGGAAGGTAACTTCAGGTAAGAGTATTATACTATTGCATATATAATCCTTTAAATTCATATATTTATAAAATTATAAAAATTCAATTTTTCTTTTACAGAAATAAGCTCTTACCTACTTTTTAATTCTGTACTTTATTTAACATGTCAAGGAAATTTTTTCACGTGAATCACCCTCATTCTTTTGCTACCTCACTTTTTTTTCCAATCACTGAGTAGTTTTCTCTGTAGAGATATGCCACACTTGATTTCCAGTTTTCCTTTTTAATAACTACTGCAGTACACATCTATGTACCTGTAAATCTGCGTGTACATTTGTATTATTTCTCCATGAAAAATTTGAGTAGATATGTTGAATCAAAGAATAAGATTTTAAAAAATCATAGGTTTTGATACAGTACATTGAATAAATAAACTAATCTTGCTCTTTTTATTTCTTTATTATCATCTTATTTGGAACAACAGAATGAAAGGTACTTGCAACTCGCAGCAAAACTTCTAGATGCCAAGGAGCAAGCATCTACCTTTAAACTAGAAAAAAACAAGCAAGGCCAAAAAGAGGCTCAAGAAAAAATAAGGAAATTTCAAAGAGGTAAACATTTTAAAATTCTTAGATGTGTAAATATCTTTTCTTTGTTGGCCTTCCTAGGATGGAGGTAAGGCCGCACCTGCAGGATATGAAAGTTCCAAGGCTAGGGTTCAAACTGGAGCTGCAGCTGAGGCCTACATCACAACCGAGGCAACACCAGATCAGAGCTGCGTGTGCAACCTACACTGCACCTTGCAGCAATGTCAGATCCTTAACCCACTGAGCAAAGCCAGGGATTGGCCCCACATCCTCACAGAGACAACATCAGGTCCTTAACCTGCTGAGCCACACCAGGAACTCCCAGGTTGCCTCTTTTTAATATGTCTGCTTTTTCCTAATAGTTTATACTTGGGGCTTTCAAACTTTTTTCGCAAAAAGCCGAACAGTAAATATTGTAGACTTTGCAATTTGTTAACATTATTCAACTCTGCTGTCAGAGCATGAAAGCAGCCATAGATAATATATAAGCAAATGGTTATGTTCTCATTAAGTTTATTATGGATGAAGAAATTTCGTATAATTTTCACATATCAAAAATATTTCTTCCTTTTGTCTTTTCAACCAGCTAAAAATCACTCTTTGATTTTAGATCATACGGAAATAGGCATTGGGGCTAGATCTGGCTTGCAAGCCATAGTTCGTAAACCTCAGATGTATAGCATACTATTTCCATTCAAGAAAGAGAGGTGGATGTAATTCCATGAGTATTTATTTCTAGTGAAGATATTTTTCCAAAAATAAAATTAAAAAATAAAATTAAAAAAAAGGAGTTCCCGCCATGGTGCAGTGGAAATGAATCTGACTAGGAACCATGAGGTTGCAAATTCAATCCCTGGCCTCACTCAGTGGGTTTAAGGATCCAGCGTTGCTGTGAGCTGTGGTGTAGGCTGCAGACACGGCTCGGATCTGGCGTTGCCGTGGCTATGGTGTAGGCCAGCAGCAACAGCTCTGACAGACCCCTAGCCTGGGAACCTCCGTATGCCATGGGTGTGGCCCTAAAAAGACAAAAAAAAAAGGTAAGAAGATATTTTTCCAGGCCTTCTACATCTCTTAAATAATTTGGTTTTTGTTTGTTTGTTTGTTGTCTTTTTTGTCATTTTAGGGCCGCACCTGTGGCATGTGGAGGTTCCGAGGTTAGGGGTCTAACAGGAGCTGTAGCTGCCAGCCTTCGTCACAGCCCCAGCAACGTGGGATCTGAGCTGCGTCTGCAACCTACACCACAGCTCACGGCAATGCCAGGTCCTTAACCCACTGAGCGAGACCAGGGATCAAACCCACAACCTCATGGCTCCTAGTCGGATTCGTTTCCGCTGAGCCAAGATGGGAACTCTCCTTAAATAATGTGTTTTTAAAAATGTTAGGGAGCTCCCATTGTGGCTTAGCACGACATAGTATCTGTGAAGATGCGGTTTAATCCCTGGCCTCATTAAGTGGGTTAAGGATCTGGCATTGCCACAAGCTGTGGCGTAAGTTGTAGATACGGCTTGGATCTAATGTTGCTTTGGCTGTGGCATAGGCCAGCAGCTGCAGCTCCAATTTGAGCCCTAGCCTGGGAACTTCCATATGCTGCAGGTGTGGCCAAAAAAATAAGGGAGGGAGGGAGGGAGGGAGGAAAATGTTAGTATGTGATATGAAAATAAGTTGTCTCTGACTTCTAGCACTAATTCCTAGAGGAAGGGAGGGAGAAAGGAAGGAGGGAAGGAGTTAGTATGTGATATGAAAATAAATTTCTTCTGACTTCTAGCACAAATTCCTAATAGGAAGTGTTTAATAATTATCTACAAGGAAAAAGAAGGAATTTTTTTTTTTAATCAATCTTTGCGGAGTTCCCGTCGTGGCTCAGTGGTTAACGAATCCAACTAGGAACCATGAGGCTGCGGGTGCGATCCCTGGCCTCGCTCAGTGAGTTAAGGATCTGGCATTGCCGTGAGCTGTGGTATAGGTCGCAGACGCTGCTCAGATCCTGTGTTGCTGTGGCTGTGGCTTAAGCTGGCAGCTACAGCTCCTGTTAGACCCCTAACCTGGGAACCTCCACATCCCACAGGTGCGGCCCTAAAATAACAAAAAGACAAAAAGACCAAGAAAAAAAAATCAATCTTTGCAAAGTAAAAAGGCATGGAAAACAAATACAAATAAAAACAAAACAAATAAGCATCATTTTTTTTTGGTAGAAATGGAAACTTTAGAAGACCATCCAATATTCAATCCAGCTATAAAGATTTCAAATCAACAGAATGAAAGGAAGAAGCCTCCTGTAGCCACAGAAGGGGAAAGTGCTTTGAACTTTAATTTATTTGAAAAATCTACAGCTGCTACTGAAGAAGAGAAAGGTAAAATGAAGAGAAAGTATTCTGGGTTGTAAATAGTAAAATATCAAGGAATGTATAATTGAGAAATTATGTTACTTCGTAGCTATTCTAGCCACTATATAAGATAGCAGTAAAGTTATGCTTCCACACACTGTCATGGAAAGGTAATAAGCATATGTTGTGTCATGGCTCCAGGACTTACTTATCCTGTTATCCCCTTCTTGGCCATTCTTTCCCTCACTTAGAGGCTCGAATCAAAGAGCACCTCTTCCTTAAACCTCCTCGTATTCCTACCATGCCACCAGAATTCCATAAGTGTGCTTTTCATTGTGCTCCTAAGTAATTATTGATAGGACTAGTATATTTATCAGTCTATAATATAGTCAGTTGAGTCCCACAAAACTGTCTGTTCCTTTAATTATACATCCTTTGCACAAATATTTATTGAATTTTTATTGTTCACAGTATTAGGTGCTATCGTACATTTATAAACAAAATAACTTAGTCTTTGCCTTCTTCCATTATATAATCTAGAAAGGAACATGAGTTTTAACTATACACAAACACTATTACAGATTGTGATATGTGCTATCTCAAAGAAAGAAAACCGGCTTCTAATAGTAGAGATAACAGGGAGGCTTAATTTGGACTGGGGAAACAATGCTGAGGTCTTGCTCTGAGATCTGAAGATAATTAGGAATTAGCCTGGTGATGAGTTGCTGGAAAGACCTTTGTAAGGAAGGAGACAGTACACTGGAAGTCTGATGTGGAAAGAGCTTAGAGCATCACTATTTAACAAAACACTCCATAATGGAAGTAGTCTATATTTGCACTATCCAGTGTGGTAGCTACTAGCCAAATATGAGTACAGTTGACCCTTGAACAATGCAGGGGACAAGGGCATTGACCCCTCTACAGTCAAAAATCTGTGTATAACTTTTGACTTCCCCAAAATTTACGACTAATAGCCTACTGTTCACTGGAAGCCTTACCGATAAACAGTCGATTACCACATATTTTGTGTGTTATATGTATTATATACTGTATTCTTACAATAAAATAAGGTAGAGAATAGATGTTATTAAGAAAATCATAATAAAGAGGAAATACATTTACGGCACTGTACTGTATCAACTCTATGAGCTTATGTCATCTATTTGCAAGATAAATCATCTCTCAGTACCTATATCAATATTGTCTTATGTAAATACAAACACTAGATATTGTACGTATTACCAACACTAGACATAAAAAAATGAAAAGATAATGTGAAAAAGAAATTCTTATTTGCTTACAAGTATAATTTATGCATTGATAATCAAGAAGCAGCAGTGATTGTTTTAATAGTAGCCAGTATAATCAGTACAGTTGCTTCACTGTAGCCTAGCCTTATACACCAATGAATGAGTTGTTATAAAACATTTTATGGCATACAGTACTATGATCATAATATAATATTGGAATCATTGTTACATTTTTTTTAAAAAAAGCACTTACCTGTGATACAGGCTGATGCTCAATTTTCTCTATTTATAAGAGAGAGGCATACTATTCAGTAATGTAATTCTTTGAAAGCCAAGTTATAAAACAATAAGAAAACTAACACATTTTTAATTTATATTAAATATCACCTAATGCCTATCTAAAGATAGGCTATCCACTTTAATATGTCTTATACACGATGTTCTCACTGTATATTTTTGTGTATTTACTGAAAAAAATCTGCATATAAGTGGACCTGTGTAGTTCAAACCCATGTTGTTCAAGGGACAACTGTATCAAGCACTTGAAATATGATGAGTACAACTAAGAAACTGAATTTTAATTTTAATTATTTTTATTTAGCCACTTGTGGCTGGTAGCTACTGTATTGGGCCAGGCAGGTTTAGAGCATTTAAGAAATTGACTGATGACCAGTGTGAGCATGACAGGAGAGTGACAACAAATAGGCAGGGATGGCCCATGACTTTTTAGGCAGTCAGGAAGAATTTGGATTTTATCTTACACCTAACATGAAGCCATTGAAGGTGGTAGTAATGGCAGCTGTGAAGCAGAAATGACATCTGATTTAAATCTTTTCAAAAGATTACCTTCCTGAGTGGTAGCCTACCAAACCTTGTAATTCAGAGTATTCTAAACAATTCATCAGATGGGTGGTATCATAGATATTTTACAAGGATATATAACCTATTCAAGGAGTTCCTATTGTGGTTTAGCGGGTCAAGGACCTGGCATTGTCTCTGAGGATGCGGGTTTGATTGCTGGCCTTGCTCAGTGGGTTAAGGATCTGGCATTGCAGCAAGCTATGGCATAAGTCGCAGGTGTGGCATGGATGTGGTGTTGCCATGGCTGTGATGTAAGCCAGCCACTGTGGCTCCAGTTTTGAACCCAAACCTGAGAACTTCCATACGCCACAGGTGCAACCATATAAAGAAAAAAAAAAAAAACATACTCAAGATACTTTAAAAGATTCAGATTTTCACTGATTCAGTCCATCAAGAGGATTTCCTTACATCACTTACAGAAGAGCAGGCTTTTCTGTCCTTTCTTAATCTGTTGTGTTCTAAAAGTCTGTTCCCAAAAGTGAGAGAACTTTAATCCCTCAAAAGAGAGTGTACATGACCATTTTTAAAGAACCAATCTTTGTCTGTCATTTTAGAGAAAAAGAAAGAACCTCATGATGTAAGAAATTTTGACTATACTGCTCGAAGCTGGACTGGAAAATCTCCCAAGCAATTTCTGATCGATTGGGTCAGGAAGAATCTTCCCAAGAGTCCAAATCCTTCCTTTGAAAAAGTTCCAGTAGGTAGATACTGGAAATGTAGGTATGTTTTTGGTTAACTGAGTGAACTTTTAGAAAAATCTACAATGAATGAAAATCTTTTTCTTTCTCGTGAGTTAAGCAGACATTTAGGAAGCTAATTCCACACCTAAGGTTGATAGTGCTTATAAATCATTATCTAGTACCATGTCTTCTGTGGAAATGTTTGAATAATTAATGTAAACTACAGTTCAGTGTTAATGGAATTCTGACCTTTTTTACTTCATCAATTTCATTTTTAAATGTTTTTGGCTTCTTTGTAGGGTAAGGGTAGTCAAATCTGAAGATGATGTCCTGGCAGTGTGCCCTACAATCTTAACAGAGGATGGCATGCAAGCTCAGCACCTCGGAGCTACTTTAGCTCTTTATCGTTTAGTGAAAGGGCAGGTGAGACTTCTTAGATCTAGGTGTTTCAAAAATCACTTGTACAATAATGGGTATATTTTGTTAACAAACTGTCTGCATGTGGAAGGTAGTATTTAATTATGGCCCTTTGTGCCAATTTTCTTTTTACTAAATGCTTCTGATTAATCCTTGTTTCTGCTTATTTATAATTTTGACTTCCTCTCATCCCTAAATATAGTTCATTGTTTCTCTCCTTAGACCTGAGGCCCTGAACCATTTGATCCAGCTTTGCAAGCTGTACTAATTCACAGATTAAAAAAATAGTTGTGCTAGAGTGGTTGAATTAATGAGAATTTTTAAACATTTGTTTTCCTGTAATGTTATATTGTCTCTCAACTTTAAAAAATTAGACAGTGGCTTCAGTTTTCAATCTTAGGTTACACTGACTATAAACTTCCAGTTTAAGGAAAGATGAAAATAAAGTACTACTGAAGAAAGCACTTTTAAGAGAACACAATGCTCTTTTGGGGGGGGTATTGTCAGCATTTCCTTTTTATAATAAATGTGTTCATCTTTATTCATGAGGAATTAGAACCACTGAAAATTTAGACAGCTGATTAAGTGGAATTCCAAACAACAGTACTTTTCCCTTTTCTGTCAGTAAAATTGCTTTTTTTTTTTTTTTTTGCCTTTTCTAGGGCCTTACTCGTGGCATATGGAGGTTCCCAGGCTAGGGTTCTAATCGTAGCTGTAGCTGCCAGCCTTCGCCACAGCCCCAGCAACATGGGATCCGAGCCACATCTGTAACCTACACCACAGTTCACGGCAACACCGGATCCTTAACCCACTGAGTAAGGCCAGGGATCGAACCTGCAACCTCATTGTTCCTAGTTGGATTCGTTAAACACTGAGCCACTATGGGAACTCCAGTAAAATTTCTTAGTATCTAATTCCCTCCTTTTGTATTTTTATTTTATTTATTTATTTATTGTCTTTTTATGACAATACCCGTGGCATTTAGAAGTTCCCAGGCTAGGAGCTGAATTGGAGCTGCCCTTGCCAGCCTACGCCATAACCACAGCAATGCCAGAAACAAGCCACGTCTGTGACCTATACCACAGCTCATGGCAACACTGGATCCTTAACCCACTGAGCAGGGATCAGACCCATGTCCTCATGGATATTAGTCGGGTCCGTTACCATTAAGTCACAATGGGAACTCCTATTTCCCTCACTTTGTAAAATAAGGCATCATGAGCTAAGTTTAATTGATGGAAATGACTACCAATGTTATCGAAATAATTGTTGGCTGTTTTATAACACAGAATTAAGATAACAGATTCTATCCAATATAGTTCATTTAAAATACTTTGACCTGTAATATTACGGCATACTGCCAGAATCTCAGAGAAAACTTTGTTTTAAAAATGCTTTATGGATCATCTACATATCCGCTGTAGGAATGAATAATAAACATGTATTTAGTAGTTTAATGTGTTCCAGAAGTAGGCACTCTACATGATTAACTTACAGTTTACCTCAGAGTATGCCCATAAAGGATAAACTATTTAGCCCCATTTTACAAATGTAGAAACTAAGACACAGAGAGGATAAGTTACTTGCCCAAGATCACACAGCTAGTATGTCTAAAAGCCTAAATATGATACGCTATTTATAAATTTGTATTATATGTATGTACATCTTAAATAATTTACTAGTTTAAGAGACATTTTAAGAGGAAGAGAGCTGTTTAAGTTCTAACATATTAAATTTTGGTTTACGGTGTTTAGTAAAAATGACATACTGCTGTTTTTTTTTTTCTTTTATAGTCAGTTCATCAGTTACTTCCTCCCACATACCGAGATGTTTGGCTGGAGTGGAGTGATGCAGAAAAGAAAAAGGAAGAATTAAATAAAATGGAAACCAATAAACCACGTGATCTTTTTATTGCCAAACTTCTGAATAAATTGAAACAGCAGCAGCAACAGCAACAACAGCATTCAGAAAATAAGAAAGAAAATTCTGAAGATCCTGAGGAATCTTGGGAAAATTTAGTGTCTGATGAGGATTTTTCTGCACTGTCCTTGGAATCAGAGAAGGCAGAAGATTTGGAACCTGTTAGAAACCTCTTTAGAAAGTTGCAAAGCACACCTAAGTACCAGAGGCTTCTAAAGGAAAGGCAACAGTTACCTGTGTTCAAACACAGGAATTCGATTGTTGAAACTCTTAAAAGGCACCGGGTTGTAGTTGTGGCAGGTGAAACAGGGAGTGGTAAAAGTACTCAAGTACCACACTTTCTTTTGGAAGATTTGCTTCTAAATGAGTGGGGAACAAGTAAATGTAACATTGTCTGTACCCAGCCCCGAAGAATCTCAGCAGTAAGTTTAGCCACAAGAGTGTGTGATGAATTGGGCTGTGAAAATGGACCTGGAGGAAAGGTAAGATACTGTTCAACTCTACCTCAGTGAATGGTGACATTACTCACCCATGCTCTTGGGATCCAAATGGAACCTCTACCATTTATGAGTTTTGACTGGTGCCAGTTGTTCAGCAGCACATCTTAGGGCACTTTTCATGTTTTCTTTGATAGATGTAATGGTATGCCACTCCCCTGAATATGAAAATGATTGTCAGTAACTCATTAAAATTCTCATTAAAAAGGACAAATATACTCACTTTAATGATTGAGTATTCAAATATATTACATACTAAATTGATCAAAGAATATAAATACATACAAATATAACTAATATCATATATCTCAAGTATTTGGAAATCTTTTCTTTAGATTGTATATTCCTGAGTGATTTTCTTTTTTTTTTTTTTTTTTTTTTTTTTTCCTTTATCTAGAGCCGCACCCGCGGCATATGGAGGTTCCCAGGCTAGGGGTCTAACAGGAGCTGTAGCCGCCGGCCTTCGCCACAGCCACAGCAACGCGGGATCCGAGCCGCGTCTGCGACCTACACCACAGCTCACGGCAACGCTGGATCCTTAACCCACTGAGCGAGGCCAGGGATCGAACCCGCAACCTCATGGTTCTTAGTCGGATTCGTTAACCACTGAGCCACGACGGGAACTCCCTGAGTGATTTTCATTAGCTCAATGAACAAAAGAAATTATAGAAGAAAATATCAGACTATTTTCAAACGCTATATATAAAAAAAAATAGAAAAGGTACTTAAATATCTTGTCATGCATTTTGCTGTGAAAATATTCACAAAACTGGCCAAACCTTAACCAGAATGGCCACAAAGTATAGGAATTAATAAAATTAGAATCAAATATGATTAATTCCAAGTTCATATAACTCAGTTTAATTACACTTTGAATTGTTCTTTTTAGATACACTACTTAAAACATTTTTGTCTCTAAGCTAGTACCCTTCATTAAAAAAAAAATTTATGTAGCAATCTGAGTTTCTTTTATGAAAGGTAAAAGGAAAAAGGGCACAATTTCTGCCTTACAAGGAACTTATTAAGGGGACAGCAGACATGTTTACAAATAAAACAAATGACTAATGAAGTAAGAAATAAAATACAATGGGGGAGTTCTTGTTGTGGCTCAGTGGGTTAAGAACCTGACTACTATCCAGTGAGGATGCAGGTTTGATCCCTGGCCTCACTCAGTGGGCAAGGATTCAGCGTTGATGCAAGCTGCAGTGTAGTTCGCAGATACGGCTCAGATCCTGCGTTGCTATGGCTGTGGTGTAGGCCAAGCAGCTTCAGCTCCAGCTCCAGTTTGACCCCTAGCCTGGGAACTCCCATATGCCACAAGTGAGGCCCTAAAAAATAAATAAATAAAATGGAAATAGAAGTGACTTCAAGATTCCCATCAGGCACCACTGGTTTTTAATAGTTGCAGCTTTTATGAGACCTTGATAGAAAAGTAGACCAAATTGTAGGAGCTGCTCTAAAATTCTATTCCTGCATACCTCAATACTTTGCTCCAAGATAGTTTAATAGGAAATTGATTATATCTGTTATTTTCATAACCATGTTAATGGTACTCAGTGTAGGTGAACAGATTTTTTTTTCAACACACTGAAAAGAAAAAGGTTTTCTTGTTTATAAATAGCCAAAACAAATTTTATCGTTTTATATAATTGAAGACGATGGAAAAGTAATAAACTGCACTAAATAGATCTACTTAGACTGCTCTACATAGCAACAGGATCAGCACCTGTGCTTCGCTTTTCCCTTTTTTTTTTTTGGCCACACCCACAGCATATGTAAGTTCCCAGGCCATAGACAGAACCCATGCCAAGAGCAGCGGCTCCAGTCACAGCAGTGACAACGCTGGATCCTTAACCTGCTATGCTACAAGAGAACTCTGTGCTTCACTTTTAAAAGTTTGTTTCCCAGATAGCATGTGAGAATCTAATCTTAGCCTTATGTTTCTTCTTTAGAATTCTTTGTGTGGATACCAGATCCGAATGGAGTCTCGAGCTAGTGAATCTACCAGATTACTCTATTGTACAACAGGGGTTTTGCTAAGGAAACTTCAAGAAGATGGTCTTCTAACGAATGTGTCTCATGTTATTGTAGATGAGGTGAGTAGATTCTAGTCATGTTCAGAAGAAAATTCTAAACATTTTTGTATTAAAAAGATGTTACTTCTGGAGTTCCCTTGTGGCTCAGCAGGTAAAGGCGCCAGCATTGTCACTGCAGTGGCTCAGGACACTGCTATGGCATGAGTTCGCTCTCTGGCCTGGGAATTTCCACATGCTACAGGCATGGCCAAAATAAATAAATAAATAAAGATGTTACTTCTAAGACTAGCTAACATTTTATTTTCTTCATGTTTATTAAATGCCAGCCACTTTACATATAATAATTATGTAATTTCCTCTGCTTATATTACTATAAGTAATACTTACTTATATTATTATAAACAGATACTAGTATATATGTAAATATAATGGTAAATATCTACTTATAACTAATTTCCTCTAACAAATCTCATGTTATTTCATTTATTTAAAAAAATATGCATATAAATTTTGCTAGATGCTAGATGCTATTCCAAGGACTTCATATATACAACTTCTTTTAATCCTTCCAGCAGTCCAATGAAGTAGACATTAGCCCTGTTTTACAGTCGAGGAAACTGAGGCACACAGATGTTAAACAGCTTGCTCAAGTTCACTCAGCCAGTAAATTCTTCAACTAGGGATTCAAATTCAGGCAGTCCAGCTACAGCCACCTCTTAGCAGTCTGCTTCCTTTGGCTGCGTTAGAGGGTTTTCTCTGATTCATATAAAAAGCAAAGAATCCTCAACAGTATGTCATTTTCTCTATAGATATACCCCTACATAAATCAGACTTGAATGCACACTTAAACTGTATTATGCCAAAAGTTTCACATTAGAATTATTTTAAATGGTGTACTAGCCTAATGTATGTTAAACTCATATGCTTTGTACATAATTTTTTGAAGTAGAAGTATGATATATAGCATTTCTGTTGTTCAAAAAGAACTTTATTTTCCCTAATGTAAAGTTTTTATGCATGTCTATTAATGTACCAAGTTCAGAAAGCATTAGTGAAAGTTCAGTCATCCTTTGATTTTTAATTAGTAGACTATATGTAGAGTATTGGATTATGTTCTTTTGGTTAGTAAGTATTAGAAGCATAGATGCAAAAAGGAAAGTAAAAATTATCTATAATCTCCTGACCCAGGAAAAAATTAATGTTGACATTCACGTATTTATATATGTATGTTTAGTATGTATTTATTTTATAATTCACATCATCAGTGTACAAAAACATTATTTTAAAAGCTTTATAGAGGTATATAATTTGGGAGTTCCTGTCATGGCTCAGTGGTTAACGAATCCAACTAGGAAACCTCCATGTGCCGTGGGTGTGGCCCTAGATAAGGCAAAGAGACAAAAAAAAAGTATGTAATTTGGATGGTCCACGATTTATTTTATCATTTTCCTATTGGTCCAGACAGGAAAAATACCAATTAAGATATTTTTAAATATATTTTGACAATAGATAAATGATAGCAATTCATTTTTATCTAAGGAATCTTTATTCCTTATGGGGGGAAAAGTTGTACTGTTATCACAAAGAAAGAGGATGTATGACTGCTTAATTGAGCAGGCCCCCGAGTAACTGCTCCTGGCTTTGATTTGCAGAATGAGCTATCACAATAGTAGCTGTGCATGGCCAAAACCTAGATTTTATCTGTAACCTCAAGAATCAGCTTAAGTCAAAAATACTAATTTATCTGTTTATAATTTTTACTGCTAGATAAAATGAAATATTTGTATCAGCTAGTAAGTTTTCTTGGAGCCCCAAATTATTAGAAAATTGTGCGGTAAATATATAGCAGAATAAACTCTAATTTAAAAATCAGACAAACTTCAGGGAGCTGTTCATTGATGGTTTAGTATTAGCAGCCTGTAGACGTGATTTACCAATTGTGCTTCAGTTTAACGCTCTCACCTCTTGTTGAACAGTACAGTAAGAGTAAAAAAAAAAAAAAGCCCAGTGAAATTCATTATCATGTTAAATCTAATGATATAAGCGATACAGTGTCAGAGTTCATTATATTATTTAGGACCTTCTTTATGAAGATGCTCAGCATAATTCTTTTAGCTTTCTTATTAGGAATGGTTCTGTGATTTGTCTTAGTTTATGTTCAGTGTGTGAGCTAAGTAGCTTCTCCTCTAGCTATTGGTATTTTACTTTTTGCCCACCTCTCCCAAGTGTACTTAATAGTATACATTTTTATTGGCTCTATTTTATGTTTTATCTTCATTTTTATTTTTAAATCAATATTTGTATAAATTACCATCTATTTGAGGAGATTCAGAACTGTTTTCTCTGTTGGCAAGTTTCTTTCTTGAGTTTCTAATATACATTCTCTCAAATCACCAAAGTAAAAACATCCAAAATTTTTGTTCTTTCTCCCATCTCCCCTAAATCCAATCACCTAGATTTGTTGATTTTACTTTTCTCAAATTCATTCCCTTTTCTCCATATTCACTGATACTGGCTTTATATAGGCTACCATTATCTTTTTAATTACCACAGAAGCCTCTAAACTTTCTGCTTTCTATTTTGTTCTCCTCCACTACATTCTTCACATTATAGCTGGAGTTATCTTTTTTAAAACAAAATGAGACCACATGATTTCCCTGCTCTAAAATGTCTTACTACCCTGGCTTATTAGGATAAAGTCTCAGCTACTTAACATGGTTTACAAGACTTTATATGGCAGATTACTGAGTACCTTGCCAACTCTGTTTCGTGCCCATTCCTCATCCTGTGCTCAAGGCATCATTTTTGTTTCTCCATTTCCTCCAATCAAATGTATTATGAGCCCTGGAGTTCCTGCTGTGGTGTAATGGGTTAAAAATGCAACTGCAGTGGCTCGGGTCACTGTGGAGGTGTGGGTTCCATCCCCTGTGCAGCAGGTTAAAGGACCTACATTGCTGCAGGTGTGGCTCAGATTCAGTCACTGGCCTGGGAACTTCCATATACAGTGGGTACAGCCATAAAAATTTTTTTAAATGCATTACGATCCCCCTCTCCACCATGATTTTTAATTAAGTTGTGTCCCATGACTGCACTTTGTCCCTTTATCATACTGTTCCTTCCTCCTCCTTTTTTCAAACTCATATTTCAGTTCTCTGCATAGATGGCAAATCTCTTAGTAGGCTTCCTGACCACCTGAACTAGCTACTTTTCATATGTAATTTCAAACCATCCTCTACAATATCCTCTTAGGAGGCTGTAAACTCTGAAATGAAGACTGTCTTTGGTCATTTTTTAGTCCCCAACATCTAGCACAATGCTAAGTACTGTTTGTTGGGCTCTAAGGGCTTTGCATGATCTCATTTGATAGCCACTCCATGAAGTTTGTATTATTTGTATTCTTGTTTTATAGAAGAAGAAATAGACCCAGAGATTTTTTTTTTTTTTTGGTCTTTTTTAGGACTGTACCCATAGCATATGGAGGTTCCAGGCTAGGGGTCAAATCGGAGCTGCAGCCGCTGGCCTACACCATAGCCATAGCATCACAGGATCCAAATTGCATCTGTGACCTACACCACAGCTCACGGAGAAGCTGGATCCTTAACCCACTGAGCGAGGCCAGGGATTGAACCTGCCTCCTCATGGATACTAGTTATATTCATTTCCACTGAGCCATGACAAGAACTCCCAACCCAGAGATATTTAAATAACTTTCTTAAAGTCATATTTTAAGTGTCCAAACCTGGAAGAATTGAACCTAAGCAATTAATTCCAGAGTCTGAACATTAATCACTAATGTCTCCCTTCCAAGCAAATGATCAAACTTGTTTTAATTTTTGTTATCATGATGTATTCTATCTTTTGTATGCTGCCTTAAATCTTACGAAATAAAATGGGATAGAGATAAGTCCCAGTATGGGAAGTTGGAATATAGACATCCAGCAGATACTAAGTTTGGACCATGTGCCATGTTTTTATACTCTATAGCAGGTTTACAGTGCTCTTCCCTAAAATGCATCTATTGGAAGGGCATAAGAGCCTTTTTCTTAGAACCTTTTTCAGAGAACGCATCCAATTCCTATTAATCAAATTCCCCTTTTTCTACGTAGTGGATAAACCATCTCTCTTATTGCAGTTTTATATCTGTACAGTTTTATATTAGTAGCAGAGCTTTAAGAGTCACACTGGCTTCTAAGTGAAATTTGAGAGATACCCTAATCTTATCTGCTGAACATTTCACAAACCATCTCCTAAGGTCAAGTCCTACTATCATAGCTAATCTTGTTCATTAAATGCTGCTTTTTACCAACTTCAATTTTAGAAGGTAACTTCATTTTCAATTCTGAAGCTCTACCGTATTTGAAACACACAACTTCTTTCTCCTTCCACATGTACTGACTATATGTAAATATTGATTAACTTGTAGTAGCTTTTAGCATCTGATTGTTTTAGCCTCTTACTAGGCCTTACATATGATCAATTTTTTTATTATCTTTATACTAGGTTCATGAAAGAAGTGTCCAGTCAGACTTCCTCCTAATTATCTTGAAAGAAATTTTACAGAAACGCTCTGATCTACACTTGATACTAATGAGTGCCACTGTAGACAGTGAAAAGTTTTCTACCTATTTCACACACTGCCCTATTCTGAGAATTTCAGGAAGAAGTTATCCTGTTGAGGTAAGTTTTCTTTATAATGCATATATAAACAGAAACTGCATTCCCAACAGCAGGTGTCCCCAGAAGATAGATAAGCCCTTATAGTCTGAGTCTAAAACCGTTCCTAGGGTATTGCAAGTCAGGAGAGGACCCAGAGATGGCCTTGGGAATTAGATGGCTGGTACTGCCCTGAGGGTGGGTGGGCAGGAAGGAGGATTCTGCTGAAAAACTTAGCTCAGAGATACACAGCATAAAACACATTTTCATAATAAAACCATTACATCCAAATTGGGGGTAGTACCTGCCTAGCAATAAGGAACTCCCTTTTAACCCACTCCTCAATGGCTTGCCTTTGAAGCTTCTTTCTAGTCTTAATGTTTGCCCTATTGGTTCAACCGATAAGGACTGCTCTTTTCATTGGTTTTCACATGTAAAAACTGTACACTATAATGTACTTTGTCCTGAGACTTCTAGGAACAAATAGTGCAAAAAAAAAAAAAAAGTTTTTTTCATAATATTCTAAATTAGTATTTGGTGATAGTCAAAGAGTAACAATCCTTTGTTCTCTTTAAAATACTTACTGAGGTGAATGTGGTTCACCGTTTATATGCCTTTTTCTATGCAGGTTTTTCATCTTGAAGATATAATAGAAGAAACAGGCTTTGTACTGGAGAAAGACTCAGAATATTGTCAGAAATTTCTGGAGGAGGAAGAAGAAATAACCGTTAATGTTACAAGCAAAGCAGGGGGACTAAAAAAGTACCAGGTAAAAAGAAAACATCTTGAAAGCCATCTGATAGTGATATCCAGGACACCAACTGCCCTGAGAGTTTTAAAATCATACTGCTGGCATAATGCATTCAAATATAATTTGGTAGAAGAAAAACAGATATGATTATGAGCCAATTATAAAGATAATTTGTTTAATCTTCGTTTCATAGGTTCTAGTCTTTATTATATTTTGTCTTCTTACACTATTCTGGGCCATATAAATGCACATAAAAAAATCCAGGACTTCATAAGTAAAAAACAACTTTTGTTGTTTTATAGCAGTGATCAATTGAGGAGTACATTTGTAATGATTTTCTCGACTTTGTCTTAACACCTTAGGTAATCAGTATGGGACAGGCCCAAACTCTAGATCCTTGCCTTAGCAGCCTCTGTCCTGGCATGAACCAACCTTAACTCTATAAGGAAGCTACCCATGGCAAGACAATTCTTCATACAGAGTTAGTTTAGTTCGAATGACATTTTCAGAAATATCACAAAAGCTACGTTATCTTGCATTTTAGCCAGTGGTACTACATAAAGTATTTTCATTATATCCCAATATTTCATTCATCTGATGGAAGCATGAAGTTACTTCACCTTTTAATTAGACAGATAAACCAAGAAAGCAGAAACTAAAATCTTTCAGTAAAATTGTAGGTACAAGAAAGAGTTCAAAAACTTAAAGATAGTATTTCAAAAGAAACGATTGGGCTCTCAGCAACCAAAGTAGAATCTAGAAGGAATGAGACAGGTGTGACCTACTTATTAAAGTTATTGTGACCTCTTGGCCTGGCTGCTTTTTTCAGTTACCACAGAACAATGATCTGTTTTTCTTCATTTCTTCTTTAATTTAGTATTTACATGCTAAGATAGAAAGTTTGTATATTTAAGGGGACTAGATGAAATTAATAGGAGAGAGATGAGATTTTATAACACATTAATACTGATAAAACAGTATCTTAAAATACTGAGAAAAATTAAGACTTGAATGAATACAGATAGCTTTTTTCCTTCTTTGTCTTATAAAAGTACTGAATATTTTTGTTCAGCTTTTTCTGATTATGTTTCTGTTAGGAATATGTTCCTGTTCAGACTGGAACAAGTGCTGATTTAAATCCATTTTACCAAAAGTACAGCAGCCGCACTCAACATGCTATTCTCTACATGAACCCCCATAAAATCAACCTGGATCTCATTTTGGAACTTCTTACATATTTAGGTATATATCTTTCTAATGTGTCTCCATTTGTTTTGATAAAACTTTTCTACTTATTGGAAATATTTTATTAATATCTTATATGCTGTTTCATTATTTTTGAATATTGTATCTTTTTTAAAATTACAGACAGAAGTCCCCAGTTCAAAAATGTTGAAGGAGCAGTACTGATCTTTTTACCAGGCCTTGCTCATATTCAGCAGTTATATGATCTCTTATCAACTGACAGAAGATTTTTTTCAGAACGGTAAATCTTCATTATATTCATAATAGTTTTAAAAGAGAAAAATATTTCATACATTAAAACTCTTGATCAGAGCTTTCAAAGTCTTTTCACCTTTAGTTAAAATTGTCCATGGTGAAGCAAGGTGTTTTTTTGTTTGTTTTTTTTACCATTTCTATTATAACATTTTATCCACTAAAATTTTTAGATACTATTTCTACATTTATTTTATTTTCTTAATATGATTAAGCAGAGGGAATCCTGTGGTTAAGAATAAGATAGTGGTTCCCCTCCCCAACCCACTGTAAGGTGCAAAACCCTAGCTGCATTGCAGTTTTCCATTCGCACATACTGAACTTGGCTTTTTACTCTGTTTTGATACAGCTTATTACTGCTGTTACAGTTATCACTTCAACATCAGGATATAGTTTAAAAATTCTTTAAACCCTACATTCCATAAAATTCAGTCATATTAAATTTTCTTCTCTTTGATGAGTATATTTGGGGTTTCACTGTACGATTCTCAGAACTTCTGTGTTTAAAATTTTTCATAATAGGAGTTACCTTGGTGGCTCAGTGGTTAACGAATCCGACTAAGAACCATGAGGTTGCGGGTTCGATTCCTGGCCTTGATCAGTGGGTTAAGGATCCGGCGTTGCCGTGAGCTGTGGTGAAGGTTGCAGACGCGGCTCGGATCCCGCATTGCTGTGGCTGTGGCGAAGGCCGGCAGCTACAGCTCCTGTTAGACCCCTAGCCTGGGAACCTCCATATGCCGCAGGTGCGGCTCTACATAAAAAAGGCAAAAAGACAAAAAAAAAAAATTTCATAATAAAAAATTTTAAAGTTACTTCCTATTTGCAAATAAATTTTGTTATTCTTTGCAGTGTCTTCTAAAGAGAAACTCTTGCTAAGAACTATGATTTTAACTTTCAGATATAAAGTGATAGCTCTGCATTCTATACTTTCAACTCAAGATCAAGCTGCAGCATTCACACTTCCTCCTCAAGGAGTCAGGAAGGTAAAATTTAGTACCACAAATTTATATGTGATCCAACTGAGAATATTTCAGGAAAGTGTAATGACTTCTTACCATCAAAGACAGTAATTAATATTAAGTGCCTTATAGTTCATGGCAGACTCCAAATGCTTTGCAGCTTAACATATCAAATATTAAAAATTCAGCTTGTATTAGGTGTTTTGTATTATATACTATTAAAATACTAAAGACATTAGGGGACTGGTAATTTAAAAATATGGCATGGATATTGCTAATGAAAATAAAAATCAAGAAGATATCACAAAGGATATTGGATGTCAGGAACTATCTGAATCCTAGGAGGATTCTTTTTTGTTCTCTAGGTTATTCCTCCATGACTATTTTTATAACACATAGAACATTAGGTTAGAAAACTCAGTATTTTTGTTGCCTCTTCTGTTCTGGATTCTGAGTGAAGAGATATTTGGCAAAGAGAGTTTCTCAGATTTTGACCCTCTCTTAGATGGGGGCTGAGGGCAGGGAGAAGCACTATGTGGAAACTGTGAGGAACACAAAGCTGACAGCAAAAGCCTGGACTATAATGCAGGAGGCTTAGGTTCTTGTTTCTGAGCTGCTGCCAGGTCTGTGGCCTTTGGCAATCTACTCTGTCTCATTTTCTTATCTTTAAAGTAGTTGGATCAAATTGATGGTGTTCTATCTGTGCTCTGAAAACTCCAGCGGTTCAGAGGCTGTGCTCTGATCTGTAACATTTGGGCTTCCCTGTAAGATTCTATCTGAAGAAAAGAGTTCCACCTCTTTAAAAAACACTTGATCACCCAGGTCCCATCTAAGTCTTAATAATCTGGGTTCAATTTCCTGGGATAAATGAATTACAAAAGCAAGCATTCACTATTGAAATATAGGTTTGAGATGGATTGAATTGAATTTGACCTAGAATTTCCTAAATGTTTTACCTCCAAGGATTCAATAGGGGGAAAAATGCACAAGATTGCACTATTCAGCCATCACAATTAAGCATTTTAGAGCTAGAAAGGGACTTAAGTCATCTACTTCTACCTCCTAATTTGCAGTCAGGTAACTGAAGGCCAGAAGGTAAAATGATTTAACCAGGTCACAAGGCTAATAAGTAGCAGAGAAGGGGCAGCAACACACGAGGTCTTCTACTAAAGAACTATTACTGTTTTTTTCCTAATAATTGTGAAGTGTTGTGCTAAGAGGTCTCCATCCTCTAACCCAATTTCCCATTCTACGTATGCCATTTTTAAGATCACTGAATCGAATTAGGGGAATGGTTTTTTGGCTGGAATAAAGATCTGTAACTTTAATTAATAAGCTGAATGATAAAACTAATTGGAGCAAATTAAAATTACACAATAGCAGCAATTAGATTGTGAACTTTTGTAAATAAAATTGAAATTCACTTTTAAAAATTAATTGGCTAAAACTATCTAAAACTTAGATGATGGCACATTGCTGAAAGTTGTAACCTAGTATTTTGGCTTTTTATTTTCAGATTGTTTTAGCAACAAATATTGCAGAGACAGGTATCACTATTCCAGACGTTGTATTTGTAGTTGATACTGGAAGAACAAAAGAAAATAAGTAAGTTTGAATTTCCTAAATCAAACATTTTTAAAACCAAAAAGGGTTTGAGTCTCTCGAATTCTTAGGATAAATCACAGAATCATATCAGGAAAATCCCAAATGTCCTAATTCGGTCTCAAAGTCTCAGAGAAACTGTAGAAAACTTAAAAATGCCTGAGAGTAAATGTCAAAATTCATGTCATCAGTTTTCCCATAAATAATGTCCATGTAGGAGTTCCCATCGTGGCTCAGCAGCTTAAGAACCCAGCTAATATCCATGAGAAATGCAGGTTTGAACCCTGGCATCACTCAGTGGATTAAGGATCTGGCGTTGTCGTGAGCTTTGGCATAGGTTGCAGCCACAGCTCGGATTCCATGAGGCTGTGGCTATTATGTAGACCGGCAGCTACAGCTCTGATTTAACCCCTAGCCTAAGAATTTCCATATGCTACAGGGGCGGCCCTAAAAAGAAAAAAAAAATGTCAATGTACTGCTACTTTTAGAAAAGTACTGAGAAAATGTTGAGAACATAAATTTTTGTAAATTAGTTTGTAAAATAAAATGTTTTACAGAAGCAGTATTTGTGGGAATATATAAAAAAAAAAGAATATGAGCTTTAGAATAAGAGTTAGCTATAAATCCCTGAATCGTAATCTTGAGCAAGTAATAGGACCATCAGTTATAATCAGTTTCCTAACATTATAAGGGGAAAAATTAATCTTTGATAATTGAAAGTGCCTGGTACAGTAATTGGCACATAATAGATAATTTAAACTGAATCTTCAACAAAAAGATTATTTATAAAAAATTTTTGGCTATGCTTGTGGCATGTAGAGGTTCCTGGGCCAGTGATCAAACCTGCGCCACAGTTGCAGCCTGTGCCGCAGATGCAGCAACACCGGATCTTTAACCCACTGTGCCACAAGGGAACTTCCTTACTTTATAAATGTTTTAATGTTTATATTACATAAATAAAGGAGACCACCTTAGTTGTCTATTGTAATCTACATACACTGTCCCTGATATTAGGAAACTTTAGCAGTATTTGGAAATGACTATCCAATACAAAATAAACCCTGGATTTTTAAAATTACACCTTTAGAGGAAGCATTTTCAGCGTTGAACTTTATCTTATAAAAAGTGCATTGAATTGTAATGTTCACAGCAGCATTTCTCAAATTCTTTCAAAGAATTCTTATTGTGTAGAATAAGCATATTCCACTGAAATCTGAAAAGCTCCACAGTCAGATAAATTTGGGAAAGGTTAAGATAAATGTTTTTTTTGTTGTTACTGTGACAGAGCTTCTAATTTGGTAACAGGAGGTTTGGTATACAGTATTTGCAAAATTAACTGTGAAACACAATTTGGGAAATATCGGTCCAGAGTGATAATGGACTTTTTTTTTTTTAGCTTATCTTCAACTTAATTTTAAGACTCTAATATTTCCAGGTTTTTTTCACATTTTGATTTAAGTCAATTATCTACATGTTTTCTTATAACATTTCTCTAGGTACCATGAGAGCAGTCAGATGAGTTCTTTAGTGGAGACATTTGTCAGCAAAGCAAGTGCTCTGCAGCGCCAGGGAAGAGCTGGGAGGGTCAGAGATGGTTTCTGCTTCCGAATGTACACGAGAGAAAGGTATGGCATAGACTGGAAATTAAAGACACATAAACCAGGAGTTCCCATTGTGGTGCAGCAGAAGTGAATCCAACTAGGAACCATGAAGACGCAGATTCAACCACTGGCCTCACCCAGTGGGTTAAGGATATGGTGTTGCCCTGAGCTGTGGTGTAGGTCTCAGACGCAGCTCGGATCCCACGATGCTGTGGCTGTGGCATAAGCCATTAGCTATAGCTCCGATTTGACCCCTAGCTTGGGAACTTCCATATGCCTCAGGTGTGGCCGTAAAAAGCAAACAAACAAAAAACACATAAACCAGTACAGTGTGACATTTCTGATAATACGTATTTACTATTATTTTGTTTTTCAGATTTGAAGGTTTTATGGACTATTCTGTCCCTGAAATCTTACGTGTGCCTTTGGAGGAATTATGTCTTCATATTATGGTAATCCCAAAGGAATTTAGATGAATTTTTTTTCTTCACCTCTTTCTAAGGGGGGAAAAAAAATGAAGACCTAAACTTATCTTACCTTATGTTGCTCTAAATTTTTAAATATTTTATTTATTCTTCTTGAATAAATGCCTCCTTCCCCCATCTTTTATGAGTAAACCCTACTGTGCTTTAAATCTGCCATAGGCACTCTTACATTATAGATTAAAATACACACTCATAACCTAGACAAGTAGTTCTCAGCTGGGGGCGATACTGCTCACCAGGGAATAATTGGACGGTCAAGAGACATTTTTGGTTGTCAGAACTGGGGGGAGAGGGCTACCATGCTGTGGACATCTAGTAGGTATAAGCCAGGAGTACTGCTAAACATTCTACAAAGACCAAAACAGCACAGTACCCTAGAACAAAGAATTTTCTGGCCCCAAATAACAACAGAGCTGGTCTTGTGAAATCCTGACCTAGACCAAAGGCTACCTAGTCTGAAAGAGCTATAAATCCTTCAGTTCTTATACTTTTGATTGTATAAAAATCAGGAGTGAATAAACTTAAAAAATGGGCTGGAAGATCTTAGCCTCGTGCCTACCCCCTTTAACATACTCATGCACAGACACAGACATCCTCTTTGCTTAAAATTTTACTTAAATTTAGTTTCAGTTTGACCATCTCTTTGTTAATTCTTTCTGATCACATATCATTTTTCAATCTGCAGAAATGCAATCTTGGTTCTCCTGAAGATTTCCTCTCCAAAGCTTTAGACCCTCCTCAACTTCAAGTAATCAGCAATGCTATGCATTTACTCCGAAAAATTGGAGCTTGTGAACTAAATGAGCCTAAACTGACTCCACTGGGCCAACACCTTGCAGCTTTGCCTGTGAATGTCAAGATTGGCAAGATGCTTATTTTTGGTGCCATATTTGGCTGCCTTGATCCAGTGGTAAGGAAAACACAGCTTGCTTGTTCATTTTAAACATCATTTTGGTTGGGAAAGTATTAAGTTTGGAAATAATTTTTAACTTTAAAATTTTTGACTAAATATAATATACTAATATTAAAGCCAAGAAATCTGAATGCTTGATGAGAATTTTTAAACATTTAACCTTTTACATTTATATACAAAAAATATATATTCATCCATTACATAAAGTGTATTTTAGGTATTATTTTGTAAGAGGGTTTTGACTTGTCTCAACTTTTGCTATCAAACATCCTACTGGAAATATTTATTTAATTGAAATATTTATTTAATTATAGTGGATGATTTTTAGAGTGTTGAACTCCACACATGAGGAAAATCAAAACCTCTTTCCCTTTGTCTGGGTTATCTCTGAGTCAGCAGTTACCAGCAATTCTGTTTTTTCAAATTATCGCAGAATTAACAAACTTTGTGCCTCTGTCTGAATCTCTTGGGCTCATATGCTATGTCATTCCAACTTTCCAACTTTATGAAGTTGTGCCCTTTTCTGGGACTACAAATCAAGGCTCTTTGAAACAAAATGGAGAGAGTAAGACTTACTCTAGTCTCTTCTTCTCTATATCAGAAATAGATAATCACCAGAATTGTGCAGAGTCCAGGAAATAATCTCAGCCATGATAGGTGATCTGAAAAGCTGCAACAACAGATGGTTGTTATGTAGTCCAAATTATTTAAGAAGTATTTAAAGAGCATTGCATGCAATGGAAATTCAGGCTAGGAGTTAAGGTCTCTGAGCTATGATTCAGGGATTGCTTCTAACTGTGTGAGAGTATAAGTCACTTACACAACTTGATTTTTTCTAAATCTCTGATGCTGGTGATACTACTTCCCTATCTAACAAAGATGATATAAAAGTAAACTGATAGATTTTTTATTAACTCCATAAAATGAAACTAAAAGTAACTAAAATGAAAATGTTAGCTATTATAGAACATCAGTTGAAAAGAATATGCAACTTGAAAGTGTACTTTGTTTTTTTATGTTTTGCTTCATACTATAAATCAGCTTTCAAAATATGCCTCTTTAATGATAAATTTTTTGGTTATTTATGGATAGGCAACACTAGCTGCAGTTATGACAGAGAAATCTCCTTTTACTACACCAATTGGTCGAAAAGATGAAGCAGATCTTGCAAAATCAGCATTGGCTATGGCAGACTCAGACCATCTGACAATCTACAATGCATATCTAGGGTAAAGTAACAATTTGGTTATTGCAGTAGGTCAAATCTGAGGTTACTTACTTTTAAAAAAATTGATCTTGACTTTTATTAAAAAGATATATTTAAGATTTAAATTTATTTTTAGTTCATTCGTCAAGTTATAAATTATTTTAGAAATTCATATTTTATAATCCTAAAATTTAAGAACAATGTACTTTATATAATTGTATGAGTACTACCTTGTATTTGAAGTTAATAATTTACTGTTACACATAAACAAAAAATATCTGTATTGTAGTTGAAATTCTTATATATAATTGGCTAGCTCCTAAAACAAGCAAGACCCTTTTTTTTCTTGTCCCTTTTAAATGAGCTTACTTTGATTAGTACCTCTGAAAAAGAAAGTTTGAAAACATATTAAACTTTGATCATTTTACTTACATAGATGGAAGAAAGCGCGGCAAGAAGGAGGCTATCGTTCTGAAATAGCATATTGCCGGAGGAACTTTCTTAATAGAACATCACTGTTAACCCTAGAGGTAAGTCTTAATACGGCTATCTTAATCCAGGGTCATACGGTTGACAATGGGATTATTTTGGAAAAAGAAATGCATAGGATTTCTGACTCATAGTAAAGGTTTAATAAATATTTGATGAATTAATAAATTTGTAATTTTTTGTTTCGTTGTTTCTCCCAGCAGGTAACTTGTATTACACAATGATTCAAAATAACATTTAACAGTCATTATATGTCTTAGGAAATGATCAAAGATGCAACATGATTTCACAGAAATAACACTAGCTTGGGAATTGGGATAGTTTGTCTATTAAACAGCTTGGCTTGGGAAGGTTAATTAGTCTAAGCCTTAGTTCCTCATTTTAAAAAAAGGAATTGAGGAGTTCCTGTTGTGGCTCAGCGAGTTAGGAACGCAGCTAGTATCCATGAAGATGTGGGTTTGATCTCTAGCCTCGCTCAGTGGGTTAAGGATCCAGCATTGCCCACAAGCGCTGTGTAAGTTGCAGATGTGACTCAGATCTGGTATTGCTGTGGCTGTGGCTTAGGCTGCTAGCTGCGGCTCCAGTTCAACTCCTAGCCTGGGAGCTTCCATATGCCACAGGTGCGGCCCTTTAAAAAAAAAAAAAAACAGTAACTAAATGCCAATATTTTATAGTTTTTTCTGAAAATCAACTTAATAATGGAAATTTTCAAACATATATAAAAGCAGACAAAATAATAACTCCTGAGTACCCATTTCCCACTTCCATAATTATCAACATGTGCTCAGTCTTGTTTTATTTATACTCCTCTTACTCCACTATCTGCTCTGGGTTATTTTGAAACTAATCCCAGATGTCATCATGTTATATATCTCTGAAGTATAGAGCTCTTTTTTTCTTTAACAATATCATACCTTAAAAAAAAATCCTTAATATCATCAATGTACAGTGTTTCAATATCCCTGATTATCTTATTAATGGGCCGTTCACAGCTAGTTCAAATTATGATCCAAACAAGGTCCACACACTGAATTTGGTTGATGTCTCTTAAGTTTAGTACATCATTTAAAGGAAATGGTGTTTAGTGCAGACATGAAAAAGTATTCAGAAAACAAGCATCTCCCACATAATTCCCCTATTCTATGCTCATGTTTAAAATATTAAAAGATATTTTTATTCTTACATAATTTGACCCATTTTTTGGTGTAATTTAAAATAACTGTGGTGGAGTTCCTGTCGTGGCTCAGCAGAAATGAATCTGACTAGCATCCATGAGGATGCAGGTTTGATCCCTGGTCTCGCTCAGTGGGCTAAGGATCAGGTGTTGCCATTAGCTATGGTGTAGGTCGCAGATGCAGCTCAGATCCCGCGCTGCCTTGGCTGTGGCATAGGCCAGCAGCTACAGCTCCAGTTTGACCGCTAGCCTGGGAACCTCCATATGCCATGGGCACAAGGAGCTGTCTTGGGGCGCAGAGGGTTAAGGTTCTGGCGTTGTCACTTCTGTGGCTCTGGTCATGCCGTGGTGCAGGTTTAATCCTGGACCCTGGAACTTCCATATGCCATGGGCACAAGCAAAAAGAAAAAAGTTATTACAAAATAATGCCTGTAATTCCCTGTACTGTACATTATATCCTAGTTGCTTATCTGTTTTATACATACTAATGTATATCTCTTAATCCCATATTCCTATCTTGTCCCTTTCCCTTTCTCTACTGGTAACCACTAGTTTGTTCTCTATTATCTGTGAGTCTATTTCCATTTTGCTATATACATTTTTTTTTTTTGCCATGCCTGTGGCACGTGGAAGTTCCCAGGCCAGGGACTGAACCTGTGCCACAGCAGTGACAGTGCTCTTTCCTTAACTGCTAGGCTACCAGGGAACTCCTGTTTTATATTCCACAAATAAATGATATCATACAGTATTTGTCTTTCTCTGTCTCACTTATTTCACTAAGCATAATATCCTCCAAGTTCATCCATGTTATAGCAAATGGCAAAATTTCATTCTTTCATGGCTAATATTGCACATCTTCTTTACCCATTAATCTGTTGATGGACACTTAAGTTGCTTCCGTATCTTGGCAGTCATAATAATGCTGCTCTGAACATTGAGGTGCATGTATCTTTTCAAATTAGTGTTTCTGTATTTTTGGATATATACCCAGCAGTAGAATTGCTGGATCATGTGATGATCATATTTTTAACTTTTTGGCATCCTGTCAATTTTGATAGGAAAGAGTAATATAAATTACAAGGTTGTTTGGCAACATCTCTCTTTTAATTGATTATGACCTTGTCTCTTTTTAACAAACCAATCTAGGATGTAAAACAGGAGTTAGTAAAGTTGGTTAAGGCAGCAGGATTTTCATCACCCACATCTTCTAATGGCTCAGAAGGAAACAGAGCTTCACAGATCCTTTCCTTCCAAGAAATTGCCCTTCTTAAAGCTGTACTGACTGCTGGACTCTATGACAACGTGGGGAAGATAATTTATACAAAATCAGTTGATGTTACAGAAAAATTGGCTTGCATTGTGGAGACAGCCCAAGGCAAAGCACAAGTACATCCATCCTCAGTAAATCGAGATCTGCAAACTTATGGATGGCTTCTATACCAGGAAAAGGTAAAGTGCTCATTCTTAAATTCTAACATTCAGGGCATTATTCTAGAAGTTAGGATGCTCAACAAGTACTATATTTGGTTCTTAAATTGAGCTGTTGATTTTTGTTCATATTTGAAATCAAGGTGTACATGGTTTCGCAAAAAAAAAAAATATAACATGTCTTTTTCCCACGTTTCCAAATAAAGAAGATACAGGATGGGATTGAACTATATATGATGTGGCAACAGTTAAAGTCACAGTACAACCTAAGATAACGTAATAGCAAATATTTGTAGATTTTGATTAAAATAGTCAACCTGGGAGTTCCCGTCGTGGCTCAGCGGAAACAAATCCGACTAGGGACCATGAGGTAGCAGGTTAAATCCACGGCCTTGCTCAGTGGGTTAAGGATCCGGCATTGCCGTGAGCTGTGGTGTAGGTTGCAGACGCAGCTCAGATCCTACATTGCTGTGGCTGTGGTATAGGCCAACAGCTGTAGCTCTGATTAGACCGCTAGCCTTGAAACCTCCACATGCCACAAGTGAGGCCCTAAAATCGACCAAAAAAAAAAAAAAAGTCGACCTTTTGAATCACAGCTCATTAAGTTAACAAGGATCCAAGCACTGACTTAAATAACTCCCAGCATGTCATCAAACTTAAATATAAAACAACAAATTCCTAATGACCAGCACTGAACGTTGGCCTAGAAACCAGACGCTTTGAAACTTAATCATAATTTTTGCACTAATTAATAGCATTAGCATTATAAAATTGCTTGTCCTTAGCTTCATTTATGTTCGAGATAATTCAGCCTTACAATTAATGTTTAAAATCCTTTTAATAGTATACATGCACAGGTGGGAATTGTGGTTATTATAAGACTGACAAATTATGCATGTAAGAGTAGAGGAGTTCCTACTGTGGCACAACAGGATTGGCAGCAGGATGCAGATTAGATTCCTGGCCTAGCACAGTGGGTTAAAGGATCCACTGTAGCCACAGCTGCAGCATAGGTCACAACTGCCGCTTGGATTTGATCCCTAGCCAGGGAATTCCATATGCCGCGGGGCAGCCAAAAAAAGGAAAATGAAAAAAAAAGAATGTAGACGTGTAGCTTTATAAAACATTTAGAAAATTATAGAAAGATGCTTACAGGAAACAGATAGATGAATTTTTTCTCTCTCATTTTTAATGCAGATAAGGTATGCCCGAGTATATTTGAGGGAAACTACCCTGATAACCCCGTTTCCAGTTTTACTTTTTGGTGGTGATATAGAAGTTCAGCACCGAGAACGTCTTCTCTCTATTGATGGCTGGATCTACTTTCAGGTACATGCTACAACTGATCTTACTGGTTTCATTAAAATGTCTACTTCCAGAACCACTGAGGTAGACTTTCTATTAGGAGTTCCCCTCATGTCTCAGAGAAAATGAATGACTAGGATTCATGAGGACACAGGTTCAATCCCGGGTCTCACTCAGTTTGTTAAAGATCTGGCATTGCTGTAAGCTGTGGTATAGGCCTGCAGCTACAGCTCCAATTCGACCCCTAGCCTGGGGACCTCCATATGATGTGGGTGTGGCCCTAAAAAGCAAAAAAAAATTCTATTAAAGTTTGTATAATTCTGTTGACTTAAAAATAGAAGACTTCCTTATTTTATCTTGCCTATATGGTTTTAAATCTGTTAAATTTGAAAATCAGATCATATTGTTATTACAGATTGCTTTCATTGTCAGTAACAATTATAACTTGCCATGTGTTGTGTACATCAGTAGTTAACTTTACATGGATTAGCCCAAATTTAATTCCCTCATAATCGTGTTAGATAATTTCTATAGTTTCCTTTCTATAAACAAGGCACTTAAGCTCAGTGAGAAGTTAAATAACTAACCTAGGTTACTTTGATTGTTTATGGTATGGTAAGATTTAAACCAAAAACACAAACAGATTCATAGCTTATAATGCATATTGTCAGATTCTTTAGAAAAATCAGACCAACAAGTGCTGCCAACAATAAGTTTATTTCCTGATAACTCATCAACACTGATCAGTTTAAGCAAATCTAATACATTTGCTATGATATATACCATGGCAGTTGTTTGTCTGAGACTGAAGATGTAAATTTTAAAGGCAACTTAAAAAACAAATGCAGTTCTCACAAAGAGCCTGAAGTGGTAGAAGTGTTTATAACTGGATTGTGGTGATGATTGCACAACTCTGAATTTACTAAAAATCACTGAATTGTACACAGTAAATTTTTATGATCTCTAAGTTGCCTCAATAAAGCTGTTTTTTAAAATTCCATTTTAAAAACAAATGGTTGAAATAATGCGTTATTTTGGAAGAAGATATCAAATTTATAAGTATTTAATAAGGAAATTGAAATTTGTATATCTTAGCTAAGGAAGTAGTTTACTTATATATTTTCTTAAATATTTAAAGTCAGGATGTGCTAAAGCACATTGTAAGGTATTCATGCTTACATTGATATTATTTTAAACACATTCACACTCCCTGAGATTAACTTTCTCTAACCTGTCATCTCCTTTCAACAGGCACCTGTAAAAATAGCTGTTATTTTCAAGCAGTTAAGAATTCTCATTGATTCTGTTTTAAGAAAAAAACTTGAAAATCCCAAGATGTCCCTTGAAAGTAAGTGATTATAATGTAGGTAGAAAATAGTATACTTTTAAACATAGGCATATACTATATAATTCATTAAAGTCTTAAATTCCATATGATTAAGAAGTATTAATAAAATTTATTTTAAGATGAATTCCATCAGACCCATAGACAGTTCTCCTTAAGATTCTTTTAGTTTATTCCTTCCTCTTCTAAGCCTTTTACTTCCAAACTTCTGACCATGTCACAGAAAAAGATTGATAAAACTGAGTATTTGTAAATTTTGCTACTTATTAGCATATTAGTAAACTAGTAATATAGTTATTATTAAAATTAGAAAGAAGGACATTCTGTAAGTTTCCCAGTATGTTTTCTCTACCATTCTCATAAATGCAGAGCTGTTAGTCTGTATAAAATAAGTACACTATCCTTCAACAGAAATCTGCAGTGGTTTCCACTTGGTCTGATACACTATTTCCCAAACTTGGCAAATCATCAGAATTATCCTGACAGTTAAAAATATAAAGTCCAGGGAGTTCCCGTCGTGGCACAGTGGTTTATGAACCCAACTAGTATCTGTGAGGATGTGAGTTCATGCTCAGTGGGTTAAGGATCCAGCCTCTCTGTGAGCTGTGGTGTAGGTCTCAGATGCAGCTCGGATCTGGCATTGCTATGGCTGTGGCGCAGGCTGGCAATTACAGCTCTGTTTCTACTCCTAGCCTGGGAACTTGCATAAGCCACACCCTGTGTCCCTATTTAAAAAAAAAATAGGGAGTCCCAAGACCTACTCCAGGCATACTGAATCCCCTCTATGGGAGAGGCCTATGGCCATGTTGTTATTTTTTTAATCTATTATTACTCCTCCTTTACTATGAGCCTCATTTTCAAATGCAATTATTTTTAATAAACCAGATTATTTTTTTGGTAGAATTTTTCATACTTAGGATTTAGGTGGTTGCATCTTCATGCTTTAATTTAATGTGTCTCTCTATTCCTCGTATTTCCTACAAATTGGTAGTTATATCTAAAGACTTGATTAGAATCAAGTTTTCAGGAAAAGAATTTTTTTTGTTGGTGCTATATATTCTTCCCATTGCATCACATCAGTTTGGTTTTCCTGCTTTTAATGGTGTTAAGAATTGATCAGTGGGTTCAATATGATTATATTTAACCAGTGTCCCAGTTAGTTCTCATAGTTGTGTAAGTTGTGAAGCTACTGGTCTAGTACTACTACCCTGAAGCCTCATAAGCCGTGTTTATTTATTTGCATAACTGAAGGTGAACAAATAGCATTAAACTGTACTAATTTTTCTGTACTGCTGGAAAGTTTGACTGGGTCTTAATAAGAGATGTAGGTTCTTCTTGTGGAACTCAGTACATTACAACTCAGCCTTAGAAAGAATTATATAAAGGACAGTTGAACTACAACTTTTAAGTTAAAAAAAATAATGTTAAAATGATTTCAGTGTTTCTCTTTGCCATAGAAAAGGCAGAGGAGTTCCTTGATGGCCAGTGGGTTAAAGATCCAGTATTGTCACTGCTTCAGCTCAGGTGGCTGCTGTGGCGTGGGTTCAATCCCTGGCCCAGGAATTGAACAGGCACAGCCAAAACAAAAAGAAAGAAAGCAGAACTTGCCCTTGGATGAAGCATGTATTTTTGACTTAGGCGGGAGGATAAAGTATATTAGTGTCCTCTCTTTCTGGACTTTATAATAAGAAAAGTTGGGATAGAACACCAAACTTTTGAAAAAGACATAACTGGAGTTCCCTTCGTGGCTCAGTGGTTAACGAATCCGACTAGGAGCCATGAGGTTGTGGGTTCGATCCCTGGCCTTGCTCAGTGGGTTAAGGATCCGGCGTTGCCGTGAGCTGTGGTGTAGGTTGCAGACGCAGCTCGGATCCCGCGTTGCTGTGGCTGTGGCGTAGGCCGGGCGGCTACAGCTCCTGTTAGACCCCTAGCCTGGGAACTTCCATATGCCGCGGGTGCGGCTCTAGATAGAGGCAAAAAGACAAAAGAAAGAAAGAGAGAGAGAGAGAGAGAGAAAGAAAGAAGGGAGGGAGGGAGGGAAGGAAGGGAGGAAGGAAGGAAGGAGGAAAATAAAAAGAAATAACTGCAAATTGTTCTGTTCTTCCTCAAACTAAAAGTCATGGTTCTTTCTAAACCTGCCATACCCTCCTTGCAGCAAGTGTTCTTTCTCCCCCCTCCCCCCTTTTTTTAAAGGCCACTGTAGCCTCCAGAAAACTCCGTGTCGGGCCATGGGCTCAGTTATCAATAATCCCCATTGCAATCAATGAACCACAGAGCATTCTCTTATTGAAGTATCTAATAAAACACAGAATTTCAGTCTGGAGCCCTGATAATTACAGCCATCCAGAGAGTAGTTATGAAGTTCTTAGGAAGTCATAATATCAGAGCAACTGTACATGCAGCTGTTAAAACTTCTAGGAAATAATATGTCCTCTGTTGCCCTATTTGTTAAATTAATTGATGTCTGATTCCTTTGTTGTGTAGATAGGTCTATCACTTTGCCATTGACACCTCTTCGAGAGCACATCCATGTTAAAAGTTTCCTTTGTACCAAGTGTGGAGAAAATGATATACAGTTCCTTATTCCTTGCCCATACTATAGGAATCCTGACACATTCTGAAGAACATGGAAAAGTTAAAAAGGCTTTAGTATATTTGAGCCAGACTTCTTAAAAGAATTTTTAAAGAAATAATTCCTTATAAAAGAGTAACAGGTATATCACATCATTTCTTCAGGCCTTTGCCTACTTTTTGTCAAAGCAGGTGTACTATAACTAGAGTGAGTGATGATCAAAATAATATTGGTAGGGAGTTCCCATAGTGGCTCAGCGGTAACGAACCCAGCTAGTATCCATGAAGATACAGGTTCAATCCCTGGCCTCGCTCAGTGGGTTAAGGATCCACCATTGCCATGAGCTGTGGTGTAGGTCAGAGACGCGGCTCAGATCTGGTGTGGCTGTGGCTGTGGCTGTGGTGTAGGCTGGCAGCTGCAGCTCCAATTCGATCCCTAGCCTGGGAACCTCCATATGCCGCAGGTACAGCCCTAAAAAGACAAAAATAATAATATTTGTAGGGTAACAAAATATATTATGGAGCCATCTCTATTTTATAGTGAATGCTGCTGGTATTAATTCTGTATTCTAATTTAAAAGAATACCCCTTTTAATGAGGTATACATATTTACCTGTGTATATGTTGGAAAATTAGTGACGAATTTATTCATTTTTTTTCCATCCAGATGACAAGATTCTACAGATCATTACAGAATTGATAAAAACAGAGAATACTAATTGACACTGAAATTCATGGTCAAGTGCTTTAATAATTAAGATGAAGACAGAGTCATGAAATTTTATGAAATTGGACCATCGCACTAAGTATTTCAGTACTTAAAATGGTACTAGCCATAACTTAAAGATGGTGGGGAAAAAGCACATACTTTAAACGTGTAATTTTCTAATTTCTTTTTAATGATGATTATTCTCAGTGTATTTGCCACTACATTTACAATAAATTCTTTGGTATCATCCATTTTGTATATACTCTTATGTGCCCTATGGGTAAGCCCTGTGACTGTCCTGTCTTTAACTCAGTGTTGTGATTCCCTGTGTACCCACCTCATCTTCTCAGTCCTTGATGTCTGTAGAATTTAGACCTTCTTGACCCAGAGGAGAACGAGCTCCAAAACCAGTTTTAATTAAATTTCCATGAAAAGGACCAACTTCAGAAGTCAGTTATTTAAAATTTGGCACTCAAAGTCAAAACCCAAATAAGATACACAGTATTAAGAGACCACCTACAGTAACATTCATTAAGCACAAAAGCATAGTCTCAGAGGATAAGCAGAAATGGCTAATGCTGCTGTCAAACCTGGATGAATAGCTTGCACCATTTTCCTTAGTCATAAGCATTGATGTCACTGTTCTTGCAAACTTTTTGTACCCATAACTGGAGTGGTAAGGTCAATAACCTTGAGACAGTAAAGCATGCTTAAATATTTTTCAGTCATTCCATTTGTTTCACTTACTCAAGATCTTTGAAACTCCATTTTGATTATTTAGAGAACTTTCCTTCATTTCCTGTCAAAATTGTTGAGGACCTTCAAATACAGTATTTTGTAGATCAAATGGCAAAAATTTTATCTGAAGGACAAAAGATTAAAAATGAGTAGGGGGGAGTTCCCGTCGTGGCGCAGTGGTTAACGAATCCGACTAGGAACCATGAGGTTGCGGGTTCGATCCCTGCCCTTGCTCAGTGGGTTAACGATCCGGCGTTGCCGTGAGCTGTGGTGTAGGTTGCAGACGCGGCTCGGATCCTGCGTTGCTGTGGCTGCGGTGCAGGCCAGTGGCCACAGCTCCGATTAGACCC
>PVHT020000166.1:15261335-15343286 GCA_004024745.2 Catagonus wagneri
TTTCACAGCTCCCTCCCTGGAGTGCTGGTTACGGTCCTAATTGCTTTTCTCTCTCACCCTTTTTTTTTTTTCTTCACTTGTTCTACCCAGTTATTTCAAGGGTTTCTTGCAGTTTTTGGAGGTTTAAATTGATCAGCATTCAGATGATGATTTGTCTAACTTGTTTTATATTTAGATGCGTTTTTTGATGTATTTGTGGGAGAGGGTGAGCGCGACCTCTTACTCCTCCGCCATCTTGCCGCCTATCACCCCAAGTGGCTTTTTAAACATTTACACGTGCTGTTCTCTGCTGTTATGGTTCTTTACCAAACAGACTTTATCCTACTTCTTTGCTATTTCCCCACCCTACTGACTTCCTCACTGACCACACTTCTCAAGTGCCCCCCCCTTTTAATCACTCATACACAAGAACTTTACTCAGAATGTACCATCTGCTTTTTGTCTTCTCCCAGTGGACCATATGCTACACCATGACTGTTTTCATTCACTATTATATACTGAGCCAAATGCCTGGCACATACAGGCATTCAATAAATGACTGCTGAAGATGAATGAGGTGTGAGGAGGGGCAGGGCACGGCATTCTTACAGAAGTTCAGGAAGGAGAGTTTCTGGAAACAAGAGTATTGTCAACAGATGTTCTGAACTAAGACAAGACTTTTAAAGACCAGTCTCTAGAGAACAGTTTGAATTAAGGGTAGCAAGGAAGAACAATGAAAGTTCCCACGGCTTACACATTCAATGATTTGCTAGAAGGACTTGCAGGACTCAGAGGCTACAGTTTATTGTAGAGAACGATTTCAACGGGATCAACAAAGGGAAAAGAGACCCATCAAGTGGAGTCTGGAGGAATCTATGCTTAAGCTTCCTACATGTTATGCAGTGTTTCTGCCCAAGGAAGCCCAATTGAGATTTGGGGGCCCAGGATTTTATTGGGAGCTGGCCCCAGGCACAAAGACAAAAACTATAACTCAAAATTCCAGACTTCCGGAAGAAAAGCAGGCATTCAGTGCCCCAAGCAGGCAAAAGTTTTATCTGAAAAGCGAGGAACTTTTCAAAAGCCAAGTTCCCAGGCTCCAGCAAAGAACCAACCCTTGCAGCCAGGCCCATCTAAAGACAGCAACCTCAGGCCTGCTGTGTTAAAACTCTTACTTGTACAGTCACGAAGCATAATTTTTAGGGAATGAATACAAACTAAAAGGTAGGGTACCAAGTAAAGAATGCGCTTTACAAATGCAGTGAAAAACAGAAATCATAAGAGGTTGAAGAGTGAGATATTTTAGGATAGGAAAGACCCTCATTGATTTGCAGACAAAATAGCAATAACTAGCAGAGAGTGAGGTTAATATTAGCATTGGAGAGAGCCCAACAAAGGACCAAAGAAGAGTATAGGGAACCAAGGAAACAATGAATCCCAAATTCATTTTAAGTGAAAGGTAAAGAAGCTGATTAAGGAAGAGAATTTCATAATTTAAAATCTGAGATGCGGAGTTCCCGTTGTGGCGCAGCGGTTAACGAATCCGACTAGGAACCATGAGGTTGCGGGTTCGATCCCTGCCCTTGCTCAGTGGGTTAACGATCCGGCGTTGCCGTGAGCTGTGGTGTAGGTTGCAGACGCGGCTCGGATCCCGCGTTGCTGTGGCTGCGGCGCAGGCCAGTGGCCACGGCGCAGGCCAGTGGCCACAGCTCCGATTGGACCCCTAGCCTGGGAACCTCCACATGCCGCGAGTGCGGCCATAAACCCGCGGCCATAAAATGACAAAAGGCAAAAAAAAAAAAAAAAAAAAAATCTGAGATGCAGTTGTTCTAACAAATAAACCGAAATGGTTTCCCCACTGGTAGAGAGGAAAACAGAAATAAGAAACACTGAAGGCAGGTACAGAAACAGTATAACCAGCATTTTGGTTCATCAGTGTGGATGCAGGAAGAAAATGGAGAAGACCAGGCCAGGTTCTGTGGTTACTGCGGAAAGCCTGAAGCTGCCTTTAATACACAGTGGCAAAAAAATAAAAATAAGAAGAGAATCATCTGAGAAAAGGCATGCTCTTCAGGCAAGGGGTTGTTGAATACTGGTGGGGGTACAAAAAAATGCCCACTTCTCACTAAATCAATCTCACCCATAAGACATTTTAAAATACAAGGAGTAGTCTTTATTGGAGAGGATTAGCCAGAAGGAAAGGAAATATCAAGGGACATTTGATTCCCATTATAACCTTAAAAAATTGAGCATTATGTGATAAGCACTGAACTAAGAGCTTCATTATATTCTTGTTTAGTCCTCACAACTATCCTGAGGGAAGATGGGCAATGCATTTCTAATTTGTAAGTGAGGAAATTGATGCTAAGCAGTTAAGTTTTCCAAGGTCACTCAGCTAATGAGGAAAATTGAAAACACCATTCAAAAATAATCTGAGCAGGAGTTTTTGTTGTGGCTCAGTGGTTAATGAATCTGACTAGGAACCATGAGATTGTGGGTTCGATCCCTGGCCTTACTCAGCAGGTTAAGGATCCAGCGTTGCCATGAACTGTGGTGTAGGTTGCAGATGCGGCTCAGATCCAGCGTTGCCATGGCTGTGGCGAAGGCTGGCGGCTACAGCTCCTGTTAGACCCCTAGCCTGGGAACCTCCATATGCTGCGGGTGCGGCTCTAGAAAAGGCAAAAAAAAAAAAAATCTGAGCAGTGTCCTGGTGTAAGGAAAGACATACAGATCTATGGAATAGAATTCTGAGTTCAGAAATAAACCCAACCAGAGTTCTCTTGTGGCACAGCGGGTTAAGGATTCAGCATCGTCACTGTTGCTGCCCAGGTCACTGCTGTGGTGCAGGTGTGATCCCCGGCCCAGGAACTTCCACATACTGCAGGCATGGCCAAGAAAAACCAAAGACAGAAAGAGGGAGGGAGGGAGGGAGGGAGGGAGGAAGGAAGGAAGGAAGGAAGGAAGGAAGGAAGGAAGGAAGGAAGGAAACGAAGGAAGGAAGGGAGGGAGGGGAAAGAAAAAGAGAAGAGTGAGAAAGACAGAAAGAAAGAAACCCAACTGTTAACAGACACAAACTACTATGCATAAAATAGATAAGCATCAAGGATTTACTGTATATCACAGGGAACTATATCAATATCTTGTAATAACTTACACTGGAAAGAAATTTGAACAACATATAACTGAATCACTTTGCTGTTTACATGAAACTAACACAATATTGTAAATCAACAATACTTCAATTAACAAAAGAAAATAAACCCATCTCTGCATGGGCAGCTGATTTTCTTTTTTTTTTTTTTTTTTGCCTTATCTAGGGCCGCACCCGTGGCATGTGGAGGTTCCCAGGCTAGGGGTCTAACAGGAGCTGTAGCTGCCAGCCTTTGCCACAGCCACAGCAACGCGGGAACCAAACTGCGTCTGCAAGCTACAGCACAGCTCATGGCAACGCCGGATCCTTAACCCACTGAGTAAGGCCAGGGATCGAACCCGCAACCTCATGGTTCCCAGTCGGATTTGTTAAGCACTGAGCCACGACGGGAACTCCTGATTTTCAATAAGTGTGCCAATACCATTCAATGGGGAAAAACCAATCTTCTCAACAAACGGTCCTGAAACAACTGGATACCCACATGCAAATGCGTGGATTTGGACCTTTACCTCACACCATATATTAAAAAAAATTTTTTTTTGCCTTTTTGTCATTTTGGGGCTGCACCCATGGCATGTGGAGGTTCCCAGGCTAGCGGTCCAATCCGAGCTGCAGCCACTGGCCTGTGCCGCAGCCACAGCAACGCAGGGTCGGAGCCACATCTGCGATCTATACCACAGCTCAAGGCAACGCCGGATCGTCAACCCACTGAGCAAGGCCAGGGATCGAACCCACAACCTCATGGTTCCTACTCGGATTCATTAACCACAGCGCCATGACGGGAACTCCACCATATATAAAAATTAACTAAAAGTAGATCATAGAGCTAAATGTAAAAGCTAAAAACATTTGCCACTTAAAAGATACCATCAATGGAGTTCCTGCTGTAGTGCAGTAGGTTAAGTATCTGACTGCAACAGCTCTGGTGACTGTGGAGGTGCAGATTCAAACCTCAGCCCAGTGCAGTGGGTTAAGGATCCAGCATTGCCACAGCTGTGGCATAGTTCTCAGCTGCAGCTTGGATTCAATCCCAGACCTGAGAATTTCCAAATACCCTGGGTGTGGCCATTAAAAAAAAAAAAAAGATACCATCAGGAAAGTATTTAAATGGCAACCCACGGAATGGGAGAAAATATTTACAAATCAAATATCTGATAAGGGACTTATATTTAGAATATATGAAGAACTCTTGTAAGTCAGTAATAAAAAGGTGAGGTCCCACTGTGGCACAGTGTTTGAATGATAGAGTTCCTCCCTATGGTGTTGCTGCTTCAAACCCCAGCCCAGCACAGTGGGTTAAGGATACGGCATTGCTGCAACTGAGGCATAGGTCACAGATATGACTCAGATTTGCTCTCTGGACCAGAAACATCCATATGCTGTGCATGTGGCTGAAAAAAGGAAAAATACATATAGAAGAAGAAGAATGCAACCCAATTAAAGAATAGGCAAACTAGGAATAAAAGGATACTACCTCAGCATAATAAAGGCCATATATGAAAATCCCACAGCTAACATCATACTGAGTGGTGAAAAACTGAAAGTTTTTACTCTACTTTAAGCTTAGGAACAGGTAAGAATGCCCACTCTCACCAGTTCTATTCAACATAGTGTTGGAAGTACTAGCCAGAGCAACTAAACAAAATGAATGAATGAATGACATTCAAATCAGAGAGGAAAAAGTAAAATTATCTGTTTGTAGATGATATGATCTCGCATGTAGAAAACCCTGAGGATTATAAACACACACACACACACACACACACACACACACACACACACACACACAACTAATAAATATATTCTGCAAAGTTGTAGTATACAAAATCAATAAAAATCAGTTTCATTTCTGTACATTAACAATGGACAATCCAAAAAAGAAATGGAGAAAACAGTCTTATTTACAATAGCATCAAAAAGAACAAAATACTTATGAATAAATTTAACCAGAGGCAAAAAGACATTTAGACAAGCAGACAAAAGACACTACAAAACATTGCTGAAAGAAATTAAAGATGATACAAATAAATGAACAGACACCTATGTTCATGGATTGGAAAAATTAATATTGCTAAAATGTCTGTAGTGCCCAAAACAATCCACAGATTCAATGCAATCACTATCAAAATCTCAACAGTATTTTACAGAAATAAGAAAAATAATTCTAAAATTTATATTTTACCACAGAGGACCCCAAATAGGAGTTCCCGTTGTGGCTCAGTGGTTCACGAACCCAACTAGTATCTATGAGGATGCAAGTTCAATCCCTGGCCTTGCTCAGTGGGTTAAGGATCCAGCGCTGCTGTGAGCTGTGGTGTAGGTCACAGACACAGCTCAGATCCCACATTGCTGTGGCTGTGGTGTAGGCCAGCAGCTACAGCTCCAATTCAACCCCTAGCCTGGGAACCTCCATGTGCAAATTCAACTGGGTTCGGCCCTAAAAAGACAAAACACACACACATAGCCAAAACAATCTTGAGAAAGAAGAACAAAGCTGGAGGCCTTACACTTCCCAATTTCAAAAGATTACAAAGCCACAGTAATCAGAAAAGTATGGTACTAGCAAAAAAACAGACATACAGAAAAACAGAACAGAGAGCCCAGAAAAAAAGCCATAACATACAGGGTCAAATGATCATTAACAAGGAGCCAAGACTAAGCAATGGGGAAAGGACAGTTTCTTCAACAAAAGGTATTGGGAAAACTGATATCCACATACAAAAGAATGAAACAGAACATTTATCTTAGAGCATACACAACCCAAAATGGATCAAAGACTTAAATATAAGGCTTGAAACTCTTACATGAAAACTAGAGGGAGAGGTTCACAACATGGGTGTTTGAAATGATTTCTTAGATAAGACACTGAAAGCACAGGCAACAAAAGCAAAAGTAGACAGAGGTACTACATCAAATTAAAAAAGCTTCTGCACAGCACAGGAAAGAATCAACAGAGGTTAAAGGCAACCTACAGAATGGGAGAAAACAGTTGCAAACTATACATATCTGATAAGGGCTTAAGATTCAAAATATAAGGAACTCCTACAACTCAATAACAAAAAAAGAAAAAATAACCTGATTTTTTTTTTTTTTTTGTCTTTTGTCTTTTTAGGGCTGCACCTGCAGTATACGGAGGTTCCCAGGCTAGAGGTCTAATCAGAGCTACAGCTACCGCCCTACTCCAGAGCCACAGCAATGTCAGATCTAAGCCGTGTCTGAGGCCTACACCACAGTTCGTGGCAATGCTGAATCCTTAACCCACTGAGCAAGGCCAGGGATTGAACTCGCAACCTCATGGTTCCTAGTCGGATTCATTTCCGCTGCGCCACGACGGGAACTCCCTAACCTGATTTTTTAAATGAGTAAAGGACTTGAATAGACATTTCTCCAAAGAACACGTACAGATGATCAAGAAGTACATGAAAAGATGCTCAGTATCAATAATCATCAAGAAAATACAAATCAAAGCCACTGTGAGATATCACCTCACAACTCTTAGGATAGTCATAATTTTAAAACCAAACAAACAGAAAATAACAATTAGCAAAGATGTTGAGAAAGTGAAACCTTTGTGCACTGTTGATAGAAATGTAAAATGGTACAGCTACTATGAAAAACAGTATGGAGTTTCCTCAAAAAACTAAAAATAGAACCATCATTCGCAATTCTGGGTATTTATCCCAAAAAATCGGCATTAGGATTTCAAAGAGATATTTGCACTCCCTTGTTGACTGTAGTTATTATTCACAACAGCCAAGAAGTGAAACAACTTAAATGTCCATTAACAGATAAATGGATAAAGAAAAGGTAATACTGCATACACACAAACACACAAATTGAATATTCAGCTTTTAAAAGAAGGAAATTCTGCAACATGCAACAACATGAACAAACACTGAGGACATTATACTAAATGATATGAGCCAGGCACAGAGGACAAATACTGCATGATTCCATTTGTGTGAGGCATCCTAACTAGTCAAACTCATAGAAACAGAAAATAGGATGGTGGTTTGCCAGGGGCTGGGATCTCAGAGGGGGAAATGAGGAGTTGCTGTTCATTGCTAGAGTCTATACACAAAATGAAAAAGCTCTAGAGAGCTGCTGTACAACATTGTGCTTATAGCTAATAATACTGTATATACACTTAAAATTTGAGAGGGTAGATCTCATGTGTTTTTAACCATCAAAAAAAAAAAAATAGCAAAGGATTTGAATAAATATTTCTCCATAGAAGATATACAAATGACCCTCACATACTGCTTGGGGAATGGAAAATGGAGTAGCCACTTTGAAAAATAGTCTAGCATATCTTAGAGTTAACATATGACTCACACAAGGAAATAAAAACACTTCTAGCTATACACACAAGAGAAATAAAAATATATGTTAACACAAACACTTGTACACATATATTTATAGCAGCATTATTCATCATAGCCCCAAACTGGAAACAATCCACATGTCTATCAAATGATGGACAAAATTCATCAATACAAAATAATCTGAAAAGAAAGTACAGACATAACTCAGTTTGCTGTATACCCGAAATTAACAGAATATTTTAAATCAACTATACTTCAACTAAAAAAAATTATACCTGTCACTGACCTGGGTTCTCTGCCTTCCTTAATCAATAGAAATTGATAACAGGCCAGGCAAGAAATAAGGTCAAGGCTAACTGGGGCCCAGCTGCAGCAGGGGGAGCAAAAATAAGCAACAGTTTCCCTCCCTTACCGGCTGGATGCCTTGGGGGGTTAGTGGCATGAGATGGTTCCTCATATGGAGCGAGGGTAGGGGTGGACCCTGGGGGTCAGGTCAGAGGGGTAGCTTAGGAGGTCTGCCCACCCCTCTGGTGGTGCTGTATGCATACTGCTTTCGCTGCCAACATGCTGCTTTTGCTGTGTGCTCTTCAGAAGTGGCAGCTGGTTTTTCAGTCTTTTTGTATCCTCTTGCCCATCATTTGTCCTAACTGCCCCTTACATACAGTTATTTTTAGCTCCTTATAGTTTTTTTGTGTTTTGTTGCTCCAGGAGACGTTTATCACTACACAAGCACTGCAGCCTCTGCAGCAAAGGGTCCCAGGCTGTCTCATACCTACCACCCAGCAGACGAAATAGATATTACCAGGAGTTTTGAAGCTCCCAAATAAATTTATCTGAAAAGTAAGCACTGTCCTGAATTTTGCATTCATCAATCCCTTGTTTTTCTTTACAGCTTGAAAATAAATGTATGTGTTCCTAAAAATGTTTAAATGCATCAATACAGTATATCAGTATAACACAATGGAACCAATACATTTTATCAATACAATGGAACATAATCAGGCCATAAAAAGGAATGGTGCTGATGCATGCTACAAGATGGATGAACCTCGAAAACATGCTCAAAGAAGTCAGTCACAAAAGGCCACACATATTTTGTGATTCTATTTACATGAAATGCCAAGAACAGGGAAATAGATACAAAAAGTAGATTCATGGTTTGCAGGGGCTGGGCAGAAAGGGGAAAGGGGCATGACTGCTAATGGAAACAGGGTTTCCTTCTAGGGTGATGAAGGTGTTCTGAAATTAGATTGTGAGGGTGGTTGCAAGACTCTATGAATGTCCTAAAGACCACTGAAACAAAACTTCAACAAAGTGAATCTGTATGTTTAATCCTATATAGTTTTTGCATTTATGCATTATTTGCATCATTTAAAGAATAAATAACAGTGGTAAAAAAATGGATCAAAGTGAGGGAAAAAGACAGCAAGATTGGTCAGAAAGCAAATAATCTTCCATTCTTTCAATAAGCACTTCCTGAGGGCCTGCTCAGGGCCGGGCACTGAGGTATCACGTCTTCCATGTGTTTATTGAGCACTGTGTACACTCCAGTGGATGCTGGCTACAAAGCAGTGAAAACAACTGACAAAAACCTCTTCCTTCATGGATTCTGGTGAAGGGAGGCAGATAATGAGCAAATAAAATCAACAGTGTGTCAGATAAATGCAAAGGGGAAAAAGCATAAGAAGAGAAATAGGAGTAACAAGGGGGGGAGGAGGGCAGATGGATTTCAGTTTTAAACGGAGTGCTCAGGTAAGGCTTGCTGAGATGATGACACAGCAAAGCCTTGAAAAAGGTGAAGGAACTAGGCACAAAGACATAGGTGAAGAGGAGTTCCCATTGTGGCTCAGCTGTTATGAACCCGACCAGTATCCATGAGGATGCGGGTTTGATCCCTGGCCTTCCTCAGTGGGTAAGGATCCAGTGTTGCCATGAGCTGGGGTGCAAGTGGCTGATGGGGCTCAGATCTGGCGTTGCTGTGGCTCTGGAGTAGGCTGGCAGCTGCGGCTCCAATTCAACCCCTAGCCTGGAAACTTTCATAGCTCTTAAAAAAAAAAAAAGGGAAGACATAGGCAAAGAGAATTCCAAGTAGAGGACACTGCCAACACAAGAAAATGGGCTGGTGTACTCAAGGATCTGCAAGGCAGCCAGTGTAGCTGGAAAAAGACCAGGAGTTAGGAGATGTCAGAGACTAGCATGGCCAGGTCACATGAGACTTTGTGAGCCATTATGAGGACTTCGGCTTTTCTTTTTTATTGAGATGTAGTTGATATCTAACATTATATTAGTTTCAGGTGTACCACATATTAATTTGATATTTGTATACAGTTGGTCCGTGAACAACAAGGGCTTGAACTGTGCAGGTACATTTATACACGAATTTTTTTCAATAAATATATTGGGAAATATTTTGGAGATTTGTGGCAATTTTATTTTATTTTATTTATTTATTTTTTTTTTTTTTGCCTTTTGTCATTTTATGGCCGCGGGTTTATGGCCGCACCCGCGGCATGTGGAGGTTCCCAGGCTAGGGGTCTAATCGGAGCTGTGGCCACTGGCCTGCGCCACAGCCACAGCAACGCAGGATCCGAGCCGCGTCTGCAACCTACACCACAGCTCACGGCAACGACGGATCGTTAACCCATTGAGCAAGGGCAGGGATCGAACCCACAACCTCATGGTTTCTAGTCGGATTCGTTAACCACTGCGCCACGACGGGCACTCCCAGATTTGTGGCAATTTTAAAAACCTTAAAAACAGTACAGCCTGGAGTTCCCGTCATGGCTCAGCGGTTAACAAAACCAACCCATGAGGATGTGAGTTTGATCCCTGGCCTCACTCAGTAGGTTAAGGATCCAGTGTTGCTATGAGCTGTGGTGTAGGCTGGCAACTGTAGCTCAAATTCAACCCCTAGTCTAGGAACTTCCATATGCCGCAAGTGCAGCCCTAAAAAGCAAAAAAGAAAAAGAAAGAAAATAATTGAGGAGAAAGGATATCCGCTGAACAGATTTTTTTTTCTTTATTTCTCAACTGCACCTGTGGCATATGGAATTTCCTAGGCCAGGGATCAAATCCAAGCTGCCACTGCAACCCATGCCAAAGCTGGGAGCTGGGGCAACACTGGATCCTTAACCTACTGTGCCACAGTGGGAACTCCATGAAGCTTTTGTTGTTGTTGTCTTTTTAGGGCCGTATTTGAGATGTATGGAGGTTCCCAGGCTAGGGGTCAAATCAGAGCTGCAGCTCCTGACCTGCACCACAGCTGCAGCAATGCCAGATCCTTAACCCACTGAGAGAGGAAACTGCATCCTTATGGATGCTAGTCAGATTCATTTCCACTGAGCCACAACGGGAACTCCTCCATGAACAGCTTTTAATGCAGGTGAAAGTGCCCTGTTCAGTGGGACAAAAAATCCCACAGAAGACAGGCAGTAAGGGACAGGCCAGCTCTACTCCTGTGCGCAAGCACAGTTGGGTTTATGATCAGAACTGCCCTAATCTATAAAGCTGCTCACCCTCAAGCCTTGAAGGGAAAGAAAACACCAGCTGCCAGTCCTGTGGTTATACAAGGAGGCCTGGACAACAAGAACCCTTTTTTTTCTGGACTGGTTCTGCTGATGCTTTGCCCCTGAAGACAGGAAGTACCTTGCCTTTTAAAGTTCTTTTGATACTGGACAATGCCCCTGGACACCAGGACCCCATGAGTTCAACAGTGAAGGCATCAAAGTGGCGTACTTGCCCCCAAATATGTCTCTAATGTAGACTCTGCACTGGGGGAGCATAAGGACCTTTAAGGCTAACTAGACAAGGTACTCTATGGAAAGGTCTGTCACACTACAGAAGAGAACCCTGAGAGAACATCACAAAAGTCTAGAAAGATTATACCACTGAAGATGCCATCAATGGTGCAGAAAAAGCTGTGAAAGCCATCAAACCCAAAACAATAAATTCCTGCTGGAGAAAACTGTGTCTAGATGTTGTGCATCACTTCACTGGATTGACTGAGCCAACCAAGGAAATCATGAAACAGACTGTGAATATGACAAAAACGGTAGGAGGTGAAGGGTTTCAAGATATGAATCTCGGAGAAATTCCAGAGCTAATAAGACACCATAGCAGAGGAATTAAGAGAAGATGACTTCATGGAGATAATTACTTCTGAACCAGTGCCAGGTGGTGAGGAAGGAGAGACGTTAGAAGAACCAGTGCCAGAAAACAGACTGACATTAGACAATCTGGCAGAGGGCTCTGATTATTCCAGACTGCTTTTGACTTCTTTTGATATGGATCTTCCTGTGATACAGGCACTGAAACTAAAGCAAATGGTAGAAGAAAGAATGGAACCATATAGAAACATTTCTAGATAAATGAAAAAGCAAAAAGTCAGAAACTGTTATGTACTCTGTAAGTCCACCAGCTGGGTCTGCCTCTCCTGCCTTCCCTTCCACCTCTTTCACCTCTTACCACCCTTGAGGCACAAGACCAGCCTCTCCCCCTCCTCTTCATCCTATTCACTGCGAAGACCTTTATGGTGATCTACGACTTCATGTAAGAGTGACAGCCATCATGCCATACAGTTAACAAGCTTATATGTTGTCTGTGTGTCTTTGTGTGAAAATCTAATAACTGTACAGCAAAAACCTTATGAGATCTTTTGTGTCATTATCATCATCACCACCTAATTATTCACCATGTAGAACACTGTGAGCAAAACTTGTATTGAGGTGGAGAGCCTATCCTTACATAGGCATAAGGTGAGTGATATTTAGTGTAAAATTAATAAGGTGTTAGTTTTCTTACTGCTTATCGGCATATCAGGTTTTTTTTTTTTAGAGAAAAACAATGTTTCAAATACTGTATTACAAATATGGATGTAATACCCTATGCCATAAAAATTTTATAACGATTCATTCATTGGTATATAAGCTAGGCTACAGTGAAGCAACTGTATCGATTATACTAGGCTTCCATTAAAGCAATCATGTTGCTGCTTTTTCATTATCAATGAATGAATCATTATACCTATAAATAAATAAATATGTATTTCCTTTTCACATTACCCTTTTCATTTTTGATAGCTAGAGTTAGGAATATGTATAATACCTATAGTTTTTTGTATCATATTAGACAATGTTGACATAGGTACCGACAATGCGTCTCATAAACAGAAAACACAAATTTACTAAACTCAATACAGTTCCGTAAATTTATTTTCACTTCTTTGTGATTTTCTTAATATTTTCTGTTCTCTAGCTTATTGTATTGTAAGAATACAGTATATAACACATATAACATACAAAATATGTTTATGTTATCGGCAAGGCTTCCAGTCAACAGTAGGTTATTAGTAAAGTTTGCAGGGAGTCGAACATTATAGGTGGGGGTGGGGGAAGGGCTGGTACCTTTAGCCCCTGTGTTGTTCAGGGGTCAACTGAGTATTTCAAAAATGATCACAACAATATGACTTGTTAACATCCACTACTACAAATAATTTCAAAAATATTTTTCTTTTTCTTCTTTTTTCCTTTTTTGTCATAATAACTTTTAAGATATATAGGAATTTGGCTTCTATTTTAAATGAAATGAGTCATTGGCAGGTCCTGAACAAAAAAGAAAAATAGTCTTCACTTGGATTTTAGAATGATCATATAGGCCACTGTGTAGAAAATAAACAGCAAGGGACAAGTGGAAAACTAGGAGACCCTTTAAGAAGCCTACTACAGAAGTTCCCTTCGTGGCTCAGTGGTTAACGAATCCGACTAAGAACTATGAGGTTGTGGGTTCGATCCCTGGCCTTGCTATGACCTGTGGTGAAGGTTGCAGACGCGGCTTGGATCTCACGTTGCTGTGGCTGTGGCGAAGGCCGGCAGCTACAGCTCCTGTTAGACCCCTAGCCTGGGAACCTCCATATGCCGCGGGTGCGGCTCTACATAAAGGCAAAAAGACAAAAAAAAAAAAGAAGGCTACTGCAATAAGAAACAGTGGTGCCTGGCATAGGGTGGTAGCCCTGGATATGGTGAAAAACTGCGATTCTAGGAGATACAGCTGATGGGATTTGCTGATTGCTTGGGTGTGAGATAAATTTTAAGGATGGTTGTGGATAGAGTGGGTTTTGGGGTGAAGATCTGAAAATCTGACACTGGACTGATCTGGAATTCCTGGCACCAGGATAGAATCAAAGGTCCAAAAGCTAAAGGAATGATTTCAGATTTGCGAGATGATGGAGGTGAGTCGGATGAGAAATAAGACGCTGAGAAAGCTAGAAATACATTAGGAACAAGGAAAGGTTAGTATGAACTTAAAAAATCTTGTCAGAGGAGCATTTAATTCTGACAGGTTATCTTTCATCTTCACACACCAATAGAATGCTAGCCCATGACTAAGAATAAAGTTGCATAAGATTATCTGACAAACCCTAGAGCATTGACTAAACATATGGTTTCAAAGTCATCCACCTAAATTCTCCACACAGCCAACAAAAAGCATGCATTTATAAGAAAAAAGTCATATGAAGTTCCTGTCATGGTGCTTTGGAAAATCTCACCAGGAACCATGAGCTTGCAGGTTCGATCACTGGCCTCACTCAGTTAAAGATCCAGCATTTCCATGAGCTGTGGTGTAGGTCACAGACACGGCTTGAACCCCACATGGCTGTGGCTGTGGTGTATGCTGGCTGCTGTAGCTCCAATTGGACCCCTAGCCTGGGAACCTCCATATGCCACCGGTGCAGCCCCAAAAAGAAAAAAGTCATAGAAATGCTTTTGTTCCACAACCTTAATCTTCGGTTAACATTCTCCAAAGGAAAAGGTGAAGTGACACTTTTCATGGAAGATTTAATGAAAAACAAACAGTAGTAAAAGTCTATTAAAAAGTGGAGAATTGTTTATTCCCAGGTATTTTATTCTTTTTGATATTATGGTAAATGGGATGGTTTCCTAATTTCTCTTTCTGACAAAAGACCTGTACTGTACTCTGAAAACTATAAGACACTGATGAAAGAAACCAAAGATGATACAAACAGATGGAAATATATACCACACTCTTGGACTGGAAGACTCAGTATTGCCAAAATGACTATGCTACCCAAGGCGATCTACAGATTCAGTGTAATCTATATCAAATTACCAAGGACATTCTTCATAGAACTAGAACAAAATATTTTAAAATTTGCATGGAAACACAAAAGACCCTGAATAGCCAAAGCACTACTAAAAAAAGAAAAACAGAACTGGAGGAATCAGGCCCCTGACTTCAGACTATACTACAGAGCCAAAGCCACAGTTATCAAAATAGTATGGTACTGCCACAAAAACAGAAATATAGATCAATGGAACAGGATAGACAGCCCAGAAATAAACCCAAGCACATATTGTCAACTAATCTAAGACAAAGGAGGCAAGAGCATACAGCAGAAGAAAGATGGTCTCTTCAGTAAGTGGTGCTGGGAAAACTGGAAAGCTATATGTAAAAGAATGAAATTAGAACACTCTCTAACACCATACACAAAAATAAACTCAAAATGGATTAAAGACCTAAATGTTAAGGCCAGATACTATAAAACTACTACCGGAAAACACAGGCAGAACTCTCTTTGACATAAATCACAACAACATCTTGTTTGATCCACTTCCTAGAATAATGACAATAAAAATAAAAATAAACCAATGGGACCTAATTAAACTCAAAAGTTTTTACATAGCAAAGGAAGCCATTAAAAAAATGAAAAGGCAACCCACAGAATGGGAGAAAAATCTTTGCAAATGATGCAACAGACAAGGGCCTAATATCCAAAATCTACAAACAGCTCATACAACTCAACAGCAAAAAAAACCTAACAACCCAATCAAAAAATGGGCAAAAGACTTAAATAAACATTTCTCCAAAGAAGACATATGGATGGCCAACAGGCACATGAAAAAATGTTCAACATCAGTAATTATTAGAGAAATGCAAATCAAAACTACAATGAGGTACCACCTCACACCAGTCAGACCGGTCATCATTAATAAGTCAACAAATAACAAATGCTGGAAATGGTGTGAAGAAAAGGGAACCCTAATTCAACTGTTGGCAGGAATGTAAACTGGCACAACCACAATGGAAAACAGTCTGGAGGTTCCTCAGAAAACTAAATATAGAACTACAATATGATCCAGCAATCCCACTCCTGGGCATATATCCAGACAAAACTTTCATTGAAAAAGATACACGCACCCCCATATTCACTGCAGCACTATTCACAATAGCCAAGAGATGGAAAAAAATGTCCACTGACACATGAATGGATTAAGAAGATGTGGTACATACATACAACAGAATACTACTCAGTGACTAAAAAAGGACAAAAGAATGCCATTCACAGCAACATGGATGCAACTCGAGATTCTCATATTCAATGAAGTAAATTAGAAAGACAAATGCCATATGCTATCACTTACATGCAGAATCTAAAATATGACAAATGATCCTATCTACAAAACAAACAGATCATAGAGAGAGTAGATTTCTGGTGGGGTGGGGTTGGGGAGGAAGAGGGATGGACAGGGAGTCTGGGATTGGTAGATGCAACTATTACGTTTGTAATGGATAAACAGTGGGGTCCTACTGCACCACACAGGGAAGGTACACCATAATGGAAGATGGTATGAGAAAAGGAATGTGTGTATGTGTGTACGTGTGTGTGAGCTGAGTCACTATGCTGTACAGCAGAAATTGACACAACACTGTAAATCAACTATACGCTAATTTAAAAAATAAGGGGAGAACAGAAGCTGAAGAAAGTAAACCTCCCACTTGCTTTCACCCAGTAACTGGTTTACATGTCCTGTAAGGCATTACTGAACCATATTGCTCCTTCCTAATTAATGCCTCCCACTGCTCCAGAGGTAACAACAATTCTGACTCATACACTATTAGTTTTGCCTTTTAACTGAAGCAGGTTCACTTACATTTGGCTTTAAGTCTTTCACTTTGCTTTTTGTTTCTATTTGTCATGGCAGTTCTTTGTTCCTTTTTCCATTCTCTTCTGATTTCATTTGGATTAATCACGTATTTTTGTTATTCCATTTAACTACACTATTAGTTAAAGTGTTCTGTATTATTCTTTTAGTGATTACCCTAGAGCAGCCTAGTGCAATAAAAATTTCTATATTGATAGAAGTTTTCTATAACTACTCTCTCCAATGTGGTACCCACTAGCTATGTGTAGTTATAAAGTTCTTGAACGTGGCTAGTATTACTAAGGAACTAAATTTTTACTTTAATTTTAATTAATCTAAGTATAAATAACCACACATGACTAGTAGCTATTGTACTGAACAGCGTATCTCTAGATAGTAAATATGCATCATTACGTTCTTACAGTTTACCCTAAATCACTAACATTTACCACTTACTGAACAATGCATGATGGTGTTAATTGTGTTTTTCTTTCTGTATTTTATGATATTTTGACATCTTAAAAATCTTGGTAGGAGTTCCAGTCGTGGCTCAGCGGTTAACAAATCCGACTAGGAACCATGAGGTTGCGGGTTTGATCCCTGGCCTTGCTCAGTGGGTTAAGAATCCGGTGTTGCCGTGAGCTGTTGTGAAGATTGCAGACGTGGTTCGGATCCCACGTTGCTGTGGCTGTGGCAAAGGCCGGCAGCTACAGCTCCTGTTAGACCCCTTGCCTGGGAACCTTCATATGCCGCGGGTGCGGCCCCAGATAAGGCAAAAAGACAAAAAAAAAAGAAAAAGAAAAACTCTTGCTAACCAGGGAGAGACTGCCCCTCCTGGAGCTAGCCAGTTCTCAGAAACAGCAAAGACCTTGGCTAGGAACACACCCTTGATATGCAAACCAATCAATCCTGAATTTATATTCCTAATGACCCCCTTTATCTAATTCTCACACACTAAACCATTCTCTGCCCTAAATCATCCCAAGGCCAGGGCCTGGGCAATGATAGATCACCCCTGTAGCCCAGAACCAACTAGAATTATTCACACCAGCCAACCCCAGGCTGTTTACTATGAGAATTGCCTTTCCCATAGAGACCCCAATAAAGACTAACATAGGCTTTCCCCTTACCTCACCTTCTGCTTCCTGATGAAAACCTGGTGCTCTCCATGTAGCCCTGCATGGCATGACGTGCCCCCTTCTCTCAGGAAATGTAAGTAATAAGTCTTTTTTGAATGGCATTGGCTTTTCCATGTTGTTTACCTCCATAAATTAAAATCCTACAGTTAGAAATAAAACAGTGTCTCTTACAACATTTAACTTCATTTAAATCTCCCACTATTTATGCTACTGTTGTCAAGTATTTTACATCTACACACATTCTAAATGACAAAAGATTATTGACTAATGCTGGTATTTTTTTATGGTATAGATTCCGCTGGTAATTAATTTCTTCAGCTGTCGTTTGCCTGAAAACATCTTTATTTCACCTTCACTTATTTCACCTTCTATTTTTTTAAGGGATATCTTCACAGGATGTAGAATTCTAGGTTGGCAGTTTTTGTTTCTTTCTTTCAGTGCTTTAAAGATGTTACTCCTTTGTATTCTGGCTTTCATGAGAGCTACTGAAAAGTCATCTATTGACATTATTGTAGTTTTTTGAAAGTGTCTTAACTTTACCACCATACTGTCTAGCTCTTAATAATTTTCTCTCTATTGTTAGTTATCAGCAGTTTTACCATGATGTGCTAGGATATATATACATACACCCTGCTTGGAATCCACTGAGCTTCTTGGATTTGTTGATTTCTTCGGCCAGTTTTGGTAACTTCTCAAACATCACCTCTTCAAGTATTGCTTCTGAACTATTCTCTCTCCTGTTTTTCAGGAGCTCCAATGCCATTTACGTTAGACTTTTTGGAATGTTAAACTACACTACTGTATAAAATAACATGTTGTTTTTCTATTCTGTGCTTCTGGTCTCCTATCACTCTTTTTTTCTCTGTGATTCAGTTTGGATAGTTTCTGTTAATCTATCTTCAAGTTCACTAATCCTGTCTTTTTTATTTTTTTTATTTTTTTGGCTATATTCAGACTGTTGTTAAAGCTAGTGAATGCTAATTTTAGATATTATATTTTTTATTATAAATGTTCATTTATTTTTATAGATTTCAATTCTGGTGATAGTCTTCTCTTTCTGTCCATTTTATCCATACCCTACATTTTAATATATTTATAATGAAATTTTAAAACCTTTGTCACACTAGTAACTGATTCATCTGTCTAAAGCATTTTACTAAAGTAAAACTACGTGATGAAATTCTGGACAGAAGCCACTCCTCTTGGGAATCAGAATGAATAAAGCAAATGAAAAAGATAGACATGCCAGGAAAGATGTGATGATTCACTAGGGTCTGAGGTGAGAAAACTGGAGGTATTTCTTGGACAAGAAACCAGACCCTGATGAGAGGTCCAGTAGAGAGGGCACAATCTGAAACAAACAGAGGAAGTATTTTCTGCTTATTCATACACAAAAGGCAGATTCCAATGAGGAGAGTCCTGTCAAAATGCCACTCAGGCACTAGGGAGACCAATCCACGTGTTAAGTTAGAGTCATGGGTAAAGAAGACAACTTCACCAAAGCACTAGCCTTAAGAACTAGCTGATAAGTATGCTTTAGTTTAGACAAACCAAAAAATCCCAAGAAAAGCAGGTCCAGGATAAGGGCAGGGCTTCTGGGACAAGAGTTTTAAAGAACTACTAGAAGGGATGAAGAAAGTGATTTTAAGGTTAGGTTTGGGCAGCCTGGGGCTCAGGTTATGAGTCTCTGAGGCCACATAGAAACGGAATTGCTACCATGGTCATGGGTAGGACAGCTGCCTAACAAGTAAAATTCAGTCTAGCATAGAGACCTCACATACCTCGAAAACACTGACTAGGATATATAATCTGGGAGCAAACAGGAATTCCATGAGAGTAAACAGCAGCACCAAGCTAAAATTCTCTCCAGGAACCCAAACAACTAGATCAGGACAAAGTCACACAATTAGTTAGTAGCAGAGCTTCAGACTAGAATTTGTTGAATAAGGAATCAGTGCTCTGTAAATGCATCCGTTCCCAGTTTTCAAAATATCAATTCTTTGGATGTACTTTTCCCTCAGTTTTCTAGTCAATATGTTTGTAAAAGATTCTACCCTAGCCTCTAGGAAATGAAAGAGAAAAGGGTCAGGAGAGTGAAGCAGTTGTGATCTAATGGGAATACTTGGCCTCTCTGAAGTAAAGGCCAAACAGAGTCAGGGGTAGCTGTCCTGGTCAATTCACTGGGTTTTCCTTTTTTTTTTTTTGCAGGGGTGGGGTTGTTTCATTTCAATAAACAAAGAATGTTGCCCCATCAAGCCATCAGCTGCTTCAGCCCCACCCCTACCCTCCCCCCTTACTTCCCTCAGTGCCCCAGAGGGAATCCAGGAGGGAGAAAAACAGGGTACCGGCCCTAGATAGTTAAGATGCGTATCAAAGGAATACTTCAAAGAGCCCTGACTTTTAACATCTTCCCATATACAAAAAGGCACTAAAATCATTAACTTCGGATGTCTGGGGTTTTTTGTGATTAGCAGTAATCTTTTCATGTTGGGCTACATGCTTTTTTTTTTTTTTTAAGCAAAAACTGCTGTATATCCTGTATATCCTCCCTTACATTTTTGGAACAGTTCCTCAGAGCTGTCTGAGAAGCTGTGGTTACAGTCCTCAATAACAACCCCAAATAAAACATAATTCTCAACTTTGAAGTCGTGTGTTTTTTTCAGTTGACATCTTTTATTAGGCCATTTTGATAAATCCAAAAGCTGTAATAATTTTGGCTTACAGGCATTTTGAGAGAAAACATTCTAAAACAGGGAGTTCCTGTCATGTCACAGGGAAAACGAATCCAACTAGGAACCATGATGTTGTGGGTTCGATCCCTGGCCCCGCTCAGTGGGTTAAGGATCCAGCGTTGCTATAGCTGTGGTGTAGGCCACAGCTACAGCTCTGATTTGACCCCTAGCCTGGAAGCCTCCATATGCCACGGGTGCAGCCCTAGAAAAAAAAGCAAAAAAGAAAATACTCTCAAACAAATGATCTGTACCCTTCCAAAAGGTCACAGGGGAGCTATTTTTATTGCCTACTTAATTTCCCTTTCTTTTTTCTTTTTTTTTAAAGGTAAATGACAGTGGAGGCTTTTTAGGGCCGCGCCTATACATATGGAAGTTCCTGGGCTAGGGGTCAAATCGGAGCTGCAGCTACTGGCCTACACCACAGCCACAGCCACACCAGATCCAAGACTCCTCTGCGACCTATACTACAACTCACGTTAACACTGGATCCACTGGGAGAAGCCAGGGATCAAACCTGCAACCTCACAGATACTAGTCAGTTTCCTCCCTAATTTCTCCGTAGAAGACAGAATTTAGAGACTGGTGGAGACACATACACATCTCACATTTAATGGTAAAATGGAATTATTAATTTGCCTCAAACCACAGTCTGTCAAAAGCTATTAATAAGGAAGGCCTATTCTGCTTGGTTACACAAGCCCTTTCTCTTTTTCAGCTAGTTAACATTATCTCTATCCATCCAGAGTCCCTATGGGCAAAGGCTTAAGGGGAGTGAGAATAGTGGCAGGCAAGCCCAGCACCTCTGGAGTGGGGAGGGCTGAGAAGGGGGTAGGGAAAGAGCTGAAATATAGCCCAATATGGGAAAAAACAGAGTAATGTAAAACCTAAGATTCGTGGGGTTTTTTTCAGGGGGAGGAGATCCGCCTAGGAAAGAAGAAATCCAAGGGTATGAACAAAGAGAGACAATAGGAGGGCTCAGGGAAACATTCTATTCATAGAAAAAATGGGTCATTTGGGGACATAGGTAGTAGCTTTGCCCTCCTGTTTATGGTTTTGGACTATAAAAGTTTGTGCTGGAGAGAAATTTCTCCTTTTCATTCTTAATATCTCAATCTTAACATTCTCAATAGATGCCAACAAACTAAATGCCCAAAACCTAAGATTAGTTAGTTTCAGGAAATCACTTTGAAGTGAGGGATGTATGTCATTGTACATAGGACTTCCTGGAATGCTGAACTAAATAAAGAATGGTATATCCATTCGATGGGAAACTCTGAGGCTATTAAAAACCATCATCTTGATAAACATTTAATGATTTGGGGGAAATGCCATGACACAATGTCAAGTAAGATAAAGCAGATGGAACAGAGACAGTGTGATGTATTGGCCATATTCCGGCCTCTTTCTAAGCTTACAAGGATACTATACAGTCCAGCCTCCCCCGGGTTAGGTTAGGATCACTTGATGGAATTTCTCACCAATGGAAATATGAGCAAAAATGATGCATCACATGCTAGTCTTAGGCAGTAAAGAACCACTGCAAGTTTCCAAGTTCACTCTCCTAATAGGTTTGGAAGCATAGAGGTCCAAAAAGGGTGATTTGCAAACCAGATCCAGCTCTAACTCACCGCTGGAGGAAAGCTGACAGGGAGAGCTGCCTGACCTACAAGGATTGTGCTAAAAGCAAGAAGCTAACCTTTGTTCTGTGAAGCCATTAAGATTAGATTTAGCTGTTAGGACAATGAATATACTAGGATACCAAACTAAATATAAGAAGAGCTTAACTTTGTTAATAAGAAGAATATACAGGCCAATAAGTACATGAAAATATGCTCAAAGTCACTGATTATTAGAGAAATGCAAATCACAACTACTATGAGGTACCACCTCACACCTGTCAGAATAGCCATCATTAACAAGTCCACAAACAACAAATGCTGGAGAGAGTGTGGAGAAAAGGAAACCCTCCTACACTGTTGGTGGGAATGTAAATTGGTACAACCACTATGGAAAACAGTATGGAAGTACCTCAGAAAACTAAATATAGAATTACCATATGACCCAGCAATCCCACTCTTGGGCATATATCTGTACAAAACTTTCCTTGAAAAAAATACATGCACTCCTATGTTCACCACAGCATTATTCACAATAGCCAAGACATGGAAACAACTTAAATGTCCATGGACAGAAGAATGGATTAAGAAGATGTGGTAACAATACACAATGGAATACTACTCGGTCATAAAAAGAACAAAATAATGACATTTGCAGCAACATGGATGGAACTAGAGACTCTCATACTAAGTGAAATAAGTCAGAAATAGAAAGAAATACCATATTATACCACGTACATCTGGAATCTAATATACAACACAAATGAAACTTTCCACAGGAAAAAAAAACCCATGGGCTTGGAGAACAGACTTGTGGTTGCCAAAGGGGAGAGGGAGGGAGTGGGATGGACTGGGAGTGTGGGGTTAATAGATGCAAACTACTGCATTTGGAGTGGATAAGCAATGAGATCCTGCTGTATAGCACAGGGAACTATGTCTAGTCACTTGTGATGGAACATGATGGAGGATAATGTGAGAAAAATATATATATGTGTGACTGGGTCACTTTGCTGTACAGTGAAACTGACAGAACACTGTAAATCAACTATAATGGAAAAAACAAAAAAACATTAAAAAAGGAATTATAAAAACATACATATGTATGTCTTGTGTGTATGTACACATAGGTAACTGAAAGATACATACTGACATGTCAGTATTTTCCCTTTTTTTTTTAGTATTTTCTGTTATGAAACTGAAATGGTAAAATTCTCTATTCATTATAAGATTCTTCAAATTTTATTACAATAACAGACAGAATTTAATTACAATAGCAGAACTACTTTTCTAACTGGGAATATACAATAAATATTATTGATAAAAAAGTATGAGGACAGGCTCAGGGCAAACACTGAATGAACACTGATAGATGAACTGAAAAGTACTCCTAAAATGAGTGTCTGATTGTCATATTGCCACATTGTCAGAGGAACAGGTACATGCTACTGCCACTACTCTTCCTGGAATGCCTAGCTGTTTCAGAGTGATTGCACAGCTCCAAAATGAGTCAGGCCCAATCTCTAAACATGTTACTTTGGTAAAAACAGTTTTCATAGTTCTACGTTAAACCTATATGGCACATATCACCAAAATCGCAATCTCCAATTGGTCTTTGAGTTACAAATTGATGTTACAATACAGAATACAGGAAAGCACAACTTCTGGAAAACAGACGCTCCACAAACGGTTCACACACCTATTTCTCCAAGCCCACACAGAAATTGCAGACATAATCCACATACAGAAATGTGGCTTATAACACTGAAGAAAACTAAAAATTTGTCAGTCTCTCCAAAATACTAGGAAACATTGTTCCTGAAGGATATGACTTTAACACCCAGACTTGCCACATAGGGAGAAAATCCAGCTACTCAAGCCATTCATTTCAAATCCGCATAGTTGAACACACTCAGAGACTGGCTGGTGCCTCCCCACAGCCAGCAACCTGCTCCATGCTGAGTGCCTTTGTTAACTGCAGGCCTTTGGTGCCTTTTCTCATAAATTCTAAGAAACACATGACTAGGCGGCCCTCACCAGCTGCTCTGTTTTGAGCTGCACCCTGTGATTTGACATACAAGTATGCACGTTACACATTGTGCCCTTCAGCCCTCCCCTTTGTTGCTTTTCAATAGGACCAGTTTTGCTTTACGTTTGGGACACATGGGGGTTGTTTTACCATGGACTGAAGATACTAATTGCTGCCCTCTGTTTTCCGTGTGGTATAGAAGGAAAAGATATGACTGAGCTGGCCTATCTAACAGGGAAGCCTGATGTTATGTTCACATAGGATGTCCCTCTGGGCAGAAAGGTTCTACAAAACCTTCATCGTTTAAAATAATAACAATAACAACAAACAGAGACGTACTAACTTTATCTTGCATTTGGTTGGGAAGAATCCATTGTATACAATGAACCTGCTTCACACTCTTACTCCTTTGCAGTTCACCTCAACCTGGCTACTTCAGGAGAATTTATATATCCTTATTTAACATTTGGAGGAACCACCCCACAAAACATTGCTCCCAAACAATAACATACCAAGTTAAGCAACATTATGAGAAATCTCACTTAGGGAATGTATTTGCACAACATTAGAAGAAAAAGACCGATATTCTGACTTTAGCAATGAGGAGACAACTGTCTTCAAAAAGGCATTCCTGAGCATCCAATTTAAATTAGCATAGGAGTTCCAGCTGTGGCTCAACGTTTACCAAATCTGACTACCATCCATGAGGACGCAGGTTCAACTCCTGGCCTCACTCAGTGGGTTAAGGATCCAGAGTTGCCATGGGCTGTCGTATAGGTCACAGACACAGCTCGGATCCTGCGTTGCTGTCGCTGTGGTGTAGGCCAACAGCTGTAGCTCCAATTCCACCCCTGGCCTGGAAACTTCCATATGCCCTGGGTGCAGCCCTAAAAAGCAAAAAAATAAAATAAATAAAGTAGCACACTCTAGGTCTAGCACACTTTTTAAAAAGTTACTGATGTATAGTTGATATACAATGTTAATTACTGCTGTATAGCAAAGTGAGTGACTCAGTCATACATATATATTCTTTTCCATTATGATTTATCACAGTATACTGAATATGTTCCCTATGCTATACAGTGGAAACTTTTTATTTATCCATCCTGTATATAATAGTTTAGGCCAGCATCCTTAAAAAAAAATTATGGACATACCTGTGGCAGGTGAAAGTTCCCAGGCCAGGGACTGAATCTGAACCACAGCTGTGACCCACTCTACTGTGCCGGGCCTGGGATCAAACACACGCCTCTGCAGCAACCAGAGCTGCTATGGATTCTTGACCCACTGTACACAGCAGAAACTCCCTAGGCCAGCACACTTTTAAATCTCTGCACAGAGCTTACCTTGGTCTGATATCCTTTACATGTTATTGTTTTACTTTCTCCTCTCCTCACCCTAAATGACCTTGTGTGTCTTACCCCTGCTGCAAATCTAAAGCAATGACCAGCCCTTAGGTAGGTACTATTAAATACTGGCCATGAAGGAGCAGAGACATACAAATACAGTTTTCAAGTAGAGTTATAATCTATAACAAGACAACTTTTGTTTTTTTTAAAGTCTTTTTTTTTTTTTAGGACCACACCTGCAGCATATGGAGGTTCCCAGGCTAGGGGTCAAATCGGAGCTATAGCTGCTGGCCTACGTCACAGCCACAGCAACGCAGGATCCGAGCCACGTCTGCAACCTATACCACAGCTCACGGCAACGCCGGATCGTTAGCCCACTGAGCAAGGCCAGGGATCGAAGCCGTGACCTCAAGGTTCCTAGTCGGATTTGTTAAGCGCTGCGCCACAACAGGAACTCCAACAAGACACTTTTAAAAAGCTTCCTTTTAGTGATTTGTTTTTGATCTGCTGCTTCATATGAAACATTGCACCACGAATGGAAGGTGGAAAGTGAGCTGTACTTTTTAATAGGCAGCTTGTCTCAGTTAAAGAACAAAGGTACAAACTTCCCTCATTCCTCAGGCCAGCCTGTTTTCTGAGAACCCTGCTCCCAGCAAGGCTACCAGACATCAGAGCTTGCACTCTCCAGACTATCTATCTATCTATCTATTTATTTATTTTGCTTTTTAGGGCTACACCTACGGCATATGGAGGTTCCCAGGCTCGGGGTCTAATTGGAGCTACAATTGCCAGCCTACACCACAGCCACAGCAACGCCAGATCTGAGCTGCATCTGCAAGCTATACCACAGCTCACGGCAACGCCGGATCCTTAACCCAGTGAGCGAGGTCAGGGATCATACCCGCAACCTCATGGTTCCTAGTCGGATTCGCTTCCGCTGTGCCAAGGCGGGAACTCCTCCCCAGACAATTTAAATTCACCTATTCAGCACCCCTGCTTTCTCTGGGAAGCTAAGTGAACTGTCACTTCCTACGTGATCACCTAAGAGGTGGCTGAATCATAGAAATTTGGCACAATCCTACTCCAAATGGCTTCACACTTCCTTTGGCCTCAAAGCCTTGTTTCATTTCCCATACTCTCAATTCTAGCTCAACCTGAACCTCCTGGCACATTAAGGGCAAGACAATTCTGTCTGTTCTGCTAAACCACATCACAGAAACTCCAAGGTTTATTGTGAGAAAGTGCAACAGGTTCTGACCATGTGGGCTCCTCCTTCTTCTGGGGTCTCTACCCCTCAGCTTTATCCCCCTTCATTGCAGTGACTCAAGGGTGCACTCAAAGCCTTCCCTTAGTTTTCTGTTAGCATTTAATAAATACAGAACAGCATTATGATGAATGTCCAGGCTGGAATCACAGACTTGGGTTTAAGGCCTGGTATTCTACTTAACTAGCAAGGATCTTCAAGCAAGTTCCTTAACCTCTCTAAAGATGGTCTTATCTGTAAAATGGGGACAATAACTATAACTAGCCCAGTTAGTTCAGGTAATGATTAAATGCTGCAACAAATAAAAGTGCAATCTAATAAAGAACTCAGAGAATGCTGACAACAGCAGGGCCCTACAGGATGAGGCTCTATTACCTTTTTATTTTTTGCTTTTTAGGGCTGCACCTGGGGCATATGGAGGTTGCCAGGCTAGGAGTCGAATCAGAGCTACAGCTGCTGGCCTACACCACAGTCATAGCAACACGAGATCCAAGCCGCATCAGCAACCTACACCACAGCTCATGGCAATGCCGGATTCTTAACCCACTCAGCAAGGCCAGGGATCGAACCCACATCCTCATGATTGCCAGTTGGATTCGTTTCCGCTGCATCACAAGGGGAATTCCTCCGTTATCTTTTTAACCCCATCTGCTAATCCCTTTACTCCTGCTCCAGCTACACTGGGCTCCTCCCTGTTCCTCTTCATGCTAGGCCTGCTCATGTCTCAGGGCCTTTGCACTGGCTATATTCTCTGGTTAGGATGCCCTTCCCCCATATGCCCACATGGCCCCCACTTCATAGAGGTCTCTGGTCAGAACTTCCCAATGATAGGGTTAATAGACGTACACTATGGCCTTTGCAATGGATAAGCAATGAGATCCTGCTGTATAGCACTGGGAACTCTACCTTGTCACTTACAATGGAGCATGATAATGTGAGAAAAAAGAATGTATACATGTATGAGTAACTGGGTCACCTTGCTGTACAGTAGGAAAAAAAAACTTTTTTTTGCCTTTTTGTTGTTTTAGGGCCACACCTGCAGCATGTGGAGGTTCCCAGGCTAGGGGTCTAATCGGAGCTACAGCTGTTGGCCTACACCACAGCCACAGCAATGCAGGATCCGAGCCACATCTGCAACCTACACCACAGCTCACGGCAATGCCGGATCCTTAACCCACTGAGCAAGGCCAGGGATCAAACCCGCAACGTCATGGTTCCGGCAATGCCGGATCCTTAACCCACTGAGCAAGGCCAGGGATCAAACCTGCAACGTCATGGTTCCTAGTCAGATTTGTTAACCGCTGCACCACGATGGGAACTCCAGCAGAAAATTGACAGAACACTGTAAACCAGCTACAGTGAAAAAAATAAAAATCACTATAAAATAATTAAAAACAAGAAAAAAAATAATAAAAACAAAAACAAAACTTCCCAATGAGCTTTACCTGATCAACTGATTTAATCCTGCAACCTTCCTGTCAGCACTTTCAATGCCCCAGTCCCTATACTGTTAGTCTCTCCCTATACCACTGCCTCACATGAGCTCCAGGAAGGCAGGAGTGTTCGTCAGTTCTGTTTGCTGATGTAATCCAAGTTCCAAAACAAAAGTCTCACATATGAAGCAGTAAAACTTTGCTCCCAGACTACTCAGGCCCCGTTTTATTCTATCCACTCTTTTCTAATATTCACATATGAGAGCTATCACCACTTTTCAAGCCTCTCCTAAGGGCCCATGCTTTCTAACTTTCAGCCTATTTGCATATGAAAAATGCTTTTTTCATTCTATTTCTTTTTTTGGCTGCATTCATAGTTCCCAGGCCATGGATCACACCTAAGACACAGCAATGATACACCCAATCTTTAACCTGCTGCGCCACCAGGGAATTCTGAAAAATACCATTTTAAAAACAGATAACACATATGAATAGTTCAAAATTTGAAAGGTAGATGAAGGTATAAAGAGTCTCTATCACTTTTCTGGTTTTAGTTAACACTCTATTTTGAAAATCCTCTAGTCCATAAACATCTTCTTCATTCTTCCTTTTTTTTTTTTTTTTTTGCCTTTTAGAGCCACACTCATGGCATATGGAGGTTCCCAGGCTAGGGGAACAGCTGCCAGCCACAGCCACAGCAACACCAGATCCTAGCTGAGTCTGTGAACTACACCACAGCTCAGGGCAATGCCAGATCCTTAACCCACTGAGCAAAGATCGAACCCACAACCTCATAGTTCCTAGTCAGATTTGCTAACCACTGAGCCACGATGCAAACTGCCCAAGATAGTTTTAATTTGCATCTTTTTCTTCTTATGAGTGAATTTGAGCATCTTTTCACATAAGACACATTTGCCCTGTAGACTATCTAATCACATATTTACTCATTTTTAAACTAGATTGTCATTCTTTTTCCTACTGATTTTATAGAAGCTTTTTATATTTAAGAAAATTAAGCTTAAGAAAAAGAAAAGGAAAAACTAACATAGTTAAATATGGAAAAAAATAGGCATGAGTCTGTGGCATAAGTTACAAGCATTTTTCCAGTTTTGATTGGAAATACATTTTTCTGTATAAATATGGTTTTTAAAACTTTTTTTTTTTTTGCTTTTTATGGCCACACTTGTGGTATATGGAAGTTAGGCTGGGGGTCGAATCAGAGCTGCAGCTGCTGGCCTACACCACAGCCACAGCCACAGCAATGTGGGAACTGAGCCTCATCTGTGACCTACACCACAGCTCATGGCAACATTGGATCCTTAACCCACCGAGAGAGGTTAGGGTTGGAACTGGCATCCTCAGGAATACTAGTTGGGTTCATTACCGCTGAGCCGCAATGGGAACTCCAATTTTTTTTTTTAACATTTACATAACCAAATTTACCTATTTCTTTTATAGTCTCTTGGTTTTGTGTCATAATTCCCCATTCTGATAAAAGTCACAAAATCTGAGGCATACTACTTTAACATCCACTATCAGGAGCAAATCTATTTGGCTACGTCAATACCTGGGGGGAATGAGTACAAGAGAGGAGAAAGATTTACAGAAAGATTTTCCCATATTCTGGTTTCTTTCTGGGAAGGCACGTTTTTTCTCCAAGAAAATGACACCAGGAATGACCTCGTGCTTCAGGTAAAACTCTGCTCTCTATACATTGGTAATAGTGCAAGAAAGCTACATAACAAATTCTCTAAACAAGTCTGATGATAAAACAATATCCTGACTGTATCAAAAGTAAATGTCAAAACCTTAAAACGTTATACCCACTGTGCTAGGAGGGCTGTTCCCTCCTGGTACCTCTGAGTCTGCTTGGGCAACCCCACCATCTAAAAGGTAAACAGCAGAGTATCAGGATACAATCACAGAGTGAGGAAATGCTTCAGGGCCCACTGAAGCAAGTCACTTAGTTGCCTGTATTTCGGGAGATCTGGGGCCTGTGCTGCCCTTAGGTATAATTATGCCACTGTGCTTAACTAACTACTTCTCTAGCTCTTCTCGATGTCCACTTCTGATCCAGGCCCTGGAAGAAGAGGCTCCTGCTGGAGACCTCCCACCCCAATTTTTGTTGTTGTTGTTGAACCCTCGACATGTTGAAGTTGCCTGGCCATTGATCTAACCTTTGCTGCAACTGTGGCCTGAACCATAGCTGTGGCAATGCCGGATCCTTAACCCACTGTGCCACAAAGGAACTTCCCCTCCCATCCCAATATTACATCTTCCTTCTTGTAGCTGGAACTTAGCATCTAAATATGGAAAAGAGACATACGTTTTACAGAAATAAAACTTCTTAAATGTTACACCAGGTAATGTTTATTTAGAGAGCTATATCTCTAGTTCAGCGCTTGAAAAACCAGCCTCAGATCTGAAATGAGTCCAGCGGAACTATAATAGGAATAATAGCCTCCTTACTCTTAACAGCTATAAGCATATATCAACATATAAATCAGATATATGATATTATATAGGTAACATATATATGTATCAACAAACTGAGTGATAGTATTATTTTCCCCAGCCATCCTAGGTGCCAAAACAAACAAAGAAACATGTAACTTAGCTAGAAAAAAACACAGCAGCAGGTAACTCATATTGTGCACATGAGCACATTATATGCCTTACCTAATCCTCACAACAGTTTTATAGAACAGTCTTACTACCTCATTTTTGCTTAACAGCTGGGGGAAACTGAGGAATAAAAAGGCTGAGTAACGTGCCCAAGTTTACAGAGTTTGTGTTCTTCAAAGCTTCAAACCCAAGGAGCTTGACTCCAGAGCCAAAGCTCTTAACCATTACATGGTACCAGCTGTGCTGGGCAGATTCAGGTGGACATGAATTGGGAGAAAAAGCACATGTATGCACTAGGGGAGAAGCATGCACTTAGCATAAGTACTGAACCCTTAACGAACTAATAATTGGTAAAGCACCATGAAGGCAGGTAATAGAAATGGCCTTTTCCCCAGGTGTGGATCCTGGTGGACATTCAGACATGTAAGTCAAATGTCAGGTTTTTAAAAATGTGCTGGAGGAGTTGCCATGTGGTGCAGCGGGTGAAGGATCCAGTATTGTCACTGCAGTGGCTGGGATTGCTGCTGTGGCCTAGGTTTGATCCCTGGCCCAGGAACTTCCACATGCCGCAGGTGTGGCCAAAAAATAAAATAAAATGTGCTGAAAATTCCTGCCTTTTGTTTACTAAATACCAGCAAAACTTGGCTCTGACTTCAAGTACCTTAACTACATCTCAATTTGGGCATTTAAATACATCAATAGAAAATGGAGTCGTAAGCAAATATTTTTCATGACATCAAAACCAAGTTTAAGGATCATGCGAGGCACTAACAAAGTTGTCCATGTCTAGGTAGTAACCCACTTTTTCTTTGTTTGCTGAAACATAGTACTGTTAGGAAATGCTTTCTTCCTACTTCAGTCTCAATCCTAGAGCTAGGGTAGCAGGAGAGTGGGGACTTTGGCTGAAGCTGAAGTACCAAACTGGGAAGAAAAAGAAAAAGAAAAGAAAACAAGATTGGTTCCATTATATTAACACTCTGATTTCATAAACAACCCCTGAAAATAAGCAGGGTCAAATTGTGGCTAAGCAGCTTTCATCAAAGCAGCCTACGTTTTTAATTAGATTTTACATTTTTAAAGTATTTTAGGTTTACCTAGTGACTTTCAGGTGCGTTGGGCCCAGGGCCCAGAAAGATTAAAAAACAAAAATTAATTTTAAAGACTCTTCATAGGGAAAATAAAAAGCCCTGGCTTGAACCACAAATACAGTATCAAAACAGCCTGCAGTCTCATTCCCTCCAATACATTTTCCACATTATCAGTCATAGCAATTTTTGTAAAAACAAAAGACAGATCATGTCTCTCCCTTGGTCAAGCAATTTCAATAGCTCCAGGTAAAGTCCAAACATTTAATGTAGCCTAGAAACTATACTATCTTACTGTTGAAGGAGTATAGCATGGTGATTATGGAGCAAGGAGCTAAGCTGTCTATGCTTGAATTCTAGTTCTGCCATTTACGAACTACATGACCTTGTTAAATTTCTTTTCCTCTCTATCCTTCAGTTTTTCTCATCTGCAAAATAGGAACAACAATAGAATCTACCTCATAGAAACTGAGTATAATATAAATAAAGAGCATAACAGAATATCCAGCAAAAAATAAATTTTATGTACGTTTTTGCTGTTATCTCTTATTTCCCCTACTTTTTCTCTTCCCTTCCCCCCAACTCTATGTTCTAACCATTCCGTATCAGATAGGCCTTAGAATGTCCCAGGAATCATGCTTCCAGATCTTCCCACATCCTGTTTCTCTATTTGAAATACTTGTGCCCAAATCTCCCTCTTATCTTTTTTCCACCCCCATCTTCTATCTTAGCTTAACCGCCACTTGCTTTGGGAAGTCTTTCCAGCCCAGGCCAGCTGTTTCTATCATGGGCTCCCACAGCATCCGGGTAGAGATGCCAGATGTTAGGAGGCCCAGTTAAATTTGAATGCCAGATAAACAACAAATACTCTTTTAGTATAAGCATGTCCCATGCAGTATTCGGATTTCAAATAAACAATGATCTGTCCATGCGATATTTGAAACACACTAAACAGTTGTTTATCTATATTTGAATTTAACTGGTCTATTTCATCTGTCAATCCTACGCCTAGGAGATCCTATCATAACCTTTACCACACTTTAAAAAGCATGACAAATAGTTTTGTTTTCCCCACTAGAGTGTCAGCACAGACCTGTGCCCAAGAAGCCTTGTTCACTGTTGTTTTTTCGGTTTTTCCTTTTTCCCCCTCTTTTTGGGGGCTGCACCTGCAGCATGTGAAAGGTCCCAGGCCAGGGATCAGACCCAAACCACAGCAGTAACAAGGCCAAGTCCTTAATTGCTATGCCACCAGGGAACCCCTAACTGTTTTAGACTTGACATGGCAGGCATTCCACAAATACTGAGGAATAGAGCTATCTGGCCAAGGCTCAGGTGCCCCCTATGAGAAGTTAACTCTAACAGGCAAACTCTGAGAGAACAAAGCATTTTCAACAGATGATGGTACTGCTTTTCAGAATATGATCAGTGTCAGGGTTAGGGTGATAATATCGATTCCCCAATGACAGTTTTAAGGTAACCCCACTATTTTATAAGCAAAAGAATGCTTTTGAGTTTTCACATTTATTTCACTTGATAATATCGATTCCCAATGAGTTTTAAGGTAACACCACTATTTCATCGATTCCCCAATGACAGTTTTAAGGTAACCCCACTATTTTATATCCAAAAAAATACTTTTGAGTTTTCACACTTACTTCACTGGACCCTTAGGACAAGTATTAATAACCACATATAACAGATGAGTAAACAGAGGCTCAGAAAAGGTAAGTGGGCTGCTCAAGATGACCAATAAATGGGAGTGACCATTTTGACCCTGGGACTTAACCTTATGCTCTTCGCACTGTAATACATGGCCATCTGGGTCAATTTAAAGAATCAGAATTCTTGGGTTCTTTCTCCTCACCTAGACACCCTCTCAAGAAAGTCTGATACCTGACCCCTCTTCACAGATTTAATTGTTCCTCCTATAAAGGTTCCCCAACAATAGCCTGAGAGGAGACAGGGAGGTCTGGTATCCGCATTTTGAAATACAGGTAATTCTTGGCTAATCTCTCATGTTACAGCCAGCATTATTTAGGTCTGAAGACTAAAGACCCTGCTCAGAATTACAAGGAAGTAGGAGTAACACTGACCAGAACCCAAAATCTGCCCTGTTTATTTTACCTGAATCTCTAGAAGACAACACCCCACACCCAGCTAAATTTCTGGGGACAAGATTTACACTTTGATTACACACGTGTCTCTTCTGGAATGAGAACCTCTGAACCTGCTCTTGGTATAGCACCTAATAATCTCACCTCTTGGAGCACCTCTACAAAATTCATCAGCCCCAGGGTACGTGAGCTTTCTGCCTCTGGAAAATGCCTGTAAGGCTGATTCGATGCTACCTGTGCCTCTTCTCCTAAAGGAGGCTCTTAAAAAGATTCGCGGGACCGGAGAAGGTCTGCAGTTTTTACGGGAACAGGAAGCTGAGACTAAGCAAGCTGCCACGTCTAGTCCAGTCTCTCTCGCCTGGACGCTCTTCGCCACCCCTAGTTCAGCTCCACTTCCTTCAGAAGCTTCTTCAGAGGAAACTTACACTTTGAAGGAAGCAGGAAATAATCAAGACTGGGCTGCTCGTGGCCGACGGTCCGAAGCTAATGACTTAAAACGTAACAGGCTGTGAGCAATTCGATAAAGCTAGAAAAGCAACCCTCCAATATGTTCTTAAACCGCCTAAGCTTACGTAGTTTGCGGGGAAAATGCGGAGAAAGTCTTACTGTAGTGCAGATCGGCTGCCGGAGTTCCTCGGGGTCTTCTGTTTGGAGCAGGAATGCCTGCTGGCTGGCTGGACTGGCCCCTAGATAAACAACTGCGCAGAGGAACCTGCGGAGGCTCTGTTCTCCAGCTTGGCGGAAGGAGGGATACTGGCTACTCAGGTCCTGCCTAAAACGAAACATCACAAATACAACTGAATTATAATTATTACTTGTATGGGTGGGTCCCTGAAGAAAACTATGCTGACAGAATTCTAGCTGGAGCCTTCGTTTGGAGCTTGGAAGCGACCTTTACAACATTACCGACCTGGATTAAAACCAGCATTGAAAGTGCTCGCAGGTGTCGAGACCATCTGGCCAAAGACTGGGAGACGCTCCCGGGGGAATCTTTTTTTCCCGGGCGCGGTGGAGCCCTTCAGCTGGATCCGGCGCTCACCTGGCCTCGCCACCGCCCCACCCCTAGCCGACTGCTCAGCTCGGGCCACAGTTCTGGCCCGGTTGCCCAAGTAACAAGGGACGCGGGGAGAGCAGGCGTCTCGAGTGAGTTCGCCAGGTCAGCTTTAGCTCCTCCTCCCCCTTGCAGCCGCGGGGGCTGAGGGGGCCAGCCGCGCGCTCGAGAGCGGGTCTTTCGCCGGGAAAGCGCGCTCTCAAGCCGCTCTGGGCTCAGCCAATGAGAAGCCGCGGGTGTGGCTGAGGGAACGCGCAGGTCTGGTACTTAGGGCCTGGTAGCGGGTCGGGTCTGGCCTCCTCTGCGCGCTCTCGCGCTTGTGTCCACCCTGCTGCACCCGGGAGTCGTAGAGCGGCCGTCTGGTTGCATGATGGTGACCCCCTGCCCCACCAGCCCGGTGAGCCCCGCCGCCCGGGCTGGGAGACGTGACGACCAGAACCTCCGTGCCCCGGTGAAGAAGAGAAGGCGACCACGCCTCCGGAGGAAGCAGCCGCTACAGCCGCTGAACCCTTGCCTGCTCCCGGGAGACTCCGGTGTATGCGACCTGTTCGAGTCCCCGAGCTCCGGCTCGGATGCCGCAGACAGCCCCGCGGCGTCCACGGCGCGAGGCTGCAACCCCTTACCTGGTCCTGCCCAGCAGCTGGTACACCTAGATCTACAGACCTTCCGCGACTACGGTCAGAGCTGCTACGCTTTCCGCAAGGCACGGGAAAACCACTTCCACCCGCGGGAGTCGCTGGCGCGGCAGCCACAAGTGAGGCGCTGATAGAGCCAGTTCTCCACTGCCGCTCCTCTTCCTCTCCCCGGCTCTCACCTTTTCTGCTCTGTCTGCCTTCCGCGGCGCCCCGGCCCTCGCCAGCTCAGCTTTGCCTCCCGTCCGAGCGCGAAGGGGCTTCGGAGGGCCGGGCCACCAGCCTCATTTTACAGGAGAAAAGTGGGGCCTAGACGGCTTAAGGGACCTGCCCGAAGTTTCCAAAGTGGTTAGCAGGGACACAATAGAATGCAAAGGAGTTCGGTTTCTAGGTTCGAGTCCAGATTCCTACGGACCCCGACAAGTTTCCTAACAATTCTGAATTTGTTTCTTCATTTGCAAAGTGGGGACTTCCTGCCCCCACTGAATTGCTGAGAGGATTACATGAGGTAACTTGTATCCGTGCTCGGCACAGCGCCAGGCATAAATCCAGGTGTCCCGGCTTCTAGACCCGCCTGTGTTCTTTGCGCAGCAGCGCTGCCCGTGCGTTTCCCAATTTCCAGAGCCTTTACGTTGTTCCTGCCTCCCTCCAGGGAAGCGCCCTAGGTTTTCTTGACTTGTTCCTTCCACAGCCCCTCTCAGCCCTAGGCTCAGCTAGCCCGCCTCCCTCCTCCCTCCGGCAGGTGACGGCGGAATCCCGCTGTAAGCTGCTCAGCTGGCTGATTCCTGTACACCGCCAGTTCGGTCTCTCCTTCGAGTCTCTGTGTCTGACGGTGAACACTCTGGACCGCTTCCTTATTACCACGCCTGTGGCTGCAGACTGCTTCCAGCTGCTCGGGGTCACGTCCCTGCTTATCGCTTGCAAACAGGTAACTTCTTGCAGAGCGGGGCGGGGAGGGAGGGGTGCAAAGGACGCACCGGGCGCCAGGCTTTCCAGCGCACAGGATTGAGTGCTGGGTTCCCTGAGCTCATTTTGGCAGATGTTTGAAAACTTTCATGCTCCACGGCCTTAACTTCACAATTCTGCCACAAACTAACAATCTTTTCACCCAGCCCCCAAAGAAATAGGCCAAATCTCAACAGTTCTCTGTAGTCCTTCTATTCTCATCTCTGGGGGGAAAAAATCTTCAAAATTTCTCAAACCCGTTTTCAGCTGGACAGCGCTGGAAGTACACCCCCAGAGGATTACAGTGGAAGTATGGAGAGGCGAAGCCCTAGATATTTCGCCTGAAGGAATGGGAGGAGTCCTGTTTTTGTTCCTGGGTGTTAGACTGGATGGGCCTCAGGCCCCTGGATGCTGAGCGCCCCTGTGTTACAGGTGGAGGTGCACCCGCCGCGAGTGAAGCAGCTCCTGGCCCTGTGCTGTGGCGCCTTCTCCCAGCAGCAGCTCTGCAACCTCGAGTGCATCGTGCTGCACAAACTGCACTTCAGCCTGGGCGCACCCACCATCAGCTTCTTCCTGGAGCATTTCACGCACGCGCGCGTGGAGGCCGGGCAGGCCGAGGTCTCCGAAGCCCTGGAGGCGCAAGCCCTGGCACGCGGGGTAGCGGAGCTGAGCCTGGCTGACTATGCTTTCACCAGCTACACCCCCTCGCTGCTGGCCATCTGTTGCCTGGCGCTGGCGGACCGTATGCTGCAGCTCCCGCGCCCGCTGGACCTGGGCCTGGGTGGGCACCCTGAGGCGGCATTGCAGGACTGCCTGGGCAAGCTGCAGCTACTGGTGGCCATTAACGGAACCTCCCTGACTCACATGCTGCCCCGCCAGATCTGTGAGAAGTGCAGCCTGGCCCCGAGCTTGAAATAAAGTAGATCCTTGGTCTCCTTTCTATCGCCTGGCCTGGTAGCTGGACCTCTCCCATTGCTTTGTAAGAGTGCAGTTCTGGCCCAAGGAGAAGGGGTCAGGGCTCCCACTTGGTCACCCAGTCGTCCTGTAGGTTGTAAATAGTGTATGACAGTAGAGTCTCATTGTTTATTTATTTTGCTGAAAGCAGGTAAGAAAAGTTATCTTTCCTCCTCAAAACAGGCTGTCATGGATTGTGTGAATGCTGCTATTGTGAGCATTTGTCTGAGGAGAGGGAAGGTGAAGCCAAGTCGGTCCACAAATAGAGGGAGTCACTTGCTATCCAGGGTTCCTCCCTCAGGGCATCTCTGCTTGGGAACACCAGGTCCAGAAAGGTTCCTGTAGCCCAAGGTTCCATTTATGAGCCAAGTCAGGGTCACTTGTTGGCCTGTAACACGTTAACCTATTGTTAGGAGGCTGAGGACTGTTCATTCCTAGAGTTTCAAGGGGCACAGTGGGGTGTAAGGCCAAAAAAGAACCCACAGCAGTCCATGCTATCTAGAGGGGCCTGGGGGCATATACTAGTGCAGGTGATGCCAGGCTAGGAAACTCTGGACCACTAGCTAGGGCAGGCAGGCATAGAGCTATGCTCAAAACTGCCAGATGCAGAAAATGCAGAAGGCTTTGCAGGCAGTTATGGCCATTGCAAATTGAGTCCATTTATCCTGCAATCACATGGTTGAACGGTTCTCACTTGTCTTAACACCTGCTATGTGCGAGCCCACAATAACAATAGTAAACGCAGCTGTCATTGAGTGGTTATCTGTACCAGGCCCCGTGTCCAGCATTCCTTATTTCAAGCCTCCAACAATGTTATGAGGCAGGGCCTATTACCCCATTTTTCAGAGAAGGGCACTGGGCCACAGAGAAGTTAACAGTGGAGCAGCCAGGATTTGAAGGCAGGTGATCTGAATCCAGAGTCCCACCCTTAGCCACAATGCTTAATTTCTCCCTCTTACAGATTTCTGGAAATGCTCAAAAACCTTCCCAAGATAGGTGTGGGACAAGTGATCTACAAAGTGCTCCCCATTCAACAGGGACAATAAAGAACATATCTAGAGAGCCAGTAGAGTCCCACGTCCTCCAGTCATGTTACAGGAGTCATTTTACAGATGGTAGAAGTGAGTCAAGAAGCAGGGGGTGGGGGGGACCAGAGACTTGCTGGAGTTCTGTGGCTTCACAGCTGTCCCATGAGAATGAATTCTCACTGTTGTAAATCTGCTGTAGGCCCTGAATCTGTCACCTCCAGCAACTTTTTTAAACTCCGAGTCCAACAGCCAACTGATACCAGCGCTGTTATGAAGCTTAAATGAGATTGTGAGATGGAATCAAGTAGTGATTAAAACACATGGGCTCCGGAGTCCATTTGCTGGGAGACCTTAGCAAGTCACATCTCTATGCCTAAGCTTCTCCTGTAAAAACGGGAATAACATTAGCACTTACCTGCTAGTGTTGAGGTATGGATTTAATGAGACAGTCTCTACAAAATCCTCAGCACAGATCCTGTCTGGCACATAGCAAGTCTTCAAGAAGGCAGATGGCAGCCTGCACAATGATGGGGAGGGAAAAAACTTGGTGAAAAAAAATAGAGATAAATACAGGAAAATGTTAACAACGTTATTGTTCACTGTGCAGTTTTTTCAAATTTTCTGTATTGTTGAAAAAATAATAATCAAACTGAGTCATATTCTACCGCATTTTGGGGGCCATGCAGAAAGAAGTCCTGGGCCAGGGATCAAACCCTCATCACAGCAATGACCAGAGCCATAGCAGTAACAATTTGGAATCCTTAACCCACTAAGCCACCAGGAAACTCCCCTCCTGTGTTTAGAATAAATTTAAGTGTATGATATAGCACAAATAAAAAGCAAACAAACTCGAAAAAAATTTAGAGTAACTTCCTTGCAGTTCTCTTCACATGAGCACCTTACTCTAGGTGCCTCATTCTCTCCTTTTTTTTTTTTTTTAAAGGGATGCAGGTGTGGCATATGGAATTTCCCAGTCTAGGGGTCGAACTGGAGCTACAGCTGCTGGCCTATGCCACAGCCACATGCGTCTGCGACCTATACCACAGCTCACAGCAATGATCATGGCAATGCCAGATCCTTAACCTGCTGAGAGAGGCCAGAGATTGAAACTGCATTTTCATGGATGCTAGTCTGTTTCCACTGAGCCAGGAAGGGAACACTTCTCCTAATATGTTGATATGGTAAGCTCACCAGGAATTTTCTCCTCCTCCGTTTAGGGACAGGGAAGTGGTGATCCCCAAGCTGTCTGAGGAAAAGCTGGTCTGTGATGGTGAAGAGGAGGAGGAAAAATCTATCTGTTCCAAGTTCCAAAATATCTAGAGTCCTAAGCCTGGCTGTTAGGGGGTGAATTACTTCTGCAAAAGAGTGGCTTTGGAAAGAATTGTCTTCACCTGCAATTACTTCTTCACTCAGCGAAGACTGGTAAGGGTGATCTGGTTCCAGAATCATCAGACTAGGAGTATGTAAGCATACTATTCCAGGTCCTGTTGCCACAGCTAATCTAGGGCACATTTTAATTTACAATGTCCATGTTTTTCTACTCCACTTTGTACCTCATTGATGAGAAAGTGGGCCTGTTTTGGATCTCACCATGTGTAGAGATCTCCTCCAAACTCAGCTGAAAGCTTCTCCTTTACAGACTGAATAGGAGTGGGAGACAGGCTGGCTAGTGACTAGGCTACTCAGGAACCAGAGGAAGCAGGACACAGAGCCAGTGACAGGCTGTGGGAGTCTAGAGGTGCAGCCAGAAAGTCTCCTTTAAACAACATTAATTGGAGTTCCTGTCATGGCGCAGTTGTTAACCAATCCGACTAGGAACCATGAGGTTGCGGGTTTGATCCCTGGCCCCCCCCGCTCAACGGATCCGGCGTTGCCAAGAGGTGTGGTGCATTTCCGGATTGCCATGAGCTGTGGCGTAGGTCGCAGACAGCAGCTTGGATCTGGCATTGCTGTGGCTGTGGCATAGGCTGGCAGCTATAGCTCCGACTGGACCCCTAGCCTGGGAAGCTCCATATGCCGCAGGTGTGGCCCTAAGAAGACAAAAGCCAAAAAATTAAAATTAACTTAGCCACACCAAGCATGGGTCACTTTACATCAATAATCTTATCTCCCCAGCCACTCCATCGAAATCAGTGTTATGTTTTTTCAAAAGAACTGGGGTTCAGGGATATAGTGGAGCCTGGGTTCTGGACCCTAAAGCCAGAGCTCCTTGCTCACCATCAGCAACACCACACCAACAGGCTCACTTCACTTCAGCTGGGTTCCCACATCTATAGATGGGTCAGAGTCTAAGTCTGTTCTAACTATATCATTAGCTTACTCTCCATCACTGTTAGCTGTACGCGATGTATAGATGCTTCGAGGGGTAGCTGAGGCTTCCCCAGGGGAGACTATGATTTTAGGGGATTTGGGGTTATCCACCGTGGCGTTTTCAGAAACTGAAGGAGAGTTTGTAGAGTTTGAGAGTTTGTCACTTTTTTTTTATTGACCCCCTTTTAAAAGGCTGTGCTCAGGAGCTGCAGCCTAAGTGTGAGGCTCAGGGTACGGAGCGGGGCTCTAGGCATCAGACCAAGTGGAAGTCAAGACCACTAGTGCTCCCCAGCCTTGGGAAAGGGGGTTTCCTTAACTTGGAGCTGTTCTGGAGAACCCCTGCTAGAATTTTAAATCCCCACCAAATCCTACATGGCGGAGCGAATGCTAGAGTCTGGCTTTGGCGATTGACACTCCAAGTTGTTTCGTGCTTTGCGGCTGGGACGGAAAGACTATGAAATTAAGAATCGTTAATTTTTCCGTTCCCGCTGCCAGCAAGCGGGAAGGCGGTACCCAGCATTAGGGACCGGTAGGGCTGGTCCGCCCCTCCTCTCTCGCTCTGCGCGGCTGGGAGCGGCGGCGCCAACGCTAGCCAAAAGGGCGCTCGCGGGCCCGGGCCCCGCGCTTGCCTCTCCCGGGGGAAGCTGCGTTGCCAGGTTGGGTTTAACGCCTCCGCCTGCGCGCAGATTGTCCGGGGCTGAAGGCGCCACCTCAGGCGCTCAGGCGCGAGCCGCCCCCTCCCGCGCGGCGGTCCTCCCCCGGCCCCCGGCCCTCCCTCCGCATCTCCACGGTCTCCCCTTGGCCCCACCCGGGCCACGCGCCTCCTCTACTTGCGGCCGGCTTCAGAGCGTGCAGGGGCCGGGTCGCCATCCCTGACCAGGTCGCCGCCTTCGAGCAGTCGGCGCGAGGCTCCGTGGCCGAAGAGTGCGGGGAGGCAGGATGCAGGCGTGCGGGGGCCCCGCGGCGGGTCGCCGGGTTTTCGATAGCATTTGCCCCAACAGGATGCTGGATCCGCAAGGCCAGCCCTTCGGCAAGCGGGAGAAGCCGGACAGGAAGGTGGGATTGCGGGCCGGGACCGGGCGGGCTCCGCACCCTCCCGGACACGAGGGATGACCCGTGCTCACCGTTTCTGTGCCCGGCCAGTTCGCCCCTCCGAGGAAGTTCTTTCCCGATCACAGCATCAGCAGCCGGGTGTCCGTGTATGAGGATCCTCCAGACGCCGAGCCGGCTGCGCTGCCAGGTGAGCCCGGTAGCTCCTGCACTGTCCCTCAGGTTTCCCGCGCCGTGTGGGTGGGACGCGCGCGGCTCGGAAGAGTTTCTCTTCCGGAGGCTTCAGCGTCCTGGCTGCGATGCCAGCGGCGAACTGTTGCGGAGAGGCTTAGGGTCCGCCCGGCGCGTGTCTCTGGTTCTCTCCGCGCAGCCCTCACCACCATAGACCTACAGGACCTCGCTGACTGCTCCTCGTTCCTCGGATCTGACGCGCCGCCTAGTGGTGGCTCGGCCGCCTCACAGGTACCTCGCGTTCCTTGCGGAGCCTCGCGACTTCGCGTAGCCCAAATTCCGAGTCTGGCAGTCAATTCTTGAGTATCCTTGAAAGCCTCAGATTGGGCAGGGAGCGCAGCGCGTGCATATCTGGCTAGCAGGGGGAGATAACCTGCAGGAATCCGAGTCTTGAGAATCAGAACTTCCTCCTCCCTCCTAGTATGTTAACGGTGGCTGCATTCTGGGAGTTGTTTTGACCAGTTCTGGGCAGGGAGGCTCACCTGGAGGGCTCCCCTGCCGGACAGGTCTCCGGTTCCCCTCTCCATCTATTCCTTGGAGCTGCAACAGAATAAGTGGAATTTGCATAATGAGGGATCAGGTGGTTTGGTGGGAGCGAAGTTGCGCTCTGGGCACCTTATACTTATCCTGTTTGTTCTTCCAATGTGCCCTTCATGGCCATTCGTTAACCATTTTCATTCCCTGGTTGTCTAAGGAGTGTGGAGACTGGAGAATAACCTCTCGACCAAGACTGGAGAAAACGAAGAGAGTTTACACTTGGAGGAAGTGGGAAGAGGGACAAAGGACTGTGCAAGAAATTGATGGAAAGCATTCCTCTCTACAGAGATGGCCTTCAATAGTTGGGCACCATATAAAAGTCATTTTCACTCCCTTCAGATGCTGCCAGCACTTACTCCCATGAGGCAAAGAGGCATTCCCCCCCACCAAAACCTATCTTTTTACTTCCATCCCACTTCTGCCTCTCACCAGGTGTGACACTCTCCCAGGTGTCTGGGAGGCTAGAGCCTGGCAAATTGCTGGGATGTGTAGTGCCCAGAAGGACAGGAGGTTCTAGATAGATGCAACCTACAGGAAGGATGTCGGTTTCAGCTTCCTGGCAGCAGGTGCTGGGGACATGAGATTTCACAGAGACAGGTGAGTATAGAACACTCCAGAGGATATGAGCACCTCCCAGAACTGGCCTTCGTGGTGGAGCAAAGCTTCCCAGGGCCTCCTCCAAGTGCCCCCCAGAATTGGGATAGAGCCCAGGGGGACTCAGGATAGGTGGCCGCTGAGAGCAGAAATTGTGAAGGCAGGAGGTGAGAGTGGACATTGCTCTGCAGAGGACATTCTCTAAAAAGAACAATATTCTTTTCAGGCCTGGATACTTAAATGAGAATAGACAATACCTGAGGAGTTCCCAGCGTGGCTCAGCGGAAATGAATCTGACTAGAATCCGTGAGGACGCAGGTTCAATCCCTGGCCTCCCTCAGTGGGTTAAGGATCCGGCATTGCCGTGAGCTGTGGTGTAGGTCACAGACATGGCTTGGATCTGGCGTTCTAGGTCAGCAAATGCAGCTCTGATTCAAGCCCTAGCCTGGGAACTTCCATATGCCATGGGTGCAGACCTAAAAAAAAAAAAAAGACAAAAAAAGAGAAAAGACAATACCTGAGCATCTTTCAACTGACCCAGAGGGTTACATCACTCCATTACTCCAACATGTTTATTTTGTAAGCGACAAAACACAACAGGCTCTTGCTGAATTTTTGCTTATGTATACAGAACTTAAATTTGACATCGTATTCAGTGTTAGTTTTTTTTTTTTTTTCTTTTTGGCTGCTGTTTGTGTTGGGGAAGTGCCAGGTTTTTGTTGTTGTTGTTGTATTTTTTTCTAATTGGGAAGTTAGAATTCAAAGTTTCAAGGACAGAGTTTATGCCAGATGGCCTGAGAGGGGCCAGGACTTGTCCTGGGGAAGGCAGAGCTGGTGCAGAAGGAGACAGATTACCAGGGAAGATTCCTGGGATGGTGCACACTCTGGTTACATTTCCCATCCTCCTTCTTACTGGAGAAAGTGAATAAAGAGAGGAAGTGCTCTAGAAGTGTTTGCGGTCCAAAATGGACCCAAACTATGCCAGGCCTGGGATAGCATAGGAAAAAGCATTTTCTGGGCCCCCTTCAGTCTCCTCACGGTAAGGGTTTTTCTCAAATCTCTACAGAGAGGGAGACCTTTTAGCCATGGGAAAAATCAGTCTCATTTCTGACTCCTTCAACCAGGGCAGAACTTGTGCTTCAGGATTTGTCTGGGGCCCTCAGTCCTGCTTTTCTAAGCTTCCTTCTCCTTGGAGCCTCAGCTCTCAACTGCTGCTAGAGATCTCCCTAGTTGAAACTGATACTTGTACATTCTTTGAAGTTAAAATCAGATATTTCTTCTCTTCTTCTCAGAGGTATCTGAATAGTAAAGGGTTTGGGAGAGAAGAGTATGAGTAAACCAAAGGAATAAAAAAATGGTAATAGGGAGATCAATAGGACAGATATTTCTCCCCCCACCTTCCCATGGCATATGGAGTTCCCAGCTAGGGGTCCCAGCTGGAGCTGTGATCTAAGCTGCAGCTGTGGCAATGCTGGATCCTTAACCCACTATGCCAGGCATCAAACCTGTGTCCCAAGGTTGCGCTGATTCCATTGCACCACAGTGGGAGCTCCAGGAGAGATCACTTCTGATGGGCATATTGGCTGCACCCCTCACACCATGCCCCTTGAGAGACTTCTTTCCCCTTTCCAGTGCTTCATTGAAAGCCAGGCTTTGCTAAAAAGAGGGGGGGGGGGAGAGGGAAGCTAGAATCAATGACGTATAAAGGAAAGACGACTGTAATAGTCACCGGGTTTCTGGGGCAGAGGCTCCAGTTTCACTATTTCAGAGCTGGGTGCTTTGGAGAACACTATTTCTCTGAGCTTCAGCTTCTCCATCACGGGAGGAGTCACTTCCTGGGCCCTGCCTGCTTCCCACGTTGTTGTGGGAATTAACAGAGAGACGATGTAAAAGAGTTTTGTCAATTCTATACACTAAGGGAATTAAGACGTTTCCTGGCTGCCAGCCTTTTACCGTTTCCTTCCATCTCAGGCACATTGCAGGAACCCAGGAGAGTGTCCAGTTCAAGATATTGGAGGTGCATCACTCCGCACCGGAAAAGTCAACTCTAAATTTTTGAGTGACAGGAGCAATTAGGGGCCACGCCTGCTGCGTGCTGAACAGAGGCACTTTCCATAGCATCCCTGCCCCCTCAAATCTTAGCCTTTCTTTATGGCGAGGAGTGGTTTCGCCGTGGCCGAGCCTTGGCGGGATGTGTGGCCTAGAGTTACCGATTTGGATGACCCCGCACGCTGGCGCTGGGAGGAAGGACGGAGCGTTCGCTCACAGCGCTCCTAGCTCTTGAAGCCTTAGCTGCTTGGAGTGCGGAAGGTAAGTCGGCGCCGCACTTCTGCCGGCGCTCTAGGAACGCGGCTGGTTGACTGGTGGCGGGCCAATGAGGCCGCGCGAAGCTGTGCCTTCTGCGGAAGGCCGGTACGGTGAGCAGAAAGGATCTACTCCAGACGCAGCGGTGCGCAGTTTCAGCGCCCGGCAGGATCCTCGCGGCCAGGTCCCGGCTTGGTGCATACCTCTCCCCACCACGGTGGTGCAAGCCTGCTGGATTCCGTGTCTCCGGCCGGGCTTTGATTTTCAGGTATAAATTTCCGCAGCCGAGAATGCATGCAGACCCACCGCCGAGCCTGGGAGGTTAACTGTCCATCTAGGAAGTGTTCCATACCTGGCAGACTCGACCATAACTAGTTTACACCTCTGGTTTATTTCAGAACCACTACTTGCAAACGGCAGCTGACTTCGATCTGCAGGGTTTCAGAGACACAGTGGATGATCTCATTGCAGGCAAGTGCGGTCTCTGCAGTTAAATAAAAGCGGGGGTGTCCTCCACCCTTTAAATTTGACTAGTTCAGATTTCGTGGGAGTGAAGTGGTAAACCCAGTACCTGTCAACTACCCATCAGCAATTCATCAAAGGGTCAGGCTTTTCCATACTTAGGACTCCCTCCCCCTTCCTAATGGAGAAGATGAATCGCTGGATCTACACCGCTTTCTGTTTGCCACTGTGAGTTCTGGGAGAGAGGGCCCCTGACGCTGTGATGTGGTTGAGAAGAGGCTAAATGACGGCAGTGTGCATGCAGAGTGGTGGATTTGTGTGACTTAAGGCACGTTTGCCCTGGCCACCGTGGAGATTCAGTTCAGATCATCCAATAGGCATTTACTGAATGCCTACTCTGTACATACAGGATATCTGGAAGGGCCTGGGGATCGAAGTAATTGCAGAGTGAAGGGTGCTTTATTAATAAATATCCCCACTAAACCCTACACCCAGTGTAGCATTTTGTCTCTGTACTTAGCCAGGTACAAGTCTGAGGCTGCAAACCCAGCTCCCTCTTTTCCTCTCTCCTCTTAGACTCATCCTCTTTGATGTCACCTCCCCTGGCCAGCAGAGACTTCCCCTTCTCTCCTTCTGACGTACTACCCTTTGGGTCCTGTCTCTCCCCTCCGCTGGACGCACCGGCCCTGCAGTCACGGCGGCTGCGCCCTCCCGAGGTTCCCCCGCCAGAGCAGTACTGGAAGGAGGTGGCCGATCAGAATCAGAGGGCGCTGGGGGATGCACTCGTGGAGAATAACCAAGTAGGGACACTGCATTGGCCTCCAGGAATCCTGGGGCGGGGACAGGGTATGAAGCTCCAGGAGAAAATGGGGTCTGTGGGATGGGGAATGTGCCCCTTTGGACGTTAGAACCAAAGGACCACGGAGTGGTTCCCTTAGCTGCTATTGCTCCACTGGCTCTATCTCAATTTACAGCTTCACTGAGTAGGAATAATCCTACCCACTAACTGGGTTTTTAATAGGGCCACCAACATTTATTGAAGGCTTTTTATGTGCCTGGTATTGTGCTTACCTTTTACTTTCTCATTTAACACAACCATTGAGCTAGGTACTCTTACTGGACCCATTTTACAGATAAAGAAACTGAGGCATAGGAAGGGTGAACTAAAGAGGCAGAATCTGGACCCTGTTGCTCAAGTCAGTACTCCTCACCACTACACTGAAGACTAACTGAAAAACATTTTGTCTAAGTGCTTTGTTTAAAAAAAAATCAATAAAATAATTATTCTCACCAGTGTAAATGCTCTTGGGACCCCAGTTTCTGATTAGACGTTAGGATCTGGATTCAATTCATTCAGAGTATACAGACAAGACCGAGCACGGTAGCCTACCGCTGATTGCTTGGCTCTCCTCCTGCAGCTTCACGTGACGTTGACCCAGAAACAGGAGGAAATCGCCTCACTGAAGGAGCGGAACGTGCAACTGAAGGAACTCGCTAGTAGGACCCGGCACCTGGCCTCGGTGTTGGATGTAAGTGGGGCTCGGGCGTGTAGAACACTGCAGGAACTCGGAAGTGTCCCTGTGCACCCCCCACCCTACTCCCAGTGTTGGGACCTGGCGGGGGTCGGGGAAAGGAGAGGAGAGCTGGGACTCGGTGAGACACTTGAAAGGGTCACCTAAGCCAGCCGAGTCACCCCTACGAAGTGCGTCAGACCACCTTTGCGTGCCCAGCAAGAGGCGAGTCCGGCTGGCCCCAGGGCGGCGCTCCTCCCTGTCTCTTGTAGAAGCTGATGATCACCCAGTCCCGGGATTGCGGGGCGACAGCCGAGCCGTTCCTGCTCAAAGCCACTGCAAAAAGGAGCCTGGTGGAGTTGTTCAGCGCTGCGGGGCAGGATTGCGCGGAAGTGGACGCCATCCTAAGGGAGATTTCCGAGCGCTGCGACGAAGCGCTGCAGAGCCGCGATCCCAAGCGGCTCCGACTGCAGTCGGAGTCCCCAAGAATGGACCGCAGGCCTGGGAACCTGCACGGCGCCTTCCAAGGGCTGCGCACAGATTGCAGCCGGAGTGAACTGAACCTGAGCCACAGTGAGCTGGAGGAGGGCGGCTCTTTTAGCACCCCCATCCGAAGCCACAGCACCATCCGCACGCTTGCTTTCCCCCAGGGCAATGCCTTCACTATCCGGACAGCCAACGGGGGTTACAAATTCCGCTGGGTCCCCGGCTGAACCGGGCTGTGGTCCTCCAAAACACTGCCTTCTATTCGGACTGAAGCGCCTGGGGGCTAAGAGTAGTTGGAACTGTTTTCTGAACCTGACTTCTCAGAACTCCCCCTGAAGGGCCAATGCTACCCTGAAACTTATTTTTTTTTTTTTCCAGGAACACTTTGATACTGCTGTACTGTAAAGCTCTGGTACAAAATACTGAATAGTCCTTCCCCTTTTCACAGTGAAATTGTGTGTGTGTGTGTGTGTGTGTGTGTGTGTGTGTGTGTATGCATATATATATCACAATCATTTTTTAATGTATTTATTTTTAGTACCTGTGAATTATGTACTTTTTAGATCTGGAAGAGACCTAAAAACCACTTAACTGTTTTATAATTACATAATGCCCTACTTTCACAGGAAGTAATTAGAAGTTAAGTAATTTTCTACATTAAGAAGTGTCATTGGGGAGTTCCCTTGTGATGCAGTGGGTTAAAGATCAGCCTTGTCACTCTAGCGCTGGGGTCACTGCTGCTGTGGCACAGGTTCCATCCCTGTCTGGGGAACTTCCACATGCTACAAGTGTGGCCGAGAAAAAAATATGTCATTGGAACATTCCAAGAAATATCACTAGTCACTTAATCGAAAAATGGGCAGAAGACCTAAATAGACATTTCTCTAAAGAAGATTTACGGATGGCCAATAGGCACACTGAAAAAAAAAGCTCAACATCACTAATTAGTAGAGAAATGAAAATCAAAACTACAGTGAGGTAGAATGGCTATCAAAACTAAAAAAACGGCCATAATGGCTGTCATTAATAAGGCTACAAATAACAAATGCTGGAGAGGGTATGGAGAAAAAGGAGCCCTACTCACGATTAGTGGGAATGTAAATTGGTACAATAACTGTACGTGGAAAACACTATGGGGATTCCTCAGTAAACTAAATATAGAACTACCATATGATCTAGCAATTCCACTCCTGGGCATATATCCAGACAAAATTTTCATTGAAAAAGACACATGCACCCCTATGTTCATTGCAGCATTATTCACAGTAGCCAAGACATGGAAACAATCTAAATGTCCATTGGCAGATGAACAAATTAAAAAGATGTGGTATACAGTGGAATACTACTCAGCCATTAAAAAAAATGCCATTTGCAGCAACATGGTTGCAACTAGAGATTCTCATACTAAGTCAAGTAGGTCAGAAAGAGAAAGACAAATACCATGTGGTATCACTTATGGTGGAATCTAAAATATGGCACAGATGAAGCTACCTACAGAATAGAAGCACATTCACAGACATGGAGAACAGACTTGTGGTTGCTGAGAGAGAGAGGGAGGCAGTGAGATGGGTGGGGAGTTCGGGGTTAGTAAATGCAAACTATTACATTTAGAATGATAAGCAATGGTGTCCTGCACCATGATAAGCACAATGATAAGCAATGGTGTCCAGCACCATGATAAGCACAATGATAAGCAATGGTGTCCAGCATAGGGAACTACATCCAATCACTTGTGATAGAACATGATGGAAGATAATATGAGAAAAAGAATGTGTGTGTGTGTGTGTGTGTGTGTGTATACACATATATACATATACATATATGAATGACTGGGTCATTTTTCTGAATAGCAGAAATTGACAGAACATTATAAACAAACAGTTAAAAGTTAAAAAAAAAATGTTATGAGCCCAGAAACCAGATCTCTGGGTGAACACTTCAAGACATCACTCACTTCACCTGATCCTGCAAGGACACAATTTTGTTACTATTAAAAACTTTTATTCTAGCTTCCAGAATAAAAAATTAAGAAAGGTTAGGTTTAGGATTTCCTAAATATTTTTCTTAGGGCAGGTAATGAAATACAGGGAAAATGCAGATTTTTAAGAGTCAAAGAGTTATCAACAAAATAGGTGCTAAACATATTTGTAAAGATTATTTATATAATTTTGTAAGATTTCTGATAAATGTTTAATTATATACGGTTTTGTCTAAACAGAATAACCACAGAAAAAGTGAACTTTGTTAGTTAGAAATGTACATTTAAATGGCATATCTCGGAGTTCCCTTCGTGGCTCAGTGGTTAACGAATCCGACTAAGAACCACGAGGTTGCGGGTTCGAAACCTGGCCTTGCTCAGTGGGTTAAGGATCCGGCATTGCCGTGAGCTGTGGTGAAGGTTGCAGATGCGACTCGGATCCCGCGTTGCTGTGGCTGTGGCGAAGGCTGGCAGCTACAGCTCCTGTTAGACCCCTAGCCTGGGAACCTCCATATGCCACGGGTGGAGCTCTACATAAAGGCACAAAGACAAAAATAAATAAATAAATAAATAAATAAATAAATAAATAAATAAATGGCATATCTCACATGAAAAATAGTGTTTATATTGTAGGGTGTTCATTTTTTTTGGCGGAAACCAAGTGCGGAAATTTTGGTACAAGTAAATCTATTTGGATTCTATGGATAAAACTAGGGTGCATATTCATATTTTATATTTCTTGGCTTCACCTTCTAAGAAAAACTCAGGTGTTATATATATGGTGCTTTCTCTCTGCATTTTCTTTATTCCTTTTTGTGTGGGTTTCTTCTACTATGCTGTGAGTTTTTGTGAGTAGAGTATGTCAAGTAATGATCTGTCCCAACCCCCACAGTTCTCAACATGAGAGGTACTTCCTGTGTTTGGGGGCTCAGCTTGGGCAAGTTCCCCAGCCTGTTACAGGACATTGCTGGTTCTGCCATCCAAATGCCATCTGATGGGGAGATCAGGTAACAGGGGAGCTAGGCAGGGTGGCAGAACCTGCTTCTCCAGTTTGTTCCATGTACTGTTACCTATTATTTAAATGGCCATTTAGAAAATAAACAAAAAATGATAAAATAGAGCACATTTCCTCATACTTTGTCTAACAAATGGACTCTTAAAAATACACTAGATGTTTCAAAATTCTTTTTAATAGCTCAAATATAAAGTTACTGCAGTTCAGAATCAGGAAAAACAGAAAACAAATGGAGTTCCCCTTTTGGCTCAGCAGGTTAAGAATCCAACATAGAGCCTGTGAGAATGTGGGTTCCATCCCTGGCCTCCCTCAGTGAGGTAAGGATCCAGCATCACAGATGCATCTCAGATCCGGCATTGTCGTGGCTGTGGCATAGGCTGGCAGCTGCACTTCCAGTTCGACCCCTAGTCAGGAACCTCCATATGCCACAAGTGCAGCCAAAAAAAAAAAAAAAAAAAAACAACTTAACTTGTTTCAAGAAACAATCAGTTTGCTAAGAGTTCTTCTCCTCTCCACTCAGCTAGTATTTTCATAATGCTTTAGCTTAGATAACAGAAAAGTTTTACAGAATTACCTATATGTATTTTTCTATTTATTTTATTTTAGATAAAAAATTTCAATTCTTACCGCCTTACCTATAGGAGCTCCCGTTGTGGTTCAGTGGTTAACAAATCCGACTAGGAACCATGAGGTTGCGGGTTTGATCCCTGGCCTTGCTCAGTGGGTTAAGGATCCGGCATTGCCGTGAGCTGTGGTGTAGGTTGCAGACGTGGCTCGGATCCCGCGTTGCTGTGGCTGTGGTGAAGGCCTGCGGCCATAGCTCCTGTTAGACCCCTAGTCTGGGAACCTCCATATGCCGCGGGGTGGCCCTAGATAAGGCAAAAAGACAAAAAAAAATTTTTTTTTTTTACAGATTATAGACCTATAACTGTCATGTCAGCCATTGGCAACTAACTGCCTATGTATCTTCCATTTCTGGGGGAAGGACTGAGCCGACTCTGCTATGCACTAATGGCACAAATTACAAAAACAAAACAAAACAAAAAACCCCAAACAACAACAACAAAAACCAGTGTTGGTGAGGATGTGCAGAAAATGGAAACTATGTGCACTGTTGGTGGGAATGCAAATTGGTCTAACTGCTGTGGAAAACAGCATGGAAGTTTTTCAAAAAACTAAAAATAGAACTATCATATGACCCAGCTATTTTGCTCCTGGGTATATGCCCCCAAACTCCCAAAACACTAATTTGAAAAGATATATCCACCCCAATGTTCGTAGCAGCATTATTTTCAATTGCCAAGACATGGAAAGGACCTAAGTGTCCATCAACAGATGAATGGATAAAGGAGCTGTGATATATGTACACAAAGGAATACTACTCAGCCATAAAAAGAATGAAATGTTTCCATTTGCAACAGCATGGATGGACTTAGAGGGCATTGTGCTAAGTGAAATAAGTCAGAGAAAAATATTGTATGATATTGCTTATACACGGAATCTAAAAAGTACAACAAACAAGTGAATGCAACTGAAAAGAAACAGACTTACAGAACAAACTAGTGGTTACCAGTGGGGAGAAAGAGGGCAATACAGGGTTGGGGTTGTGGGCAGTACAAGCTATTGCTATAAGATAAGCTCAAGGATGTATTATACAATGTGAGGAATATAGCATATACACATATATTTTTTGTCTTTTCTAGGGCCACACCCGCGGCATATGGAGGTTCCCAGGCTAGGGGTCTAATCCGAGCTGCAGCCACCGGCCTACAGCCTACGCCGCAGCCAGAGCAACACGGGATCCTTAACCCACTGAGCAAGGCCAGGGATGGAACCCGCAACCTCATGGATTGGTTAACCATTGAGCCACGATGGGAACTCCGGTATTATTTCTAAATCTAAATTGATGTGTCTTTATTTGAGCAGAAAAACGTTCACTTTGATAATATTTGGCTTTTACCTAAAACTTTACAGTAAGATTCTCTATAGCTCTTTATTATTTATTTTTGCAACCCTTTAGTCTACATGCTGACACTGTTAATCTTATTTTACAGATGAAAGAACAAAATAGTTAAATGCCATTACCACATTCTCATAGCAAATCAATGAGTGAGCTGTCTCTACAGTGGACTCCTAGCTTTGCCCTCACCTCACTGGGCCTTGATATGTTTATTTATCTCTTTGGAAAGTTTAAGACTTTTAGGAAGAGAATCTTTGTTTGTTTCCTGCTTTTGGTCCTCTAGTTTAACTTTCCCCTGTCTTTGAATAGTGAACTTTAAGCACACTTCAGACTGAAGGGGAGAAATTAATGCTAGGTTTTTCTGCAATGCATGTGAAACCACCAATTAGCAAAAGCTAAAAAAAAAAAATCAGAATATTACTTTGAAAGCAAGATGAACATCAGTATTGCACAAACAAAATGTAAAACTACAAATCCAGCAACAGAAACGGTAGCTTTAGTTTCTTTTGTTTCTGGATTGAAAGCAAGACATGTCTGCATTTAAATTTAGAAAGTTTTGCTGGTACTTACTCTTAAAAATAAACACTTCACAGTAAGTGGCTTAGCCATTATGCATGTATACCAGAAATGGAGTGTGTTCTACGCAGAGAGAATGGAGAGAAGAGGAATGGGGGGGGAGACTTGGCGTGGAGAGCAAGGTTGGGGAAATGGTGCTGTTACCTTGCTTTTATGGAAATTTTTTAATGAATTCAAAGTCGTTAAATGAAAAATGAAAACAGTTACAGAAAAGTAAATAATAAAAACAAAAATTTGAGAAAAAAATCAAGCATCTGAAAACCACATCTAGAAGAAGAGAACAGCATTCATACCTGAGTTTTAGTACAGAAAATGATTTACTCAAGAAGTGTTTTATATTCTGAACTAAGTACTTAAACACCCTATATGTTAGCTACATGATGGCACAAAAATGTTTGATAGATTTGGTGAGGAGTACTGACTGGGGAGAGAATGAGGAAAACTCCAGTGGTGGAAATGTTCTACCATTATCTGAATGATGGTTACACAGGTGTATTCGCATAAGAAAATATCAGGCCATACATTTAAGATTAGGGCACTTTATGTGTGTATCAGTAAAAGAAACTTTTCACCACAAGCCTGACCCTCTGCCTACAGGAGGAGAGGTTTAGAAAAGTTCTGCTTGTCACACTCTCTGCTCTACTGCATCACACTGTCGGGACCCAGGACTTAGAGGTGTATTACTAAAATCGTGGTTCTGATACACTATAGGTTAAGAAGGCTTTTGTGGATTAATTTAGGAAATTAAATATCATTTAAAATTAATTTTCAGGACAGTGCAATTGGCTTTCAAAATAATATCGTGAGTGCAACTCAGCAATCAGTTATGGAACGCCTTGGCTGTGTAAACAATGGTGTTTTGTGCTGGGAAAGTCTCCAGGAAGTATGAGACTGGGATCCTATTGTTGAAGTGTTATTTTTCCCTAGTAGGAGTTTTAGGAGTCTTTCCCATATTACTACTGGCTGAAGACTTGATTTTCTAAGTTTTAGAAATAATCAAAACATGGCCATCAGAGATGCAAATCAAAATGCAATCAGAAACCATTTCATACTCATTGCATGGCTATGATTTAAAAAAATAAGGAGTTCCCATCGTGGCTCAGTGGTTAGCAAATCTGACTAGGAACCATGAGGTTGCGGGTAGATCCCTGGCCTTGCTCAGTGGGTTAAGGGTCTGGTGTTGCCATGAGCTGCGGTGTAGGTTTCAGACATGGCTCAGAACCCACATTGCTGTAGCTGCGGTGTAGGCCAGCAGCTATAGCTCCGATTAGACCCCTAGCTTGGGAATTTCCATATGCTGTGAGTGCGGCCCCAGAAAAGGCAAAAGACTAAATAAATAAATAAATAAATAAATAAAGCGTTGATGAGGCTACGGAAAAATTGAAATCCTCGTACACTGCTGATATCCACCTACGCGAAATGAAAACATGTCCACACAAAAACTTTTGCATGAATGTTCATAACAGCATTATTTATAATAGTCAGAAGCTGGAAACCCAAATATCTATCATCTGATGAATAAAATGTAATATGGCTATGCAATAGGATATGATTTAGCAATAAAAAGAATAAATAATACCTGCAACAATGTGGATAAACCTTGAAAGTATTATGCTAAATGAAAGAAGCCAACCACAAAGACCACATATGGAATGATTCTATTTATATGAAATTCCAGAATTGTCAAATCCATAGAGACAGAAAATAGATTAGTGGTTGCCTAGGTCTGGGGAGAGGGGAAATGGAGAGTGACTGCTAAAGAGTAAAGGATTTCTTTGGGGGGGGTGATGCAAATATTCTAAAATGTATTGTGGTAATGACTGTACAATTTTGTGAATATACTAAGAATCATTGCTTTGTACACTTTAAAAAGGTGATTTTTGGCTCCATAGCTCAGGGTTAGAGCACTGGTCTTGTAAAAAAGGTGAATTTTATGCTATGTGAATGAAGCTGTTAAAAATAGTGCCTTTGAAGAAAGTAGCAAAAAAACCTCGACTAACTTTTAAGCACAAATATTGAGTGGTTAAAAGCTGTTCTGGAGTCCCTGGATTTTCATCCTAGCTCTACCATTTCTAGCTGTGGAATCTAGCATGTTGTTTAATCTCTCCGAGCCAGTTCCCTAGCTGGAAAATGGAGCAACTGGCAGGATTACTTCACTCACGGACAGAGTACACAGGTTTTATTGATGCATAACCGAGTCCTACAACTGGAACAAGTTACAGAGCTCATATTAGAGCTCAGTAAATGTTAGCTATTATTTGTTGAGAGCTCTAACGTTTTTAAAGTACTCTTGCATGCATTGCCTCACTTGCTAACACAAATGTACTCAGGGCATTTACATTCTTTCTGCCTCAGTAAAATTTTGAGCTTGTTTTTTGGCACTTGAAACTCTCCTGATGTCTGTCACTCTATCTCACCCCTGTTTTTCCCTTTTTGATTCTTACTTTTCCCTAATTCCTGCTAACAAATAAGTAACACTGAATAATGTGACCCAGCCAAGGAAATTTCCATCTTAAAAGAGAAATCTTAAAAACTAAAAAAATTCGTAGAACCCAAAGGAAAGGCAACTCTACCATAATGTCATTAAGTACAATTATGTACCATTACTGAGGCAGCCTGACCTGGCCACTCCTCAGTGGAGTTCTGATTTTTGTTATAATTTAGCATGTGTATTGTGCTTATTCTAAAATTAGTTTAAAAGATTTGCTAGTCCTCTTTTTTTTTTTTTCTTTTTAGGACTGCACCTGTGGCATACAGAAGTTCCTGGGCTAGGAGTCAAATCAGAGTTGCAGCTGTGGGCCTACATCACAGCTACAGCAACGCCAAATCAGAGCCTCATCTATGACCTTTGTGACAGCAAGCTGCAATTCTGGATCCTTAACCCACTGACCAAGGCCAGGGATCAAAACCACATCCTCACAGACACTATGTCTGATTCTTAACCCTCTGAGCCACAATGGGAACTTCTGTTTAGGCCTCTTAAGCTAATAAACTAAGATTAAAAATTTTTTTTTGTCTTTTTGGCCTTTTCCAGGGCCGCATTCACTGCATATGGAGGTTCCCAGGCTAGGGGTCTAATCAGAGCTTTAGCTGCCAGCCTACGCCACAGCCACAGCAACGCGGGATCCGAGCCGTGTCTGTGAGCTACATCACAGCTCATAGCAACGCCGGATCCTTAACCCACTGAGCAAGGCCAGGGATCGAACCCGCAATCTCATGGTTTCTAGTCAGATTCGTTAACCACTGAGCCACGAAGGGTACTCCAAAATTTTGTTTTAATTCTAAGAATTTTATTACATAATGAAGCATATCTTTTTTTCTTGTTATAAAATCATTGCCTGCACACAAAAAGAGTAACATAAAACACCCATATTTCTCCCACTTTGATGGGACTTCCAGACATTTTTTGTTAAGTATATACATACAAATACATACTTAAGAGAACAGGAATCATGCCCCTGTTATGAACCTGTTTTTTTCTTTTACCTGAAGTATTAATGATTCATTTATAATTTTTATTTCTGAAATATTTTAATGACTTCATTAGCTAGATGGGAAATTATTTAACACCTTGTGTCTGGATATTTAACAAATCTGCATGAGATCATGCACATTTCTACACTTATCTCAAAAGTGAACACAATGTTAGGAAATTAAGGAAAGTAAGGCATTTCTTCCAAAATTCAGACTTTCAGGCTTTTATAATAATAGTGGTACGGTTTTGAGTTCTACAACCTAAGGTAAATATTGAAAACTGAGAATTCAGAGGAGGACAGTAAACAAAGCATTGAGAAATAGGAATTGAAATTATTTAAGTTTAAGAACAGGAAGCTTACAGACGACTATATTTATATTTATTTATATAAAAAGAATATCCCACAACCCCTTGTATTTTCATATGTCACTCTCACAGTACGTCAATATTAGAATTATTGTGTTTGTCTCCTCTTCACTTTTAGTCTAAGAGCTCTCAGAGGACAGACGTGATCTCATTTCTTTGTTTACCCTGTAGTGCGTGCTGTCTATTGAGGAGTTGAACATAAATCATGATATCTCAAAGCAACAGAGAGCAGCCAGAGTTTAGTCCTGCTGACAGTCACTATGCAAATTTTCATAAACTTCTAAAGGAACTGCCAGCCATGTGACTCTGTAAATATTGCTAGCATGCTACTGTGTGTTTCCTATTCCCACAAAGAAGAATCTAAGAGCCTTTCCTCACTGCCTTACTCTAGTAAATCAGGTCTCTGTGTATACTATTACTGAAATGTAAACATAATCATGTTGAAATTATGACCCACTTGCTGATTTGAACTGCATGAAAATGTTAACTAAATGCTTCTGTATGTACACAGGTATATTTACTCATTGGATAAACATAGTTGGAAGTATTTCATCTAAGTGTGATGATCTGACAGTCTTGTGCTGCAGCTGAGGGGCAAGTTTTCCATAGAAGTGATGCAATTCAAGTTTTCTGGGCATTTTTAAAACTAAATATCTAGGAGATTAAGCTGTGAAATCTCTAAAGAAAATTTTAAAATGGTAGCTTCTGTGGCATACAGCCAACACACATATTCAAATTATGCTCTCAAACTTTGAGGGTTGCTATAAAATTTTACCAGCTTCTTGAACAGTAAGGTAACTGCAAACTTTCAGGTTGTTTGGATCACAACTTCCCATGACAAAATAATTTCGGTGCCTTGTTCCTTGCTAAAGAAGGTCTGATTCTGGTATGAGATCTGCATTTTCATTTGGTAGCAGGTAACAAAATAAAGTCACTTAGTTAAGTCTCCAGTTAATGAAAACAAATCTCATACTCTGTCTCCATACTTGTTCCAGCACCCCCCCAAAAAAGCGTAGAAACAGTTTTATAAACTCTTAATTTCCCAAGCAAAATCAAGTAAGTTGGAGAATTAAAAAAAAAAAAAAAACACTTCTTTATTCCACCACTGAACTTTTATGAAAGTGCTATAATGTATTTAAAGTGCTGTGGCTGAACATAGCTAGCATTCAATAAATTTTAGTTATTAGCTTTTTCCAAAAAACAGTAACTTAATCTAAAAACTCATTCAAAAAGTTAATGGGTGCAGTTACAATAAACAATAAGTTTGAATAATCAAAGTGAAAAGAAAAGGGCAAAGTGAATCAAAGTGAAAAGAAAAATCTAAGGCACCAGGATGTATACTATGTTGCTGTTTTTTTAACCAAATAAAATAGTCCTACAGTCCTAAAGAAGTTACTGAATTACTTTTCCTTGTTCACAGTGCCACCTTCAGGAAAGAGACATTTCATTTTAATTTAGTGCAAATGCATCCTTATTGGATTAAGTTAGGTCAAACACCTGAAGATTAGGCAAAACAAAGATTTTCATGAAACTATCTACTCTGATTTTTCCTGCCTGGCTGTGTTCAATGCAGATCAATCTGTAAACTTTTATTTATTTATTTTTTTCTTTTTAGGGACACATCCACAGCATATGGAGGTTCCCAGGCTAGGGGTCTAACTGGAGCTACAGCTACAGATGCTGGCCTACACTACAGACCCGTGGGATCCAAGCCGCATCTGCGACCTACACCACAGTTCACAGCAATGCCAGATCCTTAACCTACTGAGCAAGGCCAGGGATCAAAACTGTAACCTCATGGTTCCTAGGTGGATTCATTTCCACTGTGCCACGACGGGAACTCCAAGCTTAAGTCTTAAATCAAAAGGTTGCTTGTGGAGCACAGAATTGGAACATATTTAAATGTGTATTCTAGAGACAAAATCATTAGAGAAGCCATATGAATTCCTCTTGACTTGGTATATTTCTATTTAGACAATGAGGTTGGAAGTTTATTTTTTTTTCTATTATTTATTTATTTATTTATTTGTCTTTTTGCCTTATCTTAGGGCCACACCTGCGGCACATGGAGGTTCCCAGGCTAGGGGTCTAACAGGAGCTGTAGCTGCCAGACTTCACCACAGCCACAACAACGCGGGATCTGAGCCACATCTGTGATCTACACCACAGCTCACGCCGGATCCTTAACCCACTGAGCAAGGCCAGGGATCGAACCCACAACCTCATGGTTCCTAGTTGGATTCGTTAACCACTGAGCCATGATGGGAACTCCAAGGTTGGAAGTTTAGAGTTCATTCACTTACATAATATTTACTGACCACCTACTATGTGTCAAGCATCTACTACTATATGTAGGCTCTGGGCCTGAGGATACTGTTCTCTGGACAAGTGATTTAGAGAGACATATATTTATTTTTATCCAAATACTATTTTAAATTAGATATCTAAGTACCATTACCTTATCTCAAAAGAAAAGTCTATTCTTTAATATTATTTCTCTTAATCCTCAACATAAATCTGTACAGTAGAAAATAATCGTCACATTTTGCAGGTGACAAGCCTGACTTGGGTGAAATAACATATTCAATTCCCACAATTAGTGAATGGCAGGAAAGTCTTTCTTTCGTGACCCCTAGAGTTTCATAACTTGGAAAATGTCCTCTCTCATCTACAAATCAATTCAGCAAACATTTATTGAATGCCAATGACGTATAAAGCTTACTATGTGCAAGGCAGTGAACCATTCTCACAAGAGAACACAAAGATGAAGACAAGATCTTTGTATTCTTGGAGCTTAACAGTATAGTGGAGAATACGCGCATAGGCACACAGACATACTCATATATAAAACCTAGAATTAAGTTGACAAGCTGTATAAAAGACATGCTATGGGAACATAGGGTAGAGAAAAAATTCCAATTAGGAAGATCTGAGAAGGCTTTTTGGAAATGGGAACTGACATTACATGGCTAAGGAGAAGATAAGGGAAAGGAACCAAAGGTGAGGCAGCCTTATTAAAGGTCCCAAGGCAGAAGAGTGCCAGCCATTGCCTACATTACTGGAGATACTGGTGGTTCTGTGGGGAATGACGCAAGAAAGGTAAATGTTAAAATCAGAGAGAGCTTGCCTGTGAACTAGAAAATGTGCAACTTAATTCTAAGAAGGATCCTTTCAGGGATTTAGGGCAGGGGACAAATATCAGTTCAAGATAAACCTTATTGGTTTTAATAAAAGCTTTATCACTTGATCTCCACTGTTTGCCTAGTGAAGGACACTTGCTGGGTGTAAATAAACATGTTAAGTGAATGGACTGGAGGGGAACAGACAGGAGGTTGAATGATCACTTAGGTTATTATAATCCTTCAGGAAGAGGGCAGATGTAATCAACACTGCAGATGTGAAAATGACTCTCTTTGATAGTTGGATTTGGGCATTTGGGAAAGGCAGGCTTTGCTCCACAAGCAAGGCAGTAACATTGGGAATAAGGTGCATGTGGGAGGAATGGGTGGTTTGAGGAGGATGGGAATAGGGAAAGATTCTCAGTTCTGTTTTGGATGATGCTGTATTTGAAGTGCTGGCAGGATATCTAGTAAAAGGCTTTTTCGACCTAGAGCGTTCCTGAAGGAGCCCTCTTTTCTTTGAGGGGCTACCATGTTCACATGCCTGACTTCATCCGCTGTTTTATACAGATCTGTAATATATATATATATTTTTTTTTTCTTTGTCTTTTTGCCTTTATGTAGAGCCGCACCCGCGGCATATGGAGGTTCCCAGGCTAGGGGTCTAACAGGAGCTGTAGCTGCTGGCCTTTGCCACAGCAACGCGGGATCCGAGCCGCGTCTGCAATCTACACCACAGCTCAGGGCAATGCTGGATCCTTAACCCACTGAGCAAGGCCAGGGATCGAACCCGCAATCTCATGGTTCTTAGTCGGATTCGTTAACCACTGAGCCACGAAGGGAACTCCCAATATTTTGATTTGATATTTTTCTTACTCTCCTTAATTTCGTGGAGAAGAAACTTAGGACCCTATGCAAGAGCTACACTACAGAGAAAAGAAGGGGAAAAATGCGTTAAGCGGTTGAAGGTGAAGTGATCTGATTTTCATTCTTTCAGCTGGGCAAACTTTACCCCCCATCTTCCACAACTGGGGAATGAATGGAGAAATACAGTTTAAAGGACAGATGTATTACTTAGAAATCAGCCAGGAACGGAACAATATGCATGTAACAAACTACTTATAGCTGAAAAATAAGCCATGTAACCAGAGGTGACGCATTTTGAGTACTCTTCTGATCGAGGCTTTTACCCTGCTAGAACGTTTACAAGTTAGGTTTTTGGGTCCTGCTGATAGTCTTGAGTTATAAAAGGACTCACTGATTGCTTCCCCGCGCTATGCAGAGCTATATATTTTGGGCAGCAGGCAGGCTCAGAGAGGACACGATGGCCTCCTCCTCAGTGTCGATACCCTGAAGTTTACCTTCATCCAGTCTCCTCACTGTCTGTCCCCCGTAGGTTGCAGCTGGACACGTTCCCGCCAGCCTGGCGCTTTCCCCAACCTCCACCTGGCAGGGCACGTGCCCCGAGGGCAGTTGGAACAAACACCAACTGTCCGCTTTGTCCAGTAGGGCGCGCGCAGGCGCAAGGCAGGCAGGGCTGCCGGGCGGGAGCTGGGGGCGGGAGTCGGCGGCTGGCGCGAGGGCAAGGGGCCGTCGCGGGAGCGGGAGGCGCGAGCCCGCGCGCGGAAGCGGGACCAGCCCCCAGCCCCGCGGGAGGAGTCCCGGGGGCTCGACAACCGACCGTTGGAGTTGGGAATGGGGAGCTCTCCAGCGTGCATTTCTGAAAAGCAATTGACATCAGTGAAGAAGAAAAAGCAAGTCGCAAAACCGATGAGTATAGTGAGGTCCCGTTTCTGTAGAAAGGTTCAACAGCGCCAAATTTACCTGTGTGCTCGTATGTAAATATGCGTTGGGAAAGTTCTGATGGGGAAATGAATAGCTTGGGAGAGCGGATAAAGGGAGCTTTGTACATTGTACATTTCTGAGATACTTAACATTATTATTATTTAGGAGAGTGTAATCATGTCATTGAAAAGAAAAATCTGCATTTGGGAAGCATCCTTTTGCTTCTCGTGGGTAGCGAGCTGCTCAAACTCTCCAACACTGGCGAGAGATGAGCCCAGAAAAGCTTCTTCCCACTTTCTCTGCTCCCTTCCCCACTGCTCCACCTGTTTGCCCCTGGAGAAACCTTCTTACTGGAAATCTTCCCAAGTGGTCTTTGGCCTTTGCCCAGGAGTCTTCCTCACAGCCTTACTCATTACAAATCTATCTGCAAAACCCACTCCAAAGAGGAAATATTTTGAAGATAGAAAATTAACTCACTGGTACCTGAACATTTGAATTACCCATTATTCTTAAACTATATCAAGATAAAATGTTTATGGAATATACCGACCTTCTCCTAAACAATTGTACTATAGTTTTTCTGTTAGTATGACCGCAAGATGTTAATTTTGTTTTCATTTTAAACTATCTTGACTTAGAAAAAGTTACAAAAATGGTACAGACAATCCTATTATATCTTTTACCCAACTTCCCCAAATACTAACATTTAACATAAACATAATACAATGATTATAACCAGGAAATTAACATTACTATTACTCTGTTAACTAATCTACAGATATTATTCACATTTCTATAGTTATCAAATGTCCTTTTTTTTAAATTTTTTTCTGGTCTGGGTCTCAATCCAGGATCTCATAATGCATTTATTTGTCTCTTCTACTTAGTTTGTTCTCATTTGTGTCAGTTTCTCAGTTTTTGTTTTGACACTTTGGAAGAGTACTACTGGCCAGTTATTTTGTAATGTCCTTCATTTTGGGTTTGTTTGCTGTTTTATTATTATTCAAGTTATACTTTTTTTTGGCAAAAATATCACAAAAGTGATGTCGAGCCCTTCCCAGTACATCATATCAAGAGGCACATGATATCCAGGTGTCATTAATGGTGACATTAATTGATTACTTGGTTAAGGTGGTATCTGCCAGGTTTGTCCAATGAAAAGTTGTGATTTTACTTTTTTTATTTAATTATAGGAGGCAGGCCTTCTTATCATATGCACACCAATTTTAGCATTCATGGTTCCTGACTGGGACAGTTAATGTGTGGTGTTTGCCATACAGTGATTTTCCTGTTTCCCTTATTCTGATGTTAAATTTCAATCTGAATACTTAAATGCACAACAACTTCCGAAAGGAAAATTTCGACTAATATTTTTCTACTTTACACTAGGGGGAAAAAGCATTTGGAGGCTGTGAGACATGCCATGGAGTTAGTGGCTAAAATCGAATTTATGAATGTACCATTTAGATACTTACTGAATTCTAAATAAGTCACTATTCTTAGTACTTGCAAAGAATATGGAATCTAAATCCCAATTTACATGAACTTACAAGTTTATTAATTGAATTGGTTTTTATTACTACCCTGTTTGTACTTATAAATGGGTAAATGTAAAATGGTATTTAAAAATAGACAAAGAGAAAATAGCTTTAAAATTTCAAATGTATAGCTATTTTTAGTAGCTATTGCAAAACTAATCCTTTACATCAACAGTACATCTGACTCTCATTCAATATTTGACTTTATTTAGCCTCAATGTTTGCTGAAAGGATTTAGTGGAAGTCGGAATGCATATCCTTTGAATACACTGCAAGGAAAGTAGACTTCTTTGTGGAGGAAACGTAGAGAATCCGAGGGTTATTCTGACTAGCAAGCATTTTGATAAATCTCATTTGCAGCATTTCCCCTAACCTATATCTTTACAGATGGAAAACTGGTGCAAGATTGGGTCTTAGCCTTGATGCCATTTTTCTTGCTTTCAAGTATGAAGAAAAGCAGGAGAAAGAGTTTAGATTTTTTTTTAAGAAAAATCACTCTTTTGACCGTCTGATATCTCAACACTTTCCCCAGAAAAAGGCACAAACCCACGTGTCGCGTTAGAGCAAAAGCCATCCTATGTCAGTTGGGGGCGGCGGGTGGGGGGGGGGGCCGGGGGCGGAGACAAGGGAGGAGGTAATGAGGTGGGGAAAGCAAGCTGCCAGACGGTCAGAGGTTTCCCAGACAGTTTCCCCAGCCATATGGCAGCTCAGGTGTGGCAGCTCTGGTCTGGCTCCACAGTCCATCTGGCTCCTTGTCATTTCCCACCAAACACCTCCTTCAACCAACCGCCAATATCATCCTCTCCTTTACCTTTTAGCCCCCATTCTGCTAACCTTTCTTGCCGGCTTTTCACTCCTTATCAGGCCTCCCCTCACTTGCTCTTTCACCAACTCTCTCCATTGTTTGAGAAGAAAGCTCAGAAACTCATGTGAGAGAACCTGACCATTCCCAAAAGGTTAGAGCAAAGAAGAAATTCTTGAATAAACATGTCAATTCTCCCCCTTCTCATCAGCATAGAAATTTTGCCCATTTGAAGGTAGAGAAAGAGGTGATGAACACGCTGGGGAAACGCTCCTAAAATAAATAGCTTATGCAAACGGGATCATAGCCGAAGGAGAGAAAGCTGCAGAGTTACTGCACTTCTCCGATCCCTCAAAGGCAGGACGATAGTGTTGGAGGAAGAGAAGTGAAAGCCAGAAAAAGGCAGCAGGGCCCGTTATTATGAAACACTTTTGTTTCTAAAATGGAAAAATACGTGAATTCCCAGAACCGCTTCTTCGCCCGCCAACCCCCCTCGCCTCCTGTCGCTGTCCGGCCCTCCGCGCGCGGCCAAGCCCAGGCCCGCCACCGCTCGCGGCAAAGCTTGGCGCTCCATTGCGCGCCTCCGCGGACAAAGAACAGGAGGCTCCCGGGCCCGGCCAGCAGCCGGAAGGGAGACGGGCGGAGGCGCGCGCTGGGGGAATCCCTCCCCGGGCTCTGACGTCACCGCAGCCCCAGCCAATGAGAAGCCGGAGAGGGGGATTTCCCGCTCCGGCTGCCGCCCAGCAGGCTTTTTAAACTGTACCCTGGGGAATGTTCTCTAGGAAAGGTGGGAGGAGAGGGGGGGAAAGGAGGTTAGGAATGAAATGTGATCGTCCTGGGGGGCAAGACTCCGGAGGTTTGACGATTAAGCATCAAGACTGGCTTAGACCGGGGGTGGTGGAGTCGAGGAGAGGCTGCACTCCGGGTGGGGCAAAGTCCTCCAGAGATGGAGTGGAAACTGGAGCGCACCGCCCGGAGGAGGATCCGAACCGAAGAAGAGATGCTGTGGGTGAGTAAGGCCTTTTTGTTTCCTCGCCCCAATTTCCTAAAGGTTTTGTTGTTGTTGTTGATGGCACCTTTGAAAATACCTGTTTAAAACTGAGGTAGTTCAAAACTCAAAATTCTGATCTTAATTTTGAGCTGTGTAATTTAGTTATATTTTAGAGGTGCCTTGCTGCTTAAAAAGTGAATGTAATTTGACAAGGATCTAGAGACATTCCACACCTAACATTATGGTTTTCCTAAGTAATTTCTCTCCCAAAATATTGTCCATATTTTCAAAGGAGGATGTCATGCGGGTGCTCGCCAAAGACATGAAGCAGAAGAGAGGTCAAGGTTCTCCCAAGGTGAGTGTCCAATGCTTTCTCTAGTTTTTACTTTTTTCCCAGTTCTCTGTCTTTTTGAAATTATTTTATATTGAAGTATAGTTGATTTATAATGTGTGAGTTTCAAGTGTACAGCGAAAATGATTCGATATATACACACATATCTATTCTTTTTCAGACTCTTTTTTCCCTTGTAGGTTATTACAGAATATGGAGTAGAGTTCCCCGTACAGTAGGTCTAGTTCTCTGACTTAAATATGACCTTGAACAAACTAATTCTTGCTAAAGAAGATATTTTCTAGAAGTATGAATTGGTCATAAAATAGGAAAAAATTAAAAATCTCCTGTTGTCACTAAGTGCAGAGTCTATAAACAAAAACATTTTTGTAAGAAACTGAAGAGCACTGTCTGACAAATAATGGTAATCATTTGTATCTGAATAGTGCTTTCTAACTTTTGCCTCAGCAGCAAAAGATGGAGCTTGGATGTGTCAGATAGGCAGTGCATCTCTAGCAGGCTGTTATAATATTTTAACAGTTGCTAGTTGTACTCCCCTCTGTCGCACTCATAAACTTGCCCCCACCTCCCCTGAAATGGAAATGGTGCCATCTCGTGGCCAAGAGAAGAAGTGACATAATCCATGGTCCTTAAGGGTAATAATTTAAATTGATGCAATGTAATACTTTTTCACCTTGAAAGTCCGAACCTAAAGGCCTTTAGCTTCTCGTGTAATCAGTGTGAAAATAAAACGTACAAAGATCTTATCTTAATTTTAACACATAATCTATTCTCATATGCTTTAGATTTCTCATTATTCATCTTGCTTCTCTCTAAATAGTTCATTCCTTTAGTCTTTACTTATAGATTCTCATTTCAAATCCATCACCAATCTTATAGATTTTTCTAGATTTTCTTTAAAATTTTCTGTGTTTCAGTGGCAATACAATAAATTGAACATACAACTTTGAACATGAATACATGTTCAGAATGCAATGATTATATCTTTTGTAGCAGGAGAAAACACATGACGTATATGTGTAAATATAAGCATTCCTAAATGCTTTAATATTTATTTTTCCCATAGTGAAGGTTTGTCTTAGGCCCAGCTTATGTATTACCATGGCTCCTAGATATTTTACTACCTAATACCACCAACTGGCCTTTTGGTTAGTAAATATGAGTAATTGGAAAAGCTATAGTTAAGTATAACCTTGTAAATTCACTTGTATTACAATAACATCTTTTCATAGCTGAGCCCTTAATTTGGAAAAGCTATATGTATTCTGAAAGTTTTTTTGTAAGTTCTGACTAGATTAAAAAATATTGGTTTTATTTCCTATAATATTTTTGGAGGAACAGTTTTGTCTATAAGTTTTCTTCAGTGTGACTATTAAGATGAAAGTTATGCTACTGTGTTTCATGTTACAAATTTAGTCAGTGACTTTATGGCCCATGGAAAGCAGCAGTGACCTGAATCAGGTAGGCAGTGTATTTTTAGCTGGCTGCTTTGGATCAATTCAGCAGCCACGACTACTCTGCCACTTGCTTCTGGATAAATTCTTCTGTTAATGAAGCACATTGGTTACCTGTGTGTGATGGGTTGGCAGTGTATTGTTAGCTGGTTGAGTATATGAGTAGCATCAGCTAACATGCAACTGCTGTCTTATTACACGCAATGAACATCAAAGTATGAATCGGTCTATAAGTGATGCGTGTGTGTGTGTGTGTGTGTGTGTATGTATACTTTGTGTACTTCTGTCCTCTTTACTGTAATACATATTATTGCTATTCAGTTATAATACAATAGAGAGCTTTATAACGATGAAGAAACTATTTTTTAAAGTTTCAGGTAATATTTCTATTCTCTAATACTTAGAAGACAGTATTAAAGTCTTTTAAAATTACATATTTATTTTAAATTAAAATTTAGAAGATAACAATTTGGAATAGAAAGCCTAAAGTGGGAGTTCCCTTTGTGGCTCAGTGGTTAACGAATGCGACTAAGAACCACGAGGTTGCGGGTTCGATCCCTGGCCTTGCTCAGTGGGTTAAGGATCCGGCATTGCCGTGAGCTGTGGTGTAGGCTGCAGACGCGGCTCGGATCCCGCGTTGCTGTGGCTGTGGCGAAGGCCGGGGCTACAGCTCCTGTTAGACCTTTAGCCTGGGAACCTCCATGTGCCACGGGTGCGACTCTACATAAAGGCAAAAAAAAAGAAAGAAAGAAAGCCTGAAGTGTTCCTCAAATTTTCAACTAAGTCATTAGTATTCTTTCTGGATGTTCAGTTTCTTATTTTGACATTTGGGTAGGTCTCAATTACTATGTGTATGTATAGCCAAAGGGAGAACTGAAGTAACTTTCCTCATGAGTTAGTCAACTAAAGCATTTTCACTTGAATATCACTTTTGGAGGTTAGGGAATTGGGTTAAATTGTTTGGAAGATTTACCTCAAGTCTTCATTTTCTGTAAAATCACAGACTCAAAGTGTTTGGAAAAGAGCACGAGATTTAGTGTGTGAAGTAGGAAGAATTGACCGTATAATATAATTTTAAATACTTTCTTATTCCCTTGGAGGCTATTTTGACCCATGGAGCAGCGTGGGTCCCAAATGCACAGAGTAGTCATGTAGACATTTGCAGCAAGCTCATGGAACTGACTTTGGTGGTCTGGTCAATTATTTTCCCCTAAATGATATGTGAAAAATATACCACATTCTCTACTGCATTGGATTATAAGTTATTGGTAAAATAATTTTCTCACCTATTTAAATATAAACATTTCTAGAACCGTGGTCTAAACAGATACCTGTAATTTGAGTATTATGCATTCTGCTACTTTCAGATCTTATCCTCTTTTTGCTGCTGCCTAATATTATTCCATTTTCAGCATCTTTGTGTTTCAGTACCCCTTTCATGTAAATATTGTTTTCATCTTGTTTTTTTTTTAAGGTTAAATTTCAACATGTTATTTTCTGTAGAAAATTATTAACTTGATAAAAATAAAACCTACTACCTTTAGAAGGCTTGTCCTTTGTGTTTTAATTTTTTTAAACTAAAGAGCAAGACATAAAACACCAACATTTGTGTTCAATAAACAGAATACATAGTTCGGTTCTATTAGTGAGATAATGGGAAAGGAGAGAAAGTATGGAATACAGTAAAGTGAAATAAGGGGATCAGTGGGTAAGGACTCAGATGAATGTAGAAATTCAAAAAGAAAATGTTTCCATAGGAGTGAGAAGGAAAGAGAGGGATCAACACTTGAGATGTCAAAGGAAGAGAAGAAGACAGGAGGTTGAAAAAAGGGGAGGGAGGCAATGCTGGTTTGGAACTGTTTTCTGTCTGGTGTTTTCTCTTGGGGCAACCACTGGGCTGTTAGCTGGTGCTGGGGACAAGCTGCTTCCGCACACCCTCTAGGAGGTGTCTTAATTCCTTGACTCTTTAAACTGGCCTTCCCTTGCCCACCTGTCTCTGCCCCCCAAAGAGAAGGCTTCCCTCTGCAAGAAGAAGAGTGGGAAGAAGTGTGATGTGTTTGTTTCTAGAAGTAACAGTTATTGCGATTTTATTATTCTTTGGGGAAGATGAAGTCAAGCATTTTCCCCAGGGAATAAATACAGACATTATTATTACTATTATATTAAATATGTTGGCTCCATCCAAACATGGCATTTTTCTTTCAAGGGAACATGTTATCAGGAATGAATGCGATTTTGTACAGGGATCACTCCAGGCTTTTAAGTTTGTATCAGGCAGCCTTAAAACACATTTAATACATTTAAATAAAAGAAATATAGAGAAATAGTTTTTGTTTTCCCTCCTAGACTTTGTCTACCTTTTTCTTCTTATTTTTGGCTGGAGTGTTTTCTTTTTTTAAAGGAACATGTTCATTATTTTATTTATTTATTTATTTATTTATTTATTTATTTATTTAGGCTGTCCTGTGGCATAAGGAGTACCAGGCTAGGGATCAGATCCCAGCCACAGTTACAACCTAAGCCGAGGATCAAACCTGAGTCCCAGAGCTCCCAAGACACTGCCAATCCCATTGTGCCATAGTGGGAACTCCTGGAGGATATTCTCACTTGAGATTATCTGCAGGCAATTCAGTTATGTCATTTAAATTTTAGTGTAATTATACAGTTATAATGTTGGCAGCTTTTCATAATTCAATAATTGAATATATGTCCATATTTATATATAACCTGTAAAAATAGTACATAATAAAAATAAGTTATATATGATATGTGTTTCCCCTAGGTTTTTCTCTTTAGAGAGCCTTATGATACTCCAGTCAAGTCTGATTTTAAAAATTGTGTTGTGCTGGAGCCAGGTTGTCCTAGCTTGTGAGAACTGATTGTTAAATTCTCAGAGATTTTGCAAGCCAGTTATGGAAACCATTAGTAGATTAAAATTGGCCTTGTGAGGGGATTCACACCATGGAAATTGCAGATGCTACACACTGGGATTCCTCCTCCAGAGAGATGGTTGTTAAGCATTTATCAGTCACCACTGTACATATGCTACATATACTGTAATCATGAAGAGTATTTATGTACATATATGCATACTATAGGTACACTATAATTAGTAAGCATTTTCAAAAACGAAGAACAATTTTTAGGGAATATTTCGGGCAAATTCTTATTTCTTCCACTGTCCAGCACCCTCTATTGTTACCTCTGCGGTCAGGAGTTAGGAGGAAGTATGCCACCTACCAAAGAAAAAAAACAAAATGAACTTCAAGTCAGTGAATTAACCACAACAAAGAGCTTTTGATTTTGTCCTCCTTGTCATGAGGACAGCAACTGAGTACTCTTTTACATGATGCCTGCTATTTCTCTGCTATACTTCTCAGTTCAGGCAGTCCATAGCAGCCCATGTCCCAGACTTTTTGATGCTGAGATAGAGAAGATGCTATGTTCAGTTCAAGAGAGATGCAGCTTGTTTTTTCTCTGTGTGTTTACCTGGCAGTGTTCATATGAGACATTTGAGTTATGGATGGCAGCACATCAGCAAATGGCTGTACCCCCTTTCATCGCGCATAGCCTGGTTGTTACACAACACCGAACCGACACCTATATGGCACACTTCCAAATCCCTGTCTGCCTTCCCTGCAGACTCAGAAGGGTGGAGGGAGGGAATCAAGCACTAACTATAGTAGAGTTATTGAAGAGAGCAACCATGTTTGGAGATATTTAAGTGAAAACCTCCTTTTATATAGCTTTGGAGAGAACCAGTGATGGGCAGGATGGACATCTGAACTGCAGTCACGGGGACATTCTTGGTGGTCCCCAAGGCAGCTCCATTACCATCCATCTGGCAGTGGGGCATCTACGCAGCCTCCACGGTGCTTGCAGATACATTTATGCTCACAACCTGATGTGAGCACATAAGCCCCACTGCAGTCCTGCAGCACCCCCCGTGAACTCAGAGAAGCCCTAAGTGGGGACACATGAAAACAACACTTGGTGGGATTGCCCTAAATGAAATCTTAGAGGCCCAAAATGCAAACTGCTAACAGGCGTTGGGGGCAAACTTGCAAAGGATAGATAGACTGGTTAGGTGGCTTTCACTTCAACAGCCCAGGTCAGTACTGATTCCTCATCTCTAGAGGCACCTTGGTAGGTTGGAAGGGGCTCTTTTCACTTTGACTCCCCTCCCCAATTTACAGGTGAGGAAACTGAAAAGTTGTCAAGCAAATGGCCCAAGGACTGTGCCACTGGTGAGAGGCTTGCCCACATGCTGATGGCCATTCTTGAGGTGCCCTTGCAGGTCCTCTTGACCTGAGGGGAACTACACCTCCACCCCCATCAGACTTCTTACCAACTGCATGCAGGGCTGGCGGGTTGAAGAGGAAGGTATTCCAAGTAATATTTTTGGTTTCTCGAAGAACTTTATACACTTTTGCATAATTATATACTGAGATAGAATTACTGATTTCACCATGAAAAAGAAACTTCACTTTCATCAGGTCAGAATTGGAGACCTGGAGTTCCCATTGTGGTTTAGCGGGTTAAGAACCCTACATAGTGTAGTGTTTGTGAGAATGCAGGTTTGATCCCTGGCCTAGCCCAGTGGGTTAAGGATCCGGTGTTGCTGCAAATTGTGGTGTAAGTCACGGATGTGGCTCGGATCCAGTGTTACTGTGGCTGTGGCACAGGCTGGCAGCTGTAGCTCTGATTAGACCCCTAGCCTGGGAGCTTCCATATGCCTCGGGTGTGGCTCTAAAAAGAAAAAGCAAGCAAAACCCAGAATTGGAGAGCCAATTCAGGTTATTTAGTTTGCCTTCTTTTTTTAGCTAAATTGTACATGACCATTTTTCACGTTTTTTTTGGCTCCAGTATTCCTGTTCCATTCTTTTATGAAATAAATATATGTTTCATGGGACAATACTTAACTTTCACCAGCTTGGTAGGTTGCTTTGTTAGCCAGTTATTAGAAGGATACCACAGCATTAAGGTCAGGGCTTTGGGAAAAAAGGTTACGTTGTGACTCTATCAAAATGCTCAGTGATTAAGGATGTCTCTTAGACTTCTTTAGTTGCAACCACTACCTTTGATTTTATTTTTTATTTTTTTGCTTTTTAGGGCTGCACCTGCGGCATATGGAAGTTCCCAGGCTATGGACTGAAGCTGAGCTGCAGCTGCTGGCCTTTGCCATAACCACAGCAACTCGGTAACCTTCACCACGGCTAATGGCAACGCCAAATCCTTAACCCACTGAGCAAGGCCAGGGATTGAACCCGAATCCTCATGGATACTAGTTGGGTTCTTAACCCACTGAACCACAATGGGAACTCCACCACTCCCTTTTTTATACTAAGAGTTTTACTGTTCGGAGTTGATTCGTATTTCAGCCATGAGAATGATGCAGCATTGAATTCTTTGCAAATGGCTGTCTAGTCTGACTAGATTAACAACTAAAATTAATCCATAAGGAATCTGTAAGGAATTAATCTGTAAGGAATTAGTCAAAATTTATCTGAAGGAGTCATACTGAATGATCATATATTCATGGCTTTTTCCTTACACTTGGGATTTTCACTCAGAAATACAGACTGACTCAACTGTTAATATTCTAATTATGGAATTATGTTGCTTTTGGAAAATAATGTTGAAAATGATGAAGGCTTTTTCAAATGTTATAAAAAAAAACCTATACATGAAACATATAGAAACACATAAGGATTAGAATCTCTCTATATATTTCAAGTTTTTCAATATTTACTTTCTCTTATTACATAAAAATAGTCATTTATTCTGGAAATTTCACACAATGTCTTGAGTTCAAACAGTGGTCTAGTTTGTTGGCCTTTCCATCAAGTACAATCCTAGAAAATGTCAAATCAAATAATAGAATATTGAAGCATATTTGGTGACTGTATTCGGAACTATTTAGTCTGGTCAGATGAAGTATTTAATATATTTCATTTAGAGTTTTTGGCTACTTTTTTATTTTTGCTTTGTGTAGCACCTCTATTGTGGGGACTTTTATTACTATTTTCTGGCAAGATAACATAAAAGGAAAATCATCCCTCAGTGCCACATTAAATTGTCAGAGTATTTAAAATGGGACCAAACCCTCATGGAGACATGTCTGTATTCTAACTATTGCCTTGGAATGGCTTGATGGCATTTTCATAGATCCTCTTTCTTTTTTATGATCATTTGTCTAATCAGAGCGGCTATTTCAGGCCTGATGACTTCAATAGGTTCCTCTGGTCTCCAGTACTTCACAACTTGACCCTCAGGGTTGACCAGATACTTCCAGAAATTCCACCTTGGTTCCTTCTTTGACGAATCTAAAATATCAGAATATATTTTCATGAGTAAAATTTTATTCTTTGTCAAGATTTTTATATCTATTAGTATCTGCATAAGTGATAACCTTTGAATCAAGTTCTAGGATTGTCATTTTTCAAAAACAAAACAAAACCAAAAGCAAAACACCCAAAGCAACTCAAAGTTTGTGTAACCAGATTTCTACATACTTGGTGACTTCACTGATGATTCTACTGACTTAGAATCATGAAATGAAGTAGTTATTTTATTTTATTTTTTGTCTTTTTGCCTTATCTAGGGACCCACCTGTGACATATGGAGGTTCCCAGGCTAGGGGTCTAACAGGAGCTATAGCTGCCTGCCTTCGCCACAGCCACAGCCACAGTCACGCGGGATCTGAGCCGCGTCTGCAAACTACACCACAGCTCACGGCAGCACTGGATCCTTAACCCACTGAGCAAGGCCAGGGATTGAACCCGCAACCTCATGGTTCCTAGTCAGATTCGTTAACCACTGAGCCACGATGGGAACTCCTGAAGTAGTTTTTTAGATTTATTGATCTCAAACACAGAAACTTTACCCTGTTACTTAAAACTTAACATTTTTTAAAGATGATATTCTAAAGGAGTTCCCATATGCCGCGGGTGCGGGAACCTCCATATGCCGCGGGTGCAGCCCTCGATAAGGCAAAAAAGACAAAAAAAAAGATATTCTAAAGGTCCTTGGTAATGGGGATGTATGGATTACTTTTCATATCAAATGCATCTATGTTTTAAATATTATTACATGTTACATAGCTGAAACTAGTAAGGAATTTTAAACATATTATTTAATAAATTAAACATTCTTTTGATACATTTTAATTTATGTAAGAAATGCGGACTTTCTATTTATAGACATAGGACTTATGTCCATTATTATTGACTAATATAAGAAAAAAATTACAGCTAAAATTTACCAAGTGCCTATTACATGCCTAGTAACATATGCTCAGTACTTTAAATGGATCCTCTCCTTTTATCTTTACAGCAGCCTTGTGAGGTGGGTATTATTATTCATACCTTACAGATGAAAAAAATGGAGGCCTAGATTCATGGTCACATGGCTAGTAAGTGGTAGGGCCGGGACTGATACCTAGACCTTCTTACCATAGAGCTTATGCTCTTAAAACAGGGAATATGGCAAAGCAAGCAAATCTGAGGAGGAAGATGACAAGTTCATTTTGGTTCATGAGGGGACTCAGGTGTACCTGGGACACCCCATCAAAGGCAGCGTTGGAGCTTAGGAGAGAGTTCACTCAGAAAAAGGGAACAGAGTAATAAGAGCTCAGGTAGATGCAGCAGAACCCCGAGGACAAGTAGAGTTAAGGTTGGATGGAAAAGAGGAACCTGCAAAGGAGAAAAAAAAGGGCTCAGAGGAGAAGTCACAGGCACAGGGACCCACCAGGCTTGGAGAGTCATGGAGTGAGAAGCCGAACACAGTGATCTAAGAAGGAAACTGAGACAGGGAAGTGGAGAAAATAAGTGTTAACTATGCTTCAAAAATGCTGATGAAGTAGGTAGAAGGAACACACATTGCCTAGAGTTCTTAAAGGTGGGACATATTTTGCTTTATGCTGGGAAATGAACCAGTGAGGAAGAATAGTTTAAAAATAATAAATAAAGGAGTTCCTGTCATGGCACAGGGTAAACAAATCCAACTAGTAAGCATGAGGTTGCAGGTTCGATCCTTGGCCTCGCTCAGTGGGTTAGATCCGGCGGGTGTTGCCGTGAGCTGTGGTGTAAGTCACAGAAATGGCTAGGATCTGGTGTTGCTGTGGCTGTGGTATAGGCCGGTAGCTACAGCTCTGATTGGACCCCTAGCCTGGGAGCCTCCATATGCTGTTGGTGCAAAAAAAAAAAAGAGAGAGAAATAAAAAGTAGCCTAATGTTTACTTATATGTGCTTTGCTTTGCATACTGTGCCAAGCATTTAAATTGGTTATTGCAGTAAGAGATTGTATTACCAATTAGATCAAATGTCAATGACTTGGTATGAGAATCATATTATTAATTAGAGCCTTCTTAAAATCATTTTGAGTAATAGCCATTTTCTATAATGGAAAAGGTGTTTTTAAAGATAATGCCCATCAGGGCGGGGCTTTCTCTAGCCAGCGTAACGTCTTTGTGTGAATTAGAAAAAGATACTCTGCCAGGTGGGTACAGACCCTCAGCACATAACTTGCACTTGTCTGGGTTTCAGTCTTCACGTGCCTCCTCAATTAGTTGCCTTGTTTAGTGAACAACCTGCACACCTGTACAGAGCTGTCCTGTTTGTGACCACATGATCTGTTACTGTCATATTTTGGCCAGTTTTAAAAGATCTAACTTTCATTTGGCCCTCATCTCATAGTCTTTGTCTCTGAAACTTATAATTTCAGTGAAATCTTAAATCACTACTATTTTTCTTTTTCCTTTTTTTTTTTAGGGCTGCATCCAAAGCATATGGATGTTCCCGGGCTAGGGGTCGAATCAGAGCTGTAGCTGCTGGCCTATGCCAGACACAGCAATGCGGGATCTGAGCCGCATCTGCGACCTACACCACAGCTCACAGCAACACCGGATCCTTAACCCACTGAGCAAGGCCAGGGAATCGAAACTGCGTCCTCCTGGATACTAGTCGGGCTTATTACTGCTGAGCCATGATGGGAACTCCAACTACTACCTTTCTGATTACACAGGATAAGTAGAGTTTCAGAAACGTTTTTAGTGAGAAAGGGGAAGAATCTAGGAGTTATTGCACCCGAGTATTTGGCTGCTATGATTGAGAAGTGACGACAAAGCAAGTGCTCTGGCTTTTCTTTCCTCAGTGTACCCCGGAAATAAAAGGAATGAAGACTTCACTCTAGTTGCTGGTCATGGTGTTAAGCAGTATAGACCCTAATATTTTTGGAAGTTTTCAACTTCATACTTGAATGAAGTATAGAACATCATTGGCTGATTTATTGGACTGGAAACTTGATTGCCTGACTGAGGTCATGGTTTTATCAAAATTCAAATTACCACATAATGTGGGAAAAAGAATGTATATATGTATGTCTGACCGGGTGACCTTGCTGTACCATAGCAACAGAGCAGGGGTTTCAACCAGGTAGATCAGGGCCGAATCTTTGTCACTATACTACACTACCTTTATGCTGGAAAAAAAATCTTTAAACAGATTTCTGTAGCTAGCTTAATTACAGAGATAGCCTAACACTACCCTCCTCCAAAAAAGAAAAAATCAAGATATGTTGTTTTGAATTTTACCAAAACCACCTGGCAAACTGAGATATTATTCACCCTTGAGGGTAATGTCTCAGATAAGGAAGGCAATATAAAATTAACCACAAAGAAGTTTAACTAAAAATGCTCAGCAATATTCATGAAGGATGTATAGATTTAATAATGGGGAAGGACATTTTCCTACATGCTAGTTACACAGAGGAGAATTGTAATATTTTGTAAAAATAGCCATGAACAATTTTAACTTCTTCAGGAAAATGATCATAAGGAATAAAATACGTTGGAGTAAATTTATTTTTTCCATCCAAGAAGTTAAAACACTGATTTCAGGGAAGCCTAACTTCCAGACAATTACAAAGGATGAGAATCTAGCTCTTTGATAGTTTTGTAAAACTTTTCCACTAAAACATTTCAAATGAAATAGGAAAGTATGGTCCTGGTACATTTGTTTTAAAAATAAAAAGCAATGAAAAACATTAAATTGGTGAGGCAAGGCAGATACTTACCAACAAGAAATCTAAATGCAGGTTCTGCTTCAGATCCTAGAATCTTAATCTTGTGGAAGATGGGGAATGTTACTCCGTAGTTATTTCTTACAAAAGATAATACTTCCTTGCTTGGGCGGGGCTCCGATTCTCCAAACTGATTGCATGGAAAAGCCAAGACGCTGAAGTGGAATGGTCCAAACTCTTTGTGCAGTTCCTGCAGTGCTAAGTAATTTCTGTCTGTGAGTTGGCAGTCACTAGCCACGTTTACAACTAGTGCAACCTCCCGGAAAAAGAAAAAAAATCCAACCGGAAAGTGAAGCAAATCAAAGATTAAAAAAAAATTCTGCAAGTAGTTAAAATCCTAAACCATTTTGGAGGGATACAGCCCTTGATAGATGGTTATTTCATATTTTTAGATATACCAAATTATACTGAAAATCATAACCCATACTCATGAGTTAAAACTCTAAAAGATTGCGATCATTAAGAAAACCCCAGGTACCCAGGAAAGTTTGTTTTTAAATAAAAGATAAATGATTATTGAAAGAGTGCTTTTTAATATTGTCAGATTATGGAATTGATACTTTTGTTAATGTCTACATATTCACATTACTAAATATAAGAATTTCCTAAACAACCTTAAAAGTATTATTTCAGCACTTAAAACATTTTAAAGTAGTTAAGATAATCAGAGTTTATCAATTAGAATTATACCATGAGATACTAAAGTGATATACTATTATTACTTTGAAGGCTAAATTATAACATTATAAACATATTAACTGACTATTAAGAGAATAAGAAGAGAACATGGTTAGAAAACAGAAATAAAAATCAGAAGATGCAACTTACTTTGCCTTTAAACTTTTCCAGAGAAACCGTTCTTCCTTTTGCATCTTTCACTTCAAAGTTATAAAAGCTGTTAATTTTAGGTTTTAGGAATTTTAGTTGAAGAAGAAATAGCATGACTGTACAGAGAACCATAGACAGCAAAACTGCAAATGCCTTTGCTTTGGGCCCTGAACATCTTAAAGGGTAGGCTGTGAGAGGCTCCATTTTGGATGATTCTAGTTTGTCGTCTCAACAGGCTGGAATTCAAGGAGGAGCTGAAACTTGAAACCGGCTCAGTTTAACGGAAAGTCAGAAAGGACAGACTAGCGCCTTTCATGCCTGAGGGGACGCATAAAAAGACCATTCTCAGATGGAGAATGGAATGAAACTCCCAAATGAAGTCAAAAGCTCTAGAGAATATCAGCTGCAATCTTTCCTAGAAAAAATATCAATACATTTTGGGTAGCACTTTAATATAGTCCCAACAAAGGATATATTCCGCCAGAAGATGGTGTCCTTGTAACTTAAAAATGAAGTGCTCCCAGCAATTGCCTGAATGTAACGGATTAGGTATATAATACCCAGCAATAGTTCAGAGTATCAATTAAATTGACCTATTAATATATCTCTATAGGAATTTAATATATAGATGCATGTATTGTTCACATGGCTTAAGCGTGCCATATGAATTCAAGGTATTAAGAGTGGAAAGGTTAGTGAAATGTCTGAAAAGGCTACTTGCTCTGACCTCATCGAGCTAAGGCAATGTCAGGTGAATATATTAAAAAATAAATAGATTAAAACAATGATGGCTTTAAAAAAAGACCCTCCTCTATCATAAAGCAAACTATAGTTCAATGATTTTTCAAATTTTTTCTTATGATGCACAGAAAGAAATGCACTTTATAATATAAGTCTGTATACACAGACACATGTAACTGAGACATTTCATTAAGCAATGCTTCTCTTTGAACTGTGATGCACAGTGTTCTATTGCATTTTGAAAAACAGCCTTGCTCTGACCCATGAAAATGATTGTTCACCATTGGGCTGCATACTGGAAAAATACTGCACTCTATAATAAAGTAAGAATTTAATAAAATATTTCCACACCAAAGGCAATAAAACAACCCCTCCACTCTCTTCTTGGGTGCATCATCTAGTTCCTTCTGAGGCAGAATTTTTTTTTTTTTTGTCTTTTGTCATTTTTAGAGCCACACCCGCGGCATATGGAGGTTCCCAGGCTAGGGGTCTAATCGGAGCTATAGCCACTCGGAGCTGTAGCCACTCGGGGCTGTAGCCACTGGCCTACGCCGCAGCCACAGCAACGCGGGATCCAAGCCGCGTCTGCGACCTACACCACAGCTCACGGCAACACCGGATCCTTAACCCACTGAGCAAGGCCAGGGATCGAACCCGCAACCTCATCGTTCCTAGTTGGACTCCTTAACCAATGCACCACGACGGGAACTCCCTGAGGGCAGAATATTAACTCAGGTAGTCAGTGTAGGAGAATGGGCTTCGATGCATTCTTTTGATATGGCTACTGATTAACATTTGTGGCTTAAGGACTCCAGGGAGTGACACCTCCACAGGCCTTCTGTTATTATAGGAAATGCGCATTCCCCAAAGACTTTGTTTACCATAGGAAATGCAAATCTCTACCCCACTCCTCAACTGATAAAAAAGAAATGAGAGGAATGGTGACTTAATCTAATGAAAGAAAAGGGCAAAAAAACCCCATAAAATTTACTGGACATTTCCAACCCTAAAACCCCTATTGGACAAGGACTGATATAGGTAATTGAATAAGGCCATGGGAAAAAAACACATCTTTCCAGACCCCACATTGGTGCCCCTCCCCACATTTAAGAGAGAAAAATTCCTGTAGGACAACAGAGAAGGGGGCTCTCCTCCACCCTCCCAGAAGCCCTGGGAGCTTTTTGCTTTCCTTTAATAAAAACTGTGCTTGCTTGCTGCCTGTGTGTTCGTGGAGTTCATTCTTCGGCTGTCCTGAACAAGAATCCGGATTCTGGTATCATCTTTCTGGTGTCACTTCATTGTATCTTTCCTTTTCAGGCGGCTGTTGCCTTCTACAGAAGGTCTAACTTTGTTGAAAACTTTAGGGGTGTTTATGGGAAGGGAGTTGAGGGCTGCATATCCTGAAATCTGTCGTTCTTTTAGCTACCTTAGAAAACGTCCTGTTTAGGACACATAGCAAGTTTTGAAAAAAGGTGCTTCGTTCCTCTAGGGCCTGATTGTTGGTGCTGTGTAACTTTTAAGTGCTGAAATAATACTTTTAAAGTTGTTTAGGAAATTCTTATATTTAGTAATGCGAATATGTAGACATTAACAAAAGTATTGATTTCATAATCTGACAATATTAAAAAGCACTCTTTTGATAATCATATTTTATCTTTTATTTAAAAATAAGCTTTCCTGAGTACCCGGGGCTTTCTTAATGATCGTGATCTCTTTTAGAGTTTTAACTCATGCATATGGGTTATGATTTTCATTATAATTTGTTATATCTGAAAATATGAAATAACCATCTGTCAAGGGCTGCCAGCTCTGCTCTGGTCCCTGCTTCTGGGTGTGTGTGTGTGTGTGTGTGTGTGTGTGTGTGTGTGTGTCTGTAAACTGAAAATGTACACAAAAATGCATTCTACCCCTTTTTATTTTTTTGTCTTTTCTAGGGCCGCACCCGCAACATATGGTGGATCCCAGGTTAGGGGTCCAATCAGAGCTGTAGCCGCCGGCCTGCACCACAGCCACAGCAACGCTGGATCCGAGCCATGTCTGTGACCTACACAGCTCACGGCAATGCCGGATCCTTAACCCACTGAGCGAGGCCAGGGATCGAACCCGAAACCTTAAGGTTTCTAGTCGGATTCATTAACCATTGAGCCAGGACGGGAACTCCTCTACCCCCCTTTTTAACTGTAGTAATTTTACTTTGGTATTCTCCAGCTGAGTTATGGAAAAAGTCAAAATCTCTGTGTTTATATTACACCCAAACAACGCAATGTGACAAATTCTCTGGCCTTGCTCCTTCAGTCTTGTCTGCAGCACTGCCATTACCTGGGGCTTGTTAGAAACACAGCATCTCAGGCCCCTCCCAGGCTTTCTGAATCAGAAGCTGCCTTTTTACAAGATCCCCTCATGACTCAAGTGAACATTTAAGTTTGAGAAATTTTAGACCTCAGTCTTCTGGTTTGCAGAGCAACATGTTTCTTTGGCTTCCCTTTATCTTCCATTGTAGAAGTGTTTGGCGTCTCTGTGTCTACATTAGCTACTTTAGCTCCTCAGGCTGTTCAAGCAAATGGCTTTAAAAGTTAATTCACAGAATCTGCTGTGAATCCTGTAAACCTGTCCATTATAACTGTGCTTTGAGGGAGGGATGTTGACTCACCATCCCCCAGGCGAGACCCTATAGGGTGATATTGTTTTGAAAAAATCATTATGATAGCTTCTGGTCCATTGTTTTCTAAGTAAAGAGTCTCTCATTGAGTGATCCAGAGCTAAAAGCACTAGTGAACACCAATATTATGCTGTATGAGCTTGCAAGAGGTTGCTGTATAAGCCAGAATGCCAGTTTTTACAACCAGAAATAAAACATTTAAATGCAGACCTGATGTTTCATGTTTGATAAGAAAATCCACTCTATTTGAAAACTACTCTGAAAGCTTAAGTAAATCTCTTGTCAAGGACGAAATCAGAGCCAGTTTGTTCATTTTGTAATTCTTAAGGCTTAGGAGTGAAAGACTCCCAGAGGGTGTCTTTC
>PVHT020000166.1:15348240-15398194 GCA_004024745.2 Catagonus wagneri
AGGGTGTTTCTGGTTTCGCCCCTAGGGTGTTTCTGGTTTCGCCCCTAGGGTGTGTTTGAGCCTGCTTAGGCTCGATAGGAAGGCGAGTCTAATGGTCCCTTCTCCTAGGGGAGGGGTCTTATTTATTTTTCTCTTTCAAGGAGCATGAGATTTAAATATATATATATATATATATATATATATATATATATACACACACACATATATATATATGTATATATATACACGTTTATGATACCATACAGGCCTATTAAGCAAACATTCAAGACAACATTTGGGGAACTCCCACCCTATATGGTGGTGAACACAGATTTTGGACCTTAGAAACTGTCTTCATTTGGCAAAATCTTTCTCTGTATATATTTTGATATCATCACCTCTCAGCTTTCTGCGGATGTGCCATCATTGCCTATATGTTCTGTCTATACTAAGACCATCCTCAGACTATAAGTAAATTTTCATTACAAATTTCTCTGCCTTGTTAGAAAACCCATCATCGCGCTTTCAGAAGAGCTAGGAAGGCTTCTTAAAGGAGCGGAAGAGATTGATGAAGTTGATGATAAGGTTAAGGGAAGCTACTGGGTCAAGAATGGGATAAAGCTGTTGATTTAGTTAATCAAAAACTCAGGTACTGGAGTTCCCTTCGTGGCTCAGTGGTTAACGAATCCGACTAAGAACTGTGAGGTTTCAGGTTCGATCCCTGGCCTTGCTCAGTGGGTTAAGGATCCGGCGTTGCTGTGAGCTGTGGTGTAGGTTGCAGACGCGGCTCGGATCCCACTTTGCTGTGGCTCTGGTGTAGGCCGGCAGCTACAGCTCCTGTTAGACTCCTAGCCTGGGAACCTCCATATGCCGCAGGTGTGGCTCTAGACAAAGGCAAAAAGACAAAAACAACAACAAGAAAAAAACTCACGTACTGTAGAAGATAACAGTAAGGTGTAAGTGATGGAGGCAGCCTCACACAAGTATGAAATGGATTTTGGTACAAAACACACACGAAACAAGGGAGCAATTATAGGGCAGCAAATAACTAAGTGCTAAAGGAATGACTTTTAGTTAAGAACTTTATGCTACACACAAGTCCCAGAAATACATAAACAACATTTTTTTAGAAAGCTATTTTTGTATATGTAATATATAAATAAATAGTCATATGTTTATTTTAAAGGCAATTGTGGGTAGTATAAAGCTCTTTATAGCTATCATGTAATAATTCTTTGAAATAGGAAGAAGTTAACTCCCATCAGTAGTGTAAGAAATTGGTTTAGCACGGAAAGAGGGGAGAAAGAAACGAGCAGGGGATACATGCAAAAGGCGGCGATCATGATTTATTGGAGGATTTGGCTCCCGGGCAAGGTTCCGTGACTCTTGGGCATGGAGTCAGGGAAGTCGCGCCCGGCTTGGGAGCCCGGGGGTTTTTAAGCCTTGGTGGTTCCGGGTCTGGCTCCGGGTAGTGCCTTTGCCAAATTAGGCAAGGGTCCACCGTGTCCCTAGGTGATTGGTCGGATAGGCATTTGGGGGCTTTCTGGGTAGGTGTGGCTTTGATCGTCCGTTGGCGTGGGTGGGGCTGGCGGCCTATCTTCCCACGCAGGCTTGTCCATTCCTCATGGGGTCTCTTTGATATGAGGGGTCTCTTTGCCATTTGGGGGGCCGCTACCCATCCCCGCCGGCCTAACAAGTAGATATTTAGTTTTATAAGAAATCACTGTAAGGAACCTGAAGAGGGGAGCACAAAAACTTGGCCATGTGTACTGAAGTTATCTGGAAAGGATCAGAGTCTGCAGACCAAGTTAAGCTGAGAGATGATAGTGTCTTCAAGATGCCAGGCTTCGGCGTTCCCGTCGTGGCTCAGTGGTTAACAGATCCGACTAGGAACCATGAGGTTGCGGGTTCGATCTCTGGCCTTGCTCAGTGGGTTAAGGATCCGGTGTTGCCGTGAGCTGTGGTGTAGGTTGCACACGCGGCTCGGATCCTGCGTGGCTGTGGCTGTGGCCAGTAACTACACCTCCTGTTAGACCCGTAGCCTGGGAACCTCCATATGCCACCCTGCGACTCTAGATAAAAGCAAAAAAGACAAAAAAAAAAGTGAAAAAGAAGGGAGGCTTGGTCAATAAGATAGAAAGGAAGGGATAGATGCTAAATTCACTCTGGAGCCTCCAGTGGCAGGCATTGGTAGTGCAGAATAAAGGATATTTGATCTTGATCGTTTTTGCTTGGGTTGTATTACTTCCTAAGATGAGGAGACATTGGAGGTTCAAAAAGGTGAAGATAAACATTTTGGTCTTCATAATTAACCTGAAATAATACTGAGGCCCTGAATTAAAAATATCTTGTGGTCAGAATGCTGATGCACTGCTCTGGTGGTGGTGGTGGTGGTGGTGGGCAGACATTCAGAGGCTAAGGAAGGGGAATTGGGGGGATATGCCTGAGAGCCAGTGGACTATCTTTGTTACTTTTTGTCTCTGCCTTGAGGTTCCAGAAAAACCCTGGCATCACCAGCATGTCTTCCCTTGGAATGTCCAGGTTTTTCCCCCTCATTGAATATTTGTGTGTCAGATTATTTATCACTAGACATATGTTTCTATTTTCCAAGTTGTTTCATTTTGTTACTTCCTGACCTTATTTTTAACCTCTCTAGGTTCCTTTCTATTTATTTTTTGGCCCTGGTGCCCTGAATTCCTCCCGATTTAGTGTCAATATGATGTGAACTCTAAAGGTAAACAAGCTACACCGATGTGCTTGGAGTAGCAGGTCATTCATCCCTTTTCCCTTCTTTGTCTTATTTTCCTTATCTTCCTCTTCCTCTCTATTAATAAATACTTGAGTCATCTAAAACTATGCGACAGGCATTTCCTCAGCAGGAGATAGATCCTGGAACAAAAGTTTAAAAACATTGAAGATGAAATAGCACAATCTACAGAAGTGTTTCCTAAGCTGCAGTCATTTGCATACCACCTCTGTGATTTTTGCCCTGTCCGCATACCATTTGTTTGTTACGTAGCTTTTTGGGGGTCCAAACTGAGGCATTTATTTTACTCAAATTAATTTTTATAAGGGAAATCTTTCTATCAATACTAATTTAAAACATTAGGAGTTCCCCTTGTGGCTCAGCAGTAGTGAACCAAAACAGTATCCATGAGGATGCGGGTTTGATCCCTGGCCCTCACTCAGTGGGTGAAGGATCCTTCATTGCAGTGAGTTGCAGTGTAGGTCGCAGCAGCACTGGGATCTGATGTTTCTGTAGCTGTGGTGTAAGACAGCAGCTATGCTCTGATTCAACCCCTAGACTGAAAACCTCCATATGTTGCAGGTGCAGCCCTAAAAAAAAGAAAAAAAAATTAATACATTAAACAATGCCCATCAAAATAATAAAAATATATAACTATTAAAAAATGTTTATCTGTACTATTATAAATCATATGTTCCTAGTGGAGGGGCTGACTGAGAACCATATATTCAAAATGTTATGAACTATTGCCTTCTAACTTTTTGGAAGTTCTTTGCAGTGAATGCAGATTTGCCTCCTTCCATGCATTGGTCCTAGTTTCATCATAGGGAACAATATAAAATGTTTTGCCTCTAGACTAGACACCCCAGGGTCACTCTGTTACTTTGTTTTCCCTGGCCTCCTATCATTGCAGTCTCTTTCCTCTAAATGAAATCAAGTTTTGAGTCCTGGCTTGTACATCTCTTTCTAAAAGAATAGTTCTGAGATCAGCCATGTTTCTCCAGATGATTTTTTTTTAACCGGAAGCATATGGAAATTCCCAGTCTAGGGGCTCAGTCAGATCTGCAGCTGAGGGCCTACACCATAGCCATAGGAATGCAGGATTCTTAACCCACTGAGTGAGGCCAAAGATCGAACCTGCATCCTCATGGATCCTAGTTGGGTTGGTTACCCCTGAGCCAGGACGGGAACTCCTCCAGATGAATTCTGACTGGTGAAGAGATAATCAGGTTTTTGCTGGCTTTTGTTCTGGACACTGTTTTCCCCTTATTGAGACCTAAAATTGGGCTGCTTGAAAGATATAATTGCATTACACTGTTGACTCATTCTGGGGGTGGTTGCCTAATACCGCCAGTCATTTTAACTTATCAGTTCTCTCCCATGTAAGGCCTATGCAATGAAAAACATCTAAATGGGTAGATTTTTAACATATTCCTATTGAATTTAATTTTGCTGATTTTGGTCTTTGTCCCAGACTTTATTCTAAATTCTGTTCCTGTCCTTAAATATTTTGACTCTCTTCTCGGAGTAGGATAAGACATTTTGATAAATAAATCTCCATTCAAACCACTGATAACAAATTGAACAGTTTTAGGTCAAGGGCAAAACCCTGCTTTGTATCATAGGGGGGTTCATTCAGGTTAGTATAGATCCAATAAGACTTGTGCCATCTGGGCCACTGGCTGCAAACTACTTATTTCTAGTTACTTGATCCTCCTATGGAAAAAATATGAAAAACTTTGTTCGTCTAAATTTAGGGAGGAGTTCCCGTCGTGGCTCAGTGGTTAACGAATCCGACTAGGAAGCATGAGGTTGTGGGTTTGATCCCTGGCCTTTCTCAATGGGTTAAGGGTCTGGCGTTGCTGTGAGCTGTGGTGTAGATTGCGGATGCGGCTCGGATCCTGCGTGGCCGTGGCTGTGGAGAAGGCTAGCAGCTACAGCTCCTGTTAGACCCCTAGCCTGGGAACCTCCATATGCTGCAGGTGCGGCCCTAGATAAGGCCAAAAGACAAAAAAAAAAAAAGCTGAAAGTAAATTTAGGGAGAGGCATTTTTCTCATTTGTCATGTTTCATCAGAGATCACTAATCAGTATCTGTTCTGGAAGTGTTGTCAGTGTTTTGAGGTTTCACTTATTTGGCCCTAGAGACTTGAACTTAATATAATGCCCAGATGAACACTTACCATTTATCTTACTTTTCAGTCTTTGCAGAAATGTTTATTATACCTCATCCCATATAAAAATTATTCTTCTTAATGGAAAAGAAAGAAAGAAAATTGCTTATTTCCTTGCCTCTGGATTCTTTCTTAAATCCCTTGTGCCGTTTTAGGATTAATTGCCTCTAGGGGAAGAGATTTGCTCATTTATTCATTCTGGAGTCCCAAGATGCCAATAAATGTCCTATACTCTGAGGATAATAAGAGAAAAGGCAAAGTCCTTGGTCTTAAGGAATTGTTAATATAGTAGTAGGAGGACATAAAAATAATCAGAAAAGTGGAATATGAGCCATCACAGTCTGTGTGGGCTGCTGTAATAAAATACCACAGACTGGGTAGCTTACAAACAACAGAAATTTCTCATAGTTCTGGAGGTGGGAAGTTTGAGAGCAGGGTGCCCACGTGGCACTTCTTCCTGTACCTTCACATGGGGGAGAAGCTAGAGAGCTCTGTGGGGCCTCTTATGAGGCCACTAATCCCATTCATTAGGGCTCTGCCCTTGTGACCTAATCCCCTCTGAAAGGACCTACTAACACATCCCCTTTAGGTGTTAGGATTCCAACATGATTTTTTGGGGTGGTGGTGGGGCATGAACAGAGGTGCTAAAAGCACAGACCCTGAATTGCTTTGTGAGTTTAAACCCTGGGTTGCTCTGGTCGATTGTGAGGTTGTGTACATGTGTACCTGCAGGCTCCAGGGGCTGCCTTTCATAAAGGCAGTGACATGTACAACTGTGTGCAGTGGCCTGATTCCTGGATCCACTACTTAACAGCGTTATATCTTTGCTCAAGTTATCCTTGTTCAAGCCTATTAACCTCCACTTTCCAACTCTGGAGCCTGGGGGAAATAATTATACCTATCTTATAGAGTTGTGATAAAGTTTAAATTAAAAAAAAACCTCCAATACATTTATTGCAGTACTTGGCACATATTGAGGGCTTGAAACATGCTGTTATTATAATAAAATATGACTGGGCTGTGTGGGAAACACACCCAGTGAGCTATGCGAGCACAAGAAGTGCTGAGGATTAGTTTCCAATGACTGATATAAGAAATCACCACAAATTTGGTGACTTAAAACAACACACATTTATTCTCCCATGGTTATGGAGGCTAGAGGTCCAAAATCAGTTTTCCTGGAAGAAGCCAAGAAGTCAGCAAGGCCTTGCCTCCTCCAGATGCTTTAGGGAAGAAGCCATTCCTTGCCTCTTCCAGGTTCTGGTGAACCAGCATTTCTTGGTTGTGTGTTACTCTAGCCTCTGCCTCTGTGGTCACGTGCCTTCTCCTCCTCTTAGTGTAGTCAAATCTCCCTCTGCCTACCTCTAGAAGGACATGTGATTTCATCTAGGGGCTACTCAGATAATCCAACATGATCTCCCCATCTGAAGATCTTTAATTTGATGACATCTGCAAAGCCCTTTTGCCCTAGAAGGTAGCATTCATAGGTTTTGGGGATTAAGATCTGGATGTCTTTATTATGTCATTATTGCATTAGTCAGGAAGAAGGAGAACCATTTTGTATCACTTGCATTCCCATAAGCAATATTAACCTGACATATCTGTCATTTTGTTAAAAAAATAATTCATTTTGTTTGTCATTTGCATTTTTAATTTCACATAGATACATGGCATGGCTCACCATTAAAGGATCTATAAATACCCAACTCCTGCTGTTTCTCAGAGAGCATGGACAGATGCTGAGCAACTTAGGCCTTGGTTTTCCCATCTGTGAAACAGGATATGACTAGAAAGTTGCTGTTTATTTTCTGATTTTATGAAATTTAATGGTTTTATATAAACATCTTGTACGTTCAGTATATAGTGTTATTCAACTTCATATTTTATATTTATATGTAATAGCAATATGCATAGACAAAAAATAACTCCTTAAACTGCTGTGGTATGTCTTGAGACCCTAGAGCAGAAGCTCTAAGTATGTGTGTGTGTGTGTGTGTGTGTGTGTGTGTGTGTGTATGTATGTATATATATATGTATATGTATATATACGTACATATATGCACACACATATACATATACATGTCTTCATATAGCTGTTATAATGTGTAACTATACTTTTATTATGTATATTATATATATGTTACATATAATATATGTTATATAATACTATATAATATATAGTATTCATATGTATAAAATAATTATATATAACATGTCATATAATAAAATATTATGATATATTATATATTATATACTATATAATAAAATATAATAAAATAATATATAAATATACTTTATTATACATGTATTATATAATGTGATATATAATAACATACATATTATATATGTATACTTTTACTATATATAACATTTTAATATATGAAATATATATTATATATGTCACAAAAATTAAAAATGTCATATATATGTATTACTTGTGTCGCATTAGTTGAGTTTATACTTATTCTAAGGAATTTTAATTTTTGTATCATTCAGGCTACTACAAACCACAGATCTTTTTGTTGTTAAATAGGTATTTGATGCAGTTAATACTACATATTCTAACTTCAAGAGCAACTTTGCCAAGAGACTATCAGCTGAGGTTCCTGCTGCCAGTAGCCCAATTACCACAAGATGGCGGCAAAGCCAAACTAGGGATGTGGCAGCCCACTCCTTTGGGGAAGAGCATTCAACTGCTGACCTCACAGAAATTGTGCTGAGGTTAACTCCTGAGAAAGAGACCTTGATTCCAGGTGAGGTAATGCAAACGTCAAGGGACAGTTTTGAAATCTTAAAAAAGATATATTCCTTCGAAAATCTTTTTTTTACAGAAATATCTACTGTCATTCTTGGTCAACTGCTTTTCTCTTTTTCTCCCTTGGAATAAGACATTTCCAAGAGGGGGCGTGGTAGGGAAGAGGAGGGCTGAAACAACACCCAAAGAAAATATGCTGTTTTTAAAACATATTTCTGAGATTTGCACTGGTATATGATTACTTTTATAAATATTATACATATGTATGAATACATGTCTACATGTGAATACACCCAAATATATATCACTCATGTTTTGCTAAGATTCCTTGTCTATAGCAGTCAGGAAAAAAACATGTTAGTGATGAAATGATCAGGTAGGAAATAGAAGAAAAAGATGAAAACAGGAGAGGGTGAGGGGAAGAGAAAGTAAAAGCAGGAGGGGAGAGATGGAGAGAGGAGGGGAGATATGGAGAGAAGGGAGGAGAAAGGGAGAGACAGAAGAAAAGGGAGAAGGAGGAGGAGAAGGAAGAGCTGGTGAGGGGAGAAGAGGGAAACAGGAAGAGAGGGAAGAGGGAAACAAAGGGAGAGAAAGACAAGAGTGGGATAGTCTGATGACTGCCTGGAGCAGGGATGGGGAATGGGTACTAAAGCCATTATCTGGTGGGCAGGGAGTCAGGAGCAACTTGTCAAAGCTCTGAAACACACATACTCTTTCTGAAACATGTCTCATGTGAACACAACCTTTTTTATTTCCATCCTTCCAAAGCAAAACTTGCTGTTTAGTGATTTAATTTCTATTCTTTCCTTTTAAAGTACTAGGCAACATAAATCATTGTCTTATCTGCGTGTTTAAGACAAATGGTAACTGTAGGGCCACTCTTTTCTTGCTGATTTTAGGCACAAGGAGGCACCATAGTCCTGCAGATTGAAATGGAGCCCAAATAATTTTTAACCAGGTGAAATTCCCATGTAACAGTATCAATGCTCAAAGTAGCTGGTTGAAGCAGTAGCAGATACTGGGTTGTAAGAAAGGCCATCCTTGAGGCTATCTTCTGAAAGATGTCATAATTGAGGGGTGATTTTATGGTGACTGTTTTAGAGGAAATTCTGGCTAAAATTAGGAGCTCTCTTTTCCCTTCTGGGCCCATAATTAATAATTTTCAAATAAGGCATTGCATGAGAAACTCAGAGTTCTGAGAGAGATTATCAGTCAAAAGAATTTTACAAGAAAGTCTGTTTTCTGTTTCATAGTGCATATTAATCAGAAACATTGGTTTCTCAGTGTTTTACTGGTGGTGTTTCTTTCTTTTTCTTCCAGAAGGCTGAACACCGGAGACCCTCTCATCCTAAAAGCGATGTTTGCAGAGAGGTTCATTTGCAGTCATGCTCTGTGGACAAAACCTGGGCGATCCCAGATTAGGCTAGTGGACCTGACCTCTTTGTTGATAACTGGGATGAACTGTCAGTACTAGCATCCAACTGCAAATTTTTCTTTCTCATTTGAGGTTTAGAGAGCTGGCTTCTTTTCCTCTTTACTTGTTTACAAATAGCACAGAAAAAGCATGCATAATTTCTCAGGACAAAGAGCAAGATCTGGAACTTTGCAGAACATTTCATGTTTTCATCCCTCCTTCCTCCTTGAGATTAGATTTTGGATCACCTAGGACTTGAGGAGCTGGGCTCTACAAACATTAGTAACAGTTTATCCAGCTCATGTTTGTCCAAATGAGAAAGGATTGTCACGCAGCAAAAGGCCAAGATACTTCATCCAATGATCTCTTGGCTCCTCTTATGAACAAGTAATATGACAGACAATTCGGGTTTTTGTTTTTCTTTTTAGGGCTGCCCTCCTGGCATATGGATTTTGGAGAGATTAGGATCTGTGTCTTCACGTACTGTTCTACTATACCTGTCAAGGGCTGACCTCCAATCAAAGGCTTAAAATATTTTATCATTTTATAAACGAAATTCAAAGGTAATTTTTTTTTTCTGGCAGGATCCTACAAGGAACCACTGAAGACCCCCAGCAAAGGAATTTTTGAAACAAATAACTCTGCTCTCCATTTTTGCAAGGCTCCTCATGCACTGGACAGAAGCTGGAAGGAAAATGCCTCAAAAGGCCAGGTAGGTGATGAGAGAAAACTGAAGATTTCACATCCTGAGAGGCTCAGATAGCTGAATCTCAAATGTGAGATTGCAGCTGGCTTAGCTGCTCTTACAAATCAGTAAGAAAATGTTGGGTTTCTGATAGAAAAAATGAGTGTGTGAAGGACATGATTAGAGGCACTTCCAAAAAAGAAATGGACTATCCAACAAATACACAAAAAAGTGTTTCATTAGTTTCAGTCAAAAAAGTGATAAAGAGGCGTTCCCATTGTGGCTCAGAGGCCATTACTCTTCTAGTGTGTGCCTCCTGTGTTTGGCATATATATGTTGCTAGAGGAACAATAAAATACTATGAACATAAACTTTAATTTTTTGAGCTCATCTGCAGTTGAAAGCAAATGTATTAGAGCAGACCTTTTGCTGGATGCTTTATTGTTGGGGAAGGGTTTGGGGTGGGCAGGTGGCCCAGGAGTTGTATTGAGGTAACTGTGGGTGCTGTTGAGCTCATGCTCAGGCCAGGTTATTAGTACCACTGTCCTTTCCTACTGCTGTTTAGAGTTTTCAGGGCCCTGACCTTCGGCACTCCCCTTTTCCTTCCCCTTGTGCTATCTGGTAATGGGCGGCGGCAAAGTTGGTGGCTCAGTAGGGTCACTATGTTGTTGTCGAGTTACCCTTCTTACAATAGTTCTTATCCAATTGGAACATCATTCCAGCATCACTGAAGAGTCTGGGCAGGGTAAATTGGAGATTGCTCTGCTATTATTATTATTATTATTATTATTATTATTATTATTTGGCCATGGCATTCAGCAGCTTAATGTGGGATTTCAGTTCCCAGACCAGGGATTGAACCTGGGCTGCAGTGGTGAAAGTGCCAAATCCTAACCACTAGACCACCAGGGAACTCCCCCATTTTATTACTTTATGTAGAGCATTTGTGTCATGACTAGTTGGAAGTCAAACAGCAGCAAGCGTAATGCAGATAGACGTGTAGACAGATGGTAAATGTGTGTCTTCATGTGGCCTCAGAGATCATTGGGAGATTGTTTCCATAGTGAGACTTGCGTGGCTGTTGAGATGTTCAGGATTCTCATATCCAGTCAGCTCGACGCCAAGTTGCTCACTGAAGTAATAAGCAGGTTGCACGGAGGGAAGAGTATCCCTGGGTACACGGAGCAGAAGTCCCCTGCTGGGCAATGCCCTGGTCAGCTTTTTGGGGACTAAGGGATTCTGAAGAAGTGACCTGTGCAGAGTTATATTAAGCTACTGGCCAGCAGGCCATTTTAGGGAGCTTAGTTTATATCAGTGTTTCTCAAGTGGAGGTGATTTTGCTCCCGAGGGGACATTTGACAATGTCTGAAGACATTTTGGATGATCACAACCCAAGGGGAGGGTTTCTAGTAGTTCACAATGATTAATTATCTGCCAGTAGTTCTGAGGCTGTGAAATTCTGCTTTGTACTTAATTGTTATACTTTGACTACCTAAAAATCCATGATTTCATTGACTGGCAATGCCTGTTATGTGACATAATACCTGAGAAGGAAACAAAAATATCAAAATCGTGCTTGGCAGAAAGGCCTCTGTCCGAATTATGATGATCCAGTGATGAAATGTTTTGCTGTGAAGGAGAAAAAATAATCTTCTCTGTTTTAACTATTCACTATTATATTTCTTGAATAAGGACTTTTCTTTCCCCTTATTACTAGTTTTCCTTAGTGTTTTTGATTGAAGAATGTCTGAAATGCTCTTTATACATTGGCCCAGAGAGACAGCAATCAGATTTTTGAACTCATGGAAATTTAGGGAATTTACCTATGCTCTCTGTGACTTGTTACCATTTCTCATCGGTAAAGATATTAGTGGAAAAGGACCTTTAAGATAATCAGTTTAATTCCAACATATCACAGGTGAGGAAAATTGAGGTCCAGAGAAAGTCTCAGTCACAGACCTTGAAAGAAGTCTTTCTCGGGAAAAGCTGCCTTCCTAATGTTCAACTTTACTGTTTTGAGGAGGTATTTTAATTTTTGAAAGTACTAGAAATATCATGACATTTACAGGCTTTCATGATATCACTGGCCTATGGTTGGTTTGTGGGCTAATGGTATTTTTAGCCTAGAAGAATAAAAGAAGATTTTATAGCTGAGTAATAACTGCCCTGGTGTTGGGGAGATTAGAAATGATCTATCGGTAAAATGCTCAGCACTGTGCTTTTTAGGCAATGGTTGGCTAATACGTAATGGCAATTATTGTAGCGTTGGTTTTGAGAACGTGTAATTTTTTGAACTTCCTAGTGAATTATCAATATTAACTCTATACCATGCATCACATCTGGGATGGATAAATATGTTTCTAAATAAGTATCCTCTTTATGTTTGTTTTCAGAAATGCTTAAACCAGCTGTTTTTGACCCAGAAGGTGGCTCAGCAGGTTAATGGGAAAATGCAGCTCTGTGAGCAGCCACAATGCATTTGGAAAGGTTGGGGCCAAAGATTTTCTGTTTGACTTTCTTCTTAGCCTCCTCTCTCCCTGCTTCTTTCCTTTCTTACTTTTCTTAAATATATTGTTTTTATATCAATGAATGTAATTGAAAAATTTAGGTTTCTCATAATCCTCTGTCTTAACTATCCCCCACCCCCACCTCCCATTTCCTAGAGGCAACCATTCTTAGCTCTTCTGGCTATGCCCCTGGTATTTACATTTATTTTCTAAATAATATTTGTAAACTGTTGTTTTTTAATTTTAGAATTTATCACAACTTTCTAGCTTAGTAAGAACTTAGTTCTCCTGTCTCATTCATCTCCCTCGGTCTATTTATATTAAACTTTAAAAAGTAGAATTAGTATTTAATGTTTACATCATCTTACTATATAATGATTGTTTGCTGCCAAGCCAAGTAGTGTACTATAACTATGTCTCTTCCCTAGTATAACTCTTTGTTTTTCCTGGAATTAAAAAATTGCTTTATTTTTTCATTTATTAGGTACTTAAGAAACTATGACTGTTTTCCTTAGATGCACCACCCATGTTTTATTCCACAACTATCAATAACCTTTCCCATGCACCCACCCATACCAGTTCTTGTTTTCCTGGTGGCCTCCTACCTAGGGTGCGCTGAACAGGCTGCCCTCTTGGCCGGTCCCTCAGTTGTAATTCTAGGTCTTTTCTTCTCTGATGTTGGATCCACTATTTCCTGGCAGACATGTTGTGCTTATTCTATTTTTACACTTGATTCATAGTTTGGCTGCCTGCAAATTCTAGTTTCATTCAGAATTTTGAAGGTACCGCTTTATTGTTTTCCAGCATCCACTGTTGAGTAGTCAAATGCTGTTGTGACTTCCTATGCTTTGTATGCGACCTGCTTTTTCTCTCTGAATGCACTTAGGAAAATTTCTTATCAGAGTGTTTTAAAATTCCATGATGCTAAAACTTGGTGTTGATTATTAAAAAAAAAAAAACTCATTGTGAATGAAAAGTTCATTGGTGAATCTTTTCAATCTTGGAGACCTATGTCTTTTTTTTGTCTTTTTGTCATTTTAGGGCCGCACCCGCAGCATGTGGAGGTTCCCAGGCTAGGGGTCTAATCGGAGCTGTGGCCGCCGGCCTACACCATAGCCACAGCAATGCCAGATCTGAGCTGCGTCTGCAACCTACACCACAGCTCACGGCAACGCCGGATCCTTAACCCACTGAGCAAGGCCAGGGATCAAACCTGCAACCTCATGGTTCTTAGTCGGATTCGTTTCCGCTGTGCCACAATGGGAACTCCAACCTATGTCTTTTAATTCTTAGAAAGTCTCTCATTACTATTTAGTAATTTCTTCACCTTTTTTCTTTTTCCTTTCCTTCTGAAATATTGACCATAATTATTGGTCCTTCTGGATTAATTCTCTTATTTTTTATATTTTATTTTTCATCTCATTTTTTCTTCTCCTTTCTAGGTGGTCACCTTTTCCTGCCCACTGGTCTTGCTATTAATCTTTTTATTTTGGCTATCCTAGTTTTAATTTTAAAATTTCTTGGATACTATCAGTTCTCTCTCTTTCTCTTCTCTCTGCCCTTTCTTCCCTTCCTCTTTTCCTTCCTTCCTTCCTTCCTTCCTTCCTTCCTCCTTCCTTCCCTCTCTTCCTTCCTTCCTTCCTTCCTGTCATCCTGTTCATGCTTCATGTATATACTATTTTCTCTGATTTCTCCAAAAAAATTTCAAATAGGGGTTTTGGAAGTATTCCTGTTCTTCCTGATTTGTCTTTCTTTGCTCAGCTCCTCCCCCAGTAGTTTTGGTTTCACTGTTTCAGAGCACAGGCTTTCTGAAATGTCTGGTGTTCTGTAAATAGTACTAAGGTTGTGAGCTATGGGCTATCAAATTCAGCATAATAATTTTCATTCAGTCTGTATTTTTCTGGTGCTCTTGGGTTAAGAGGTTGTCATTTTTTGTTTACTTAGGGAGTTAACACCTGGTTTCTTCTGGCATGTGCACTCGTGTGTGTAACAGTGTGTGTGTACCAGTGTGTGTGTGAACTTGACAGTCTTTCAACCTGCCCACCTCATTCTAAACCTTCCCTGTGCCTCTGATCACTGATCCTTTGAGGGTTTTCTACAAGACAAATCAGCTTGCTTCTGTTCATCATTCCCCCCTTTATAGGCACTTGAGGGGTCATTTCTTATGTTCCTCCTGGTCAGTTATCAAGCCTTTACTCATTTTGGAGAAAAATATTGTAATCTCTTCCTCCTGCTATATTCACTCCCATACTCTTTGTTCTTGTATCCTCACACCTGAAAAAAGTCATTCACCATCATTCTAGTGAGGCTGAAAATAGAAGGCAGAGGAAATACACGTATGTGGCCATTCCTCTGACTTAATTTGCAAGTCTGTTGCTCTGCTTTAGATGGATTACTTTGGTGGCAGCACCGAGGAAGATTTGAAGGTGAGGGATTCAGAAGTGGAAACTAATTGAAAGGAATATTCTATGCAGGGTTCAGTTCTTAATTCTTTTAAGGGGATTTAAAGTGTGAAATGGATTTCACATAAGCCAGGTAACTAATTTTCGGCAAGTGAGTCACTCGGACAGATTTTATCCAGGTGCTGTGTATATAAAGTATTTCTTCCTGCCTCACCCATATCTGATAAGAGCCTGAAACCTCACCACAAGCACCTCCTATGAATTGTAAGTATATCTATTGGACCCAAAACTGGTAGAAATCTTTCGATGGTCAAGTCATGGGCCCGTAAGGGTGGCTCTGCAGGCATGCAGTGGGGAGATATTGCTATGTGGCAGTTTCCAGAAGGCCCTCCTTCCATGCTGCATTTAGTGCTCCCAAAGCAAATTTACTTTACCACAGACGTGTTCTTCTTCCTACTTCCTCTTTCCATTTGGAAATCTTTGTTTATTCATAAAGTTGTTATCCTGGTTGGAAAATAACTGATCAGGAGCCTAGCTCTGTGAGGGAAACTTTAGAGAACTAGCGGTTCAATTCATAAATGCCAGGGAAACTTGACTCTTGCGTTTCCTTCTGGGATAAGATAACTTTATGCATACATATTTTCCATGCCTCTGTTTCCTAGCAGTATAAAGGGGACAAAAAATGAAGTCAAATGCATAAAAATAGGCACAAAAAGTTTCAGGCCCACTGAGTATTCTTTTGGGAAGTTTGGAATGTACAGCTGGGATGAATGAATAAAATTTATCCTCCCCCCCAGGTTTTTTTTTTTTTTTTTCTTTTTAGGGCGACATGTGTGGCACATGGAAGTTCCCAGGCTAGGGGTTGAACTGGTGCCGCAGCCACAGCCACACGGGATCCAAGCAGTGTCTGTGACCTGCACCACAGCTCATGGCAACACCGGATACTTAACCCACTGAGTGAGGCCAGGAATTGAACCTTCATCCCTCATGAATACTAGTCAAGTTCGTTACCGCTGAGCCACAGCAGGAACTCCTATCCTTTCCGTCTTTATTCTTTTCCTTAGAATTATATTTTCTTAAAAGCGAAATAAAATATTTGGAGGCATGTCTTCCTTAACTCTCCTATCTTTTTGTGATCTGATTAGCAACAAGTTTGTGTTTCTGTAATATGCTGAATATTTGATGTAGAATAGAAATTATAGAAGTTCCCGTCGTGGCACAGTGGAAATGAATCTGACTAGGAACCATGAGTTTACAGGTTCGATCCCTGACTTTGCTCAGTGGGTTAAGGATCCGGCATTTCCAAGAGCTGTGGTGTAGGTCACAGCCGCGGCTCAGAACCTGTGTTGCTATGGCTGTGACATAGGCTGGCCGCTGTAGCTCTGATTTGACCCCTAGCCTGGGAACCTCTATATGCTGCAAGTGCGGCACTAAAAAGCAAAAAAAAAAAAAAAAAAAAAAAAGAGAGAGAGAGAGAGAAAGCGAGAGAGAGCATAGAAACTATGTATTCTATAAAGGCAGAAAGAATGTACTGATATTATTTCGATATCCTAGGAAATCGATCTATATGTGTATATGAATCTATTTATCAACTATATCATCTACCTATTCTTTCATCCATACATCCATCCTATTTTTTAGAGAAGTTTTGGGTTCATAGCAAAATTGAACAGAAGTACAGGCAGTTCTCATATATCCCCTGCCCCAACACATGTACAACTTCTCCCACTGTCAGTACTTCACACTAGAATACTGCATTTGTGATAATCAGTGAAACTTCATTGATACACCATTATCACCCAAAGTCCCTAGTTTACATTAGTGTTTCACTCTTAGTGTTGAACATTCTGTTGATTTTGACAAATGTGTCATGACATGTATCCACCATTATAATAGCACATAGAGTGGTTTGAATTGCTCTGAACATCGTTTGTACCTCACCTGTTCATCCCTCCCTCCTCCTCTAACCTGGCAAACTTCTCACTGGATCCATAGTTTTGACATCCCCAGAATGTCATATAGTTGGAACCACACAGTACGTAGCCTTTTTAGATTAGCTTCTTTCACTTAGAAATATGCGGTTAATCTTCCTCCATGTCTTTTCAAGGTGTGAGCACACATTTCTTTTTAGCACTAAATGATGTTCAGTTATTGTCTGGATGTACCACAGCTTATTTATCCATTCACTTATTCAAAGACATCTTGTTTGCTTCCAAGTTTTGGCAATTATGAATAAAGCTACTATAAACATCTGTGTGAGGTTCCTCTGTGGATGTAAGCTTTCTACTCACTTGGGTAAATACCAAGGAGTGTGAATGCTGGGTTGTGTGATAAGGGCATATTTAGTTTCATATGATACTGCCAAACTGTCTTCCAAAGTGGCTGTACAATTTTACATCCCCACTAGCAATGAATGAAAAAGTTCCTGTTGTTCCACATCCTTGCCAGAATTTGGCGTCTATCAGTCTTTTGGATTTTGGCCATTCTAACAGATGTTTGTAGTGTCTCATTATTGTTTTAACTTGCAATTCTCTAGTGAAATATGATGTCAAACATCTTTTCATATGCTTATTTACCATCCTCTTTGGTGAGGTGTCCAGATCTTTTGCCCACTTTTTAATTAGGTTTTTTGTTTTCTTGTTGAGTTTTAAGAGTTTCTCTGTATATTTTGGATAACAGTCCTTTATCACATATGTCTTTTGCAAATATTTTTTCTCAGTCTGTGGCTTATCTTCTCATTCTTTTGACATGTCTTTTGCAGAGCAGAATTTTCTAATTTTAATGAAGTACACATATTAGTGATTTCATTCATGGATCATGCCTTTGGTGTTGCATTTAAGAAGTCACTGCCAAAACCAGAGACATATAGATTTTCTACTATGTTGTTTTCTAGAAGTTTTATTGCTTTGTGTTTTACTTTTAGGTCCATGATCCATTTTGAGTTAATTTTTGAGAAGAGTATAAGGTCTGTGTCTAGATTCAGTTCTTAAAAATTTAAGTATAGTTGATTTACAACATTGTGTTAGTTTCAGGTATACAGCAAAGTGATTTAGTTATTTTTTCTTTTCTTTTCTTTTTTTCTTTTTTTTTGTCTTTTTGCCTTTTCTAGGGCCGCACTCGTGGCACATGGAGCTTCCCAGGCTAGGGGTTGAATCGGAGCTGTAGTTGCCGGCCTAAGCCAGAGCCACAGCAACATTGGGATCCGAGCCGCGTCTGCAACCTACACCACAGCTCACGGCAACGCCGGATCCTTAACCCACTGAGCAAGGCCAGGGATCGAACCCTCAACCTCATGGTTCCTAGTCGGATTCGTTAACCACTGAGCCATGACGGGAACTCCAATTTTTTATTTTTATTTTTTTGCCTTTTGTCATTTTAGAGCTGCACCCGTGGCATGTGGAGGTTCCCCAGGCTGGGGGGCTAATCGGAGCTGTAGCCACTGGCCTACGCCGCAGCCACATCAACGCAGGATCCAAGCCGCGTCTGCGACTACACCACAGCTCACAGCAATGCCGGATCCTTAACCCACTGAGCAAGGATAGGGATCGAACCCGCAACCTCATGGTTCCTAGTCGGATTCATTAACCACTGAGCCACGACGGGAACTCCTAGTTATTTGTTTATTTTTTTTCCAGATTCTATGTGGACATTGTTCCAGTAGCATTTACTGAAAAAATTAACTTTCCTCCATTGTATCTTTGCTCCTTTGTCAAAGATCAGGTGACTGTGTTTGTGTGGATCTATTTCTGGGCTCTCTGCTATGTTCCACTGATCTATTCGATCTTTTGCCAGTACCACACTGCTTTGATTACTATAGCTGTTTAGTGAAACTTAAAGCTAGATAGCATAGGTTCTTCAGGTTGGTTCCTCTCCTTCAACATTGTGTTGACTATTTTCCATGTAAACTTTGAAATCAGATTGTCAATAGCCACAAAATAACTTGTTGGGATTTTAACTGATATTGCATTGAATCTATAAACCACGCTGGAAAGAGCAAACATTTTAGTACTGAAACTTCTTGCCTACCTATATGAAATATCTCTTCATTCATTTAGGTTTTCTTTGATTAGAGTTTTATAGCTTTCCTCATATACATCTTATACATACTTTATTAACTTTAGTGATAAGTATTTCTTTTGAAGTATTTACCTAAATGTTATTGTGCTTTTAATTTTAAATTTTAATTACGTATTGCTGATATGCAAAAAAGCAGTTGACTTGCATATTAATCTTATATCCTACTATAATTACTCCTTAGTTACAGGAGTTTTTGGCTGACTCTTTGGGTATTGCTTTTTTTTTTAATACATAAAACATTCTATTAGCTTCAGGTGTATGACATAATGATATGATATTTGTATATATTGCAAAATGATCACAGGTCTAGTTTACAATGGTCACCAGATATGGTTACAGAATTTTTTTTTCTTGTGATGAGAACTTTTAAGATCTGCTTTTCAAAGCAACTTTCAAACAGAGGACACATGCTATATGTTAAATCCTCATAACTTATTTATTTTGTAACTGGAAGTCTGTCCTTGATTTTTTTTTTTTGAAACTTTATTGGTTGAGTATGTATTTCTAGTAACCTTGCAGTTCTGCCCACAACTGAAGGTTTTCATCATTGGTATAGCAATGTGAAATGCTCATTCTTTTATCAGAAGCCATGTGGTCATAGGACCACAAGACACCTGGGTGGGCTCATTTCCTGTTGATCATGTCATTCTCAGTTTGATTACAAGCCAAGCGGTTGGAAAGATGAAAAGACAGTGGCTTGTGGTTTAGACTTAGTGGGGTCTTTTGATGAGAAGTAAAACTGAGCATGAGATATAACCTTGAACTCAGATCGTCATGGGTAATAGTAGCCAAGAGTTACTCTGTGTGTTCTGGTACAAAAATATGAGCAAAAGAACAAAAATCAATGAATCAACAAATACTTATTGACAAAGACTCAGAGTAGGGCTTAAGTCTAATAGATAATGGTTGATGTTATAACCACATGAATATGTGAACATTACTCTGGTTTTAAAATCACAAGTGACAGAATAAATATTCAAAGCATGACGTAGTGTCTCTATGTACTCTCCACAAGATCTATCATTACATTTAGGTCTGGTACTCATGTGCTTTTTATTAGAAAATGCCATTGAGTATTTTAAAAATTTTTAAGAAATTAATACTGAAGTCTTTTTCTTCCCTTTCTCTCCCTGCAACTTGTAATTCAGTTTTATCATGATGACCACTTTCTTTTCTCACTCCATTATCTTTTAATACTTGCAAGGATATATATTATGTTTTCAGAATTGTAGAGATGTGTAGCGCTGTTTGTTTCTTGCAGGCTGCAGTGATGGAGTAAAAGATGAGTACTTCTATATTCAAAGATTCAGTGATACAAACTATTCCATCCTCCAACCAGAGGTGATAATTCATCTTACTGGTCTTCGAAATGACTACTGTAAGTTATTGTTTAGATCATGAATTGAAAATTTGAAATGACAAAACTTATTCTGGGCTCTGGCATAAACTTGAAATTTGATTCTGGAAGAACCAGATGGCCTTGTGCCTCATGTTTAAGTGCTGTACCATCCAAATATTGTTGATATAGTGGGTTTTTCACTGTGGAATTTTCATGTTCAGGAATGGATATTGTTTGTCCTGGTGGTGCCCAGGAAATACACATTTTGTTTTACTATATTCGAATGACTGTATAAATGGTGGCCTATTCTTATGCTTATATTTTAAACATAGATAAATCCTATCAAACAACCACATTGGCTCTTTGTCCCTAGCTTATTCTTATGTCCCTAGCTTGTAATCTAGTTGGGAAGATGAGACTAACCCATACTACCAACATGCCAATGAACAGTATAAATAATAACTTGTGGGGCAAGGAGTTGTAAGGACTATAAGTAGTTCAGTGATATTTCAAGTTGTCTGGAAAGACTTTGTGAAGATATTCAGACTTGAGATGGATCTTGAAAGATGGGTAGGATGTGGAGGAGTGGAGGCAAGAAGACAGCATTTTCAGTGATGTTGGCAGCATGAACGAAGGCAGGATGGCGGTAACTGATGATAATTAATGCCAATGAAGAGGGTATACTGGGAACTGGTGAATAGGAGGTGAATGCAGATTACAGAGAAATTTCAAAATCTGGTATAGATTTTTAAATTTGTTGTGGAAATTCTCAACGGGGAGAAACATCAAATGAAAAATCATGGCAGAGTATGCAGAATGCATTTAGTTGGAGAGCTATTAAAAAGTAAGGGACTATTTTCTCTCCATGAGGAAAAATATATAGGAAGAGGGATGAACTGAAGATTATCCCAAGTTTTGATGCAGGGGAAGGCAAGTCACAGGAAAGACAAATTAGTAATGAAAGTAGAGTGGGGAGGGAAGACTATTTTTGCAATATTACATTTGAGTAGACAGTAAGACATATAAGAGTTTCTGCTGATCATTAGGAATGAGGTTGGTAGTTGAAAGAGGAAAGACTAGAGTGCAGGTCAGAGGAAAATGGTTGAAGCCAAGAGCCAGTATGAGCTTTCCTGGTGAGGAAGAAAAGTGTAGAGGGAAGAGGTTGGGTTGTGGGTTCACAGAAAGAATGAGCAAACAAAACAAAACAAAACAACAAAACAAAAAACAAACAAAACAAAATCATTAAAGGGTGCAGTTCTCCTACTATTCTTCTCCTATAGGTCCTTCTCTAAGACAACTTATTGCCATGACCAGTGAAAATGGAAGAATTCATTTCAAGAGATGTTTAAAAAGCATAATACTCTTATTCAAAAAAAAACAAGCAAAACCTTTTGTTGTTCCCCTTCAGGTCATAGTTCCTTTTCTCTCCTCCCCTTGACAGCAAAACTTGTCAAAAGATGCCTGTATTGACAATTTCCTATTTCTCTCCTCATATTATCTTTGGGCCCACTCTAATTAGTTCTTAAATCTCATCATTCCACTGAGACTGCTCTTCCAAACACCACTCAAAACTCTTCATTGCTAAATCCAACAATCACTTCTTAGCGCTCAATCACTTAACTCAATTGACCACATTTGAGACAGTTGATGACTCCTTCCTCCTTGACAGTCCACCATCCCGGTTCCCTCCTGGTTTTCTGTTCTCTCTTTTTGGTCTTTTTTTTTTTTTTGCTGGTTTCTTGTCCTTTTCTATCTCTCTGCCTCCTAAATTTTGGAGTGCACCAAGTCTCACTTCTTGGACATCTTTTCTTTTTGACTTCTATTTCAGTTGATCTACTGGCTTTCTGGCTCTATCTCCTTGTATTATGTTTTTAGTTGTGACCATGAGAAAGTTATTAATCTTTCTTTTCTACCTATAATTAAAGTTGTTTCTATGAAAATATTTTTATTTGGCTGCATAATCACCCTAATTTGAAATGCTTTTCTTATAGATCTGAATATTTTGGACTGGAATTTTCAAAATCTTGTTGCTATAGCCCTTGGATCTTCTGTGCACATCTGGAATGGGGAAAGCCACAATGATATTGAAAATATAGACTTAAGTCTCACTTGTAACTATATATCTTCTGTGTCTTGGATTGAAGAGGGAAACTTCCTGGCAGTGGGCACCAGTGAGGGAGAGGTGCAGGTACTGGACAGTTTTTTCTTTCTCATGGTGTGCTCTGTACAGTTGCTAGATAACTAAGTTGACTTTTAATAACAGGTTATTGTAAAATAAAGAAATTATAGTAGATGTACTTTAAGCTTTGGGGAATAAGAGGGTAAACCATTCTGATTCTCCTCTGGATGGCATTTAATGAGGATGTAGTGTGCTGCTTAGTTTTTCTACATAATCTTTCTGTACATTTCCTTTTTTTCCCCCTATAGTCCTTTCTCTGAAGCTAAAGTTGGGCTTATAAATTCCCAGTTTTAGGACTTTAACAAAAAATTTTTTTGGCCATACCTGTGGCATGCATAAGTTCCAGGGCCAGGGATCCAACCTGTACCACAACAGCCACCTGAGCCACAGCACTGGCAGTGCTGGCCCTTTAACCTGCTGAGCCACCAGGGAACTCCAGGACTTTGAAGAGAAGAAGATAACCTTCTTGTTCTCTTTCTTACCCTTAAGCCACGATCTGGATGAGAATTACTTAAAATGAATGACTTTTTTTTTTCTGATACGGTCTATGAAATGGAATTTTACCAAGTTTTTATCAATCTAATTTCTCATGTATCATTATTTTTGTTTATTAGCAACAGTGTAAACAATATTGCTCAGATGTTTGGTGACTTTGGAGGGCCACAGAAGGTCCTACTTCTCATCTCTGTAATGATACTGAATACAGTGAGGATTCTGTCATGATTTTTTCTTATGCCAAAGTTCTCATTCCTCATTTGGATCAGAATATCATTTATAGCTGGCAGGAAAGGAGTCTCTTAGCAGTAAATTGAATTCCTGACTCTAAAAATTGTCTAGACACCTAAATTTTGTTTGTTGGTAACTGTAGGTAGACTTTCAGGTTTGAAATTCTTACAATTTGAAAAAACTAAAAGAGTGATAAGAGATTCTTAACCTTTGGCTGCTCATTGAATTCATCTGGGGAATTTTAAAATCAATGCAGTCTCCCCAGGCTCTCTCCCCACCATTAAATCACAATGGCTAGCAGCCATATCCTGCTCCCCAGGTGATCCTAATATGCAAATGGCTTGGAGAACTACTGACTAGGGTAAGAGGGGCTGAGCTTTTACTTAGCACAAAGACTGGCTCTATGAACACTAAAAATTGACTATCAGGTTTTTGAGGAGACAGTGGGTTGTGAAAATGTCAAGGCTGTGTAACCATGCTTGTTCATTTTTTCAGTTATGGGATGTGGTCGCTAAAAAGCGGCTGAGAAATATGCTCGGTCATTTGTCAGTAGTTGGGGCTCTGAGCTGGAACCACTATATCCTCAGCAGGTAAGAAAGAGCGTCTTACTGGAACCAATTATATTTCCATCGCCAATTGATTACATGCTGAGTGAACAGAGCAATAATATTGAAAACCAACCCCCAAGTAAAACAGACATGATTCGTAGCATTTATGATCCACCTCACAGGCCTTCAGACCTTCTGGTGATAAAAGGGGTCCAATAACCTCATGTGCCTCCATCATGGACCAGTACCAGATGTGAGGTTCAGAATTCACTAGATTGTTCAGATAAAATGTAAAACTCTGTTTAAGCATAAAGTCTCTCTGTACTGAATAATACCTACTTGATGAATATTTTGATGAAATCAATATTTATTGCTATCAGTATCACTTATTTGGAATATGTGAAGCTTTCCAGGGGGTACATTTCCAATTCAGAGACCCATAAAGGTTAGAGCTGGATGGAACCTTGTAGATTAACCAGTTCAGTGAGTCTCAAACTTAAGCCTGTGTCAGAGTCACGTGGAGGGCTCCTTACAACCCAGATTACTGCCCTCTCTCTGGGAATTTCTGATTCAGTAGGTCTGATGGTGCACTGATAGATGCATTTCTAATTTCCCAAGTGATGCTGATGCTTTACAACTTTTGAGAACTACTGATTTAATATTCTGCTCTTTTTTGGCCAGGAAAGTTAAGTGACTTGTTCCTGCGAGCCTACATAATTGGTCCAAATGTATTTTTACTAGTAGTCATTCATCTTCATACTGTATTTATTTATTTTTGTCTTTGTGTTTCTTTTTTTATTATTAAAGTATAACTGGTTTACCATATTGAGCTGGTTTCTGCTGTACAACAAAGTGACCCAGTCATATATACAATGTATATATAAAGAATATATATACATTCTTCTTCTCATATCATCCCCCATCATGTTCTATTACAAGAGACTGGACACAGTTCCCTGTGCTATACTGTACTGTATTTCTTAAGGTAGATTTAAATTCAATAAATTTCAAAGCCTTTTGCAACTTTTTTAAGTAGCCCAAATGTAAATTCGAGACTTTGATACCTTGTGATTATAGGCCAGACTTAAAACTACTTAAGCAAAATGCCCTATAAAGGACTAAATATTTACCCTGAGAAGTTGTAGTCAGGTCAGTTCTATACTTGAGTCCTTTTTACAATCTGTATTGTTTAAGTTTAGTTTCATTATCCTTGAGCAATAGGAACAAATACTTTCCTCACATTTTTGGAGCTCACATTTTTGGAGTACTCTGTGCCAGGCACCATGCTGATTCTTTACGTGTGTAATCATGTTTTAATCCCTGTAATAGCATTATAAAGTGGTTTCTATTCCCCCACCCCCCCACCCCGTGTTGAGACACCAGCCTGAGGTGTCACGGTTAGTGAGGTCATATTGTTCATCAGAATGATATTCAGTTCTGTGCCTGAATATTCTTAAAAAATGTGATACTGGACCTGGAGAAATTTCAGAAATAATTGTGTTGGACAGCTATTTACTTTCTCCTCAGAGAAAACTGGATTAGTCCAGAAAGAGTTCATTATCTTTGAGTGATAAGCTCTTTATCACCATTTGGATCCAAATCACTGAGAATAAGAGCTATTATCCACTGATTTTGAATCACATTGCAGTTTGCTGAGACATTCAAATAGTTTCAAACTTTGTTTTTAGATATTAGTGGCGTTAGCAAACTAATAGATCTGTAGATTAATAGAAAAAGGAAATAACACATTTCTAAACCCATCATTTATATTAATGGTGTATGTATGTATATACATGAGTATATACACATATATATAAACCACTAAGATATATTGTCACTGAGATAATATGAAATATTTTGAATTTCAGAAAAGTGATAATTCCCAAGTCTTAAGTACTTAAACTGCTACCTGAGAAAATACGATAGTCTTCTAAATTTATCTTTTCCATGCCTGCCTGCATCATATCACAGCCACTAGAGATATCTATCAAAGGATATCTTCTCAACATCTGGATTTGAGACTCTGCCAGACAAATCTATGTCACTTGTAAGGAGAATCACCCAGGCCGAATACCCCATCCTTATTCACTAAAGGAATGTCTGTGTTTTGAATCTGTCCTCAGGGGTCCTTCAGTAGTTTGAATAATATTTCTCTTCATGTTTTCAAATGCTTATGTAGCAAACAGGGCTCAGGTTTTTGGTCCTAAACCTGCTCCTTTACCTTGTGCAGTGGGTCGAGACTGGGCCATGTTTATCATCATGATGTTCGAGTAGCCCAGCACCGCGTTGGAACTCTTCACCACAAGCAAGCTGTGTGTGCTCTGAAGTGGTCACCCAGTGGCAGGCTGCTTTCCAGTGGCTGTAGTGATGGGCTGCTGACTATATGGCCCCATGATCCAGGTGTGACCGCACAGGGTTGCCCACTAAAAGTCATACCCCAATCCACAGCAGTCAAGGTAAGAACAACAGTTGTCTAGTTTTCCCTTTACTCAGACATCACTGTGTATCCTTAACTCAAGAAAACAAAGCCATCAAGCCAATACTTTGAGATTTTATTACCCCAGAATTTTTTGGGACTTTGCTATCACTCTCCTGAAAGACAACCCTATTTATACTCCCCTGTGTCAGATTTTTTTGGTTGTTAAGTGACTGAAACCACTTGAGTTTAAGCTTGAGCTTAAGCAAAACAGAAAAGACACTGGCTCATGTCATGGAGGAGTCCTGGTATATACAGCTGATTTAAGTATCGGCTGGATATAGGTCGATTAAGTAGAGTCGTTAAGAATCCTGTCTTTTTGGCTTCTGATTCTGCTTGTCTCTCTCTCTCTCTCTCTCTTTTTTTTTTGTCGTTTTAGGGCCGCCCCCTCTGCATATGAAGGTTCCCAGGCTAGGGGTCGAATTGGAGCTGCAGCCTCTTGCCTGTGCCATAGTCACAGCCACAGCAATGCCAGATCTGAGCCATGTCTGCGACCTACACCACAGCTCACAGTAACGTCAGATTCTTAACCCTCTGAGTAAGGCCAGGGATCAAACCTGTGTCAGATTCATTTCCACTGAGCCATAATGGGAACTCCCTAGTTTCATTCTTTATTTGGACTCCATTTGGTGGGCATGATGGCTCTCGACAGCTTCAGATTCAGATCTTTTAGATGGGAGTTAGATAAGAAAGCATGATTCCCTACCACTCTGGTAGAAAAGTCCCAGGCAGAACCCTGGTCTGGCTTTGGTCACTTTCTCGCTCTCAGTTAAAAATTGTGGCCAGAGAAATGGGTACACTAACTGAACAGACCTATTTCATGAGCTTACACTCAAGAAAGGAGACTCTCTGTTAGAGTTAAACCAGTGCTCCACCATGCTCTGTCTCATAATTTAATTTTTTTTTCCTTTTCAGGGCTGCTCCTGTGGCCTATGGAAGTTCCCAGGCTAGCAGTCAAATCGGAGTTGCAGCTGCCAGCCTACGCCACAGCCACAGCAACACCGGATCCGAGTCACATCTGCAACCTACACAGCAGCTCACGGCAATGCCAGATCTTTAACCTGCAGAGCAAGGCCAAGGACTGAACCTGCATCCTCATGGGTACTAGTCAGATTCATAGCCCATTGAGCTACAATGGGAACTCCAGTCTCATAACTTTTTATTTGTATTTCAAATTCTTATTTCTAGTAAAAAAAAAAATCCACATTTTCTTTCCTTTGGTGTCACAGACCTATGTCTTGGCTTCAGTGTAGTCCCAGAATATTTGTTACCCACAGAGCAAACAAATGGTTCTATTTTATTGACTATAAGCAAATTTATTAGAATGAGAACTTAAATGTCATCAGAAGCCTTTTTTTTGGCTGCACCCATGCACGTAGAAGTTCTCAAGCCAGGGATGGAACCCATGCTGCAGCAGTGACCCCAAGCCATTCCAGTGATAAGACTGGATTCTTTTTTTTTTTCGCTTTTTTTTGTCATTTTAGGGCCGCACCTGCGGCATGTGGAAGTTCCCAGGCTAGGGGTCTAATCGGAGCTGTAGCCACTGGCCTAGACCACAGCCACAGCAACGCAGGATCTGAGCCACGTCTGTAACCTACACCACAGCTCACAGCAACGCCGGATCGTTAACCCACTGAGCAAGGGCAGGGATCGAACCTGCAACCTCATGGTTCCTAGTCGGATTTGTTAACCACTGCGCCACGAAGGGAACTCCCAAGACTGGATTCTTAACCTGCTGCACCACAGGAGAACTCCAGAGTTTCTTAATATAGGATGGGATATGTAGTGCCTGCTGCTACTGCATAATATTGGCTCAGTAATGCTGGTTTATGGTTTTAAGTGTCTGTGTGATACCTCTCATGATAGAGCTTCTAGTTTTGCCAAAACAGCTTATTTATGGTAAAAGCTAATTAGAAGTAGCACCTTGAAGAAAATGATTATTAATAAATATAAAAAATGCTAATATCCATTTCATGATAAAACTGGGGTCCATGGGCTCAGGAGAATTTCTGAGCCTCTTAGAATTGCATGCAAAATTTTGTGTTTATTGAAATAGCCCTCTTATCCAACCAACGCAGGGGTGTAGATAAGTGGTTATTTGAGAAAAATAATTAAGAAGGTAACCATAAGATATGATACATATATAGTAAATATTTTATTTCAACTGAAAATTAAATTGTACATTTATTCACAGTATAAGGCAAGTGTATTTACTTTGAGTGTAGGCTGGATAATTAGAGTTATTCATTGTCCTTCTTGTATGAAATACGACTGTATTTCATTGTCTAAGGTTTCTATTTATGACGTTTCTTAGGGTTATCTATTGCTATTAACAAATTACCCTAAAACTTAGTGGCTCAATACAACAATTATTTTATTCTCTTTTATGGTTTCTGTGGAGCAGATTTGGGAAAGGCTCTTCTGAGTAGTTCTGGCTCAGGGTCTCTCATGAGATTGTAGTCAGACAGTGACTGAAGTTAAAAGTGCTGGGAGCTAGAGCACCTGGTAGCCAGCCAGGCATCCTAAGCTCTTCATTTAGTCTCAGAACTTCTATTTGGACTACTTTGGGCTTCCTCCCAACATGGAAGCCTTAAGAGAGTTGGATTTTGTGGCTCATGGAGGCAACAGGGCCAGTGCTTCAGAGAATAAGGTGAAAGTGGCATCATCTTTTATAACCTAACAGGAAGTCCTGCAGTGACACTTTTGATGCATTCTTTTGTTTGTGATAGAACAGAAAATAAGATAGTATATACATTATGTTTAGTACTTTATACAATACTTTTACATATAGAAGATAATATGGAAAAATGAGACTAGTTGCCAGGATTACTGTTAAGGATATACACATACATATAACTGAAATATTTGTTAAAATGGTCTTTAAAGTTACTGTTACTAGTTATTTCAATTATCAGTATAAATGAGTAATACTAAATTCTCTGTTAAAGAATTAACTATAATAATTTGAAAGGCAAGAAAGAAAAGGCAATTTTATTTTCCAAAATGTATTAGGATTGGAAATACATGAGCTTTTTACAGTTGCGAGCAATCATGTATATCTCTCTTTTTTCTTCTATTCCCTTCTCTGACCTAGAACCTACGGACACAGGTAGATAAACCAGAGAGAGGCCATTTCATAATGAGATTCTCAGGGCACATGTCAACTACTCTAGTAGCAGATTTTGCCCCATAGGATGTAGTTTTCATACACACTATTGTGTGATTTTTATATGTTTAAAATATTTGCAGTTACTAAAAAAAAATTAAAAAATAGAAAAAAAGGAGTTCCTGTTGTGGCTCAGCAGAAACGAATCTGACTAGGAACCATGAGGTTGCGGGTTTGATCCTTGGCCTCTCTCAGTGGGTTAAGGATCTGGCGTTGCCATGAGCTGTGGTGTAGGTTGCAGACACCGTTTGGATTCTGCATTGCTGAGGATGTGGCATAGGCCGGCGGCTGCAGCTCCAATTCAGCCCCTAGCCTGGGAACCTCCACATGCCGCAGGTGTGGCCCTAAAATGACAAAAGACAAAAAATAAAATAAAATAAAATAATAAAATATTTGCAATTACTATCTAAATTTGAAGAGGATACCAAAGGTAATTTTTAATTCTCAAGTAATCTCTGGAGAGTGCAGTAGATCCTACCTTTGGATCAGAGGTCCAGGAAAGCTGCGGTGGGGGCAGACCTCTGGAACTTTTGCTTAGCTGCATGCATCACATCCACGAGTTCACCTTCTCCAAGGCTGACCTGCCTGTATGATTATTTGGAACTTTAAGGCCGTGGATTGGTGTCCCTGGCAGTCTGGCGTCCTTGCTGTTGGAGGAGGAATGAAGGATGGACACTTACACATTCTGGACATAAATACTGGGCAGAGTATCCAGACCCCAAGCACAAACTCACAGGTAAACATCTCTGGAGTTCACTTTCCCTCTGATCCAAAATCTTGTGAAAACAACTTATTATAGGGCATAGGACCCAAACCCACCTCTCTTTACCTGCTGAGTTCATAGGAATTTCAGATCTTAAGAGTTTATTTTTGTAAAACCTCTGAGCTGAAAGTTAGTTTAACTTACATATCTTTTTTTTTTTTTTTAATTTCCCTTCTTTCTTGGCACTGCTTTGGCTGTGAAACTTGAGAGCAGTCTGACTATTCCTGAACAATGACTATAGTCCACTTCAATCTGAAGGTTCATTGCGCCTACGTCTTTTTGTATATCTAGTCCTTTGTTGCCTTGGGATAAACGTTCCTAGAACTAACATAATTCCTCTAATACTCTAACTCCATATGTGGACTGGAGGATACATGTGGATAGACACACTGCCTAGAATCAGCTTAAAATGCATTCATAATGAATCAGAAATTTCCATAATTCTGTGTTTTTTTTTGGGGGGGGGTCATTATTACAGATCTGTTCCCTTGTCTGGCTACCAAAGACAAAGGAGGTTGCAACTGGCCAAGGTTCTCCTAGGAATGATGTGACTGTGTGGGCCTGCCCCGCTCTGGCCAGGTCAGGTGGGTTTTTTGGTAAGTAAAGAGGTAAGTAGATTGCCATGTACCAACTGCAATGTGAGCTGCCACTGGTGGAAAAAGACACAAATGGAAGATATTCTTCTGGTTCTTTGAAGCGTATATTTCATCAAAGGAAAAGGCCTACACCCACCACACCTCAGGGAGGGTTGTAGATGAGTGTTTCGGAATCTAAGAGTGCTCATCATTGATAATTGTCTTGTCTTCTTGCCTATGTATATGGATGATGTGGTGATGATTGTGGACAGTTTTCAAGCTGTGCTTCTGAATTCTGGGCATTATAGCTCATCTTACCCTGTTTTGAAAAAGAATCAGCAGTGCTGAAATGTGTGGGAGGCAAGGAAATACGAAAAGAGTGAGGCAATAAGGGGGGAGAGCACCCCAGAGCATGAGATTCTGGGGATCCTCTGCCCTTTCAAGGCAGACTGCCGTTCTTTCTCAGTGTAGTTCTGTAAATGCTTATTGGCTACTTTATTTTTTTATTTAAAAAAATACTTTATTGAATTATAACATCCACATAGAAGTCTGCGCACACGAGAGGACAACTTGGTAAGTTTTCTGCAAACCGATCATATTCACATAACCAAAACCCAGTCCAGAAACAGGGCGTTATGGCCCCTTCCAGAATCCCTCACCCTGACTGCCAACAACCTCAGCCCGTTTCGTCGGATTTCGTGCTTTATGTCAGGTAACAGTTCTCACCTGAGGGCAGTGTCGCCCACCCCCTGCCCACCACCAGGGGACACTGGCAATGTCTGGAGACATTTTTGGTTGTCACAGCTTTGGGGAGGTATGTTACTGGCAGCCAATGGGTAGAGTCCAGAGTTGCTGCTGAACATCCCAGCAGAGAAATATCGTCTCTTGGTTGAGAAACCCTGATGTAAAGAGAATCACACACGATCTACCCTTTTATGCTCTGATGAATTTTAGTCCTTTGACTCTGATCATTTATCTTTTTTTCTTTTTCTTTTTTCGGCTGCACTTGTGGCATGCAGAAGTTCCCTGGCCAGGGATGAAACCCGTGCCACAGCAGCAATCCAAGCCACAGCAGTGATAATACTAGATCCTTAACCTACTGAGCCACCAGGGAACTCCTCTAACCATTTAATAAGAAGGAAAAATGTCACATGGAGGCAGGTAGAATCCCAAATAAAGGAAATCCGGAGCTGTACTGGCTACTTCTACTTTTGGCCATGCCTCTGGCATGTGTAAGTTCCTGGGCCAGTGATCAAACCTGTTCCATAGCAGTAACCAGAGTCACAGCAGTGACAATGCCAGATCCTTAACCTGCTGAGCTACCAGGGAACTCCCAGCATTAGCTACTTCTTGAGAGAAAGACCGCATGATGGAGAACAAGACTGTTCTCAAGTGCAATCTGAAATGCTAAAGGGCAGGGACTGAGGGTGAGTAGTCTCTCCATCTCTCCCACCCTGGGAAATGGGAAGAAAGAAGTGTTCATTGATGAAGGGACAGAGCAGTAGTGTTCAGTCTCTTGTAAACCTCTGATTACGTATCCTATCCTCTTCCTCTTACCATTCAACTTATCTCCCAGTCATCCCTGAAATTTATTTATTTAACATTTATTTATTAAGCATCTACTATGTGCCAAGCACTTTTAGGGGTGCTGGGGATACACAAATGACAATATCCTTGTCCTCATGGAGGCTACACTTTTGTGGGAGGAGACCAACAAAAACCAAATACATATAATGTTAGGTAGTGATAATTCCATGATGACTTTGGAGCCTCTGAGGATGTTATTTGGTAACAACAAAACACCCTTGAGAGGATGACTTCCTGCTTCTGCTCGTCAGCCTGGCTGGAGCGCTGATTAGCCTCAAAATGACTTTATATCCTTCAGCTGTGACATTGTGTGACTGTGACTTGGTAAATAAACTACAAGTAGCTCTTTACAGAGCCATTTCAGTGCCAGTCTGAGTGTGGGAGAAGCATGGCTTGGTCCTTTGAACATAGTTAATCAGAATTCACTGGACCTTTTCAGTTTAGAGAAATATTTTATTTAAAAAAAAATTTTTTTTTTGCCTTTTTTGTCATTTTGGGGCCGCATCTGCGGCATGTGGAGGTTCCCAGGCTAGGGGTTGAATTGGAGCTGTAGCCACTGGCCTACACCACAGCCACAGCAACGCAGGATCTGAGCCGCGTCTGCGACCTACACCACAGCTCACGGCAACGCCGGATCGTTAACCCACTGAGCAAGGCCAGGGATGGAACCCGCAACCTCATCGTTCCTAGTCGGATTCGTTAACCACTGCGCCACGACAGGAACTCCAGTTTAGAGAAATATTTTAAATCAATCCTTAAAACCCAGTTCTTTACAAAATTTTAATTCAAGCAGCTAGATAGATGTAGGTATTGATAGATACTTGAATCAAGCTGCTGATGCTTAGAATAAAGAATACACTTAACCATTCTGGTTTTTTTGGTTGTTGTTGTTTGTTTCTCTGACCTTAACAAGGTATTTATTTTTAAAGTTTTAATGCCTTATGAATTTTCTTATTGATATTAGATAGCAATCCAAAGAGTACATCTAACCTTTTCTCTTTCCCTTAAAATGTTCATGGTTGGAGGAGATGCAGTTACATTTGAACTTTTAGACACTAATTTTCATCTCTAACTTCGTAGTTTTTCTGAATCAGTATTTCCCAAAAGTGTGTAAGCAGGAAGATTGTTATACAAACACACATTATGTGGTCAGATAAATTTGGAAATTCTGGGTTAAATAAGAACAGTTTTCTTAAGGATAGCTCAGTATCTTTGATACATTATGTGTATTGTAAATCTACAAAGGAGTTAAGACATTCAGTGTTGCCCTAATCCATTTGAGAAACCTTGGTTTGGGAGCATCTCAGGGTATTTGCTCAAGAATATACTTCAGAGGGCACTGCCATGTTGGAATGCTGAGGTCCTTAACTTCTGCATGTTTTTAACTGTGAGTCACTGTTTCCACTGTGGGTCAAGATCAGCATAAAAAAAGAAATAGAATGGTACAGAATGGAGAAATGGAAAAGTAGATATTGTTTTGTGAAACTTTTGTTATAGTTATTGGGACATTTATATGTGTCTATGTATGCGGTCACCACATAAAATTTGACAATGGGTTGTGGAAAAAAAAAATCTGGAAACAAGCTATTCTAAGTTGTGGTCATGCCTTTACGAAGTCTCACCCAGTTACCCGCATAATTCTCATAATTCTCTGGTGGAAAATTTTAGCTAAAGAGGCCTCACCCAGCTGACCACAGAAGAAGGACAGCCTATGATTCCCTCTCTTATTCTGCCAAGAGTTGTAATTTCTAAGCACTGAAAGAGTGTTAGGTCACTTTCTAGCCTATAAGTGTGATTTGGCCTTTGTCTGGGTTTCGTTTTCCAAAGCACACGAATCAGTACGTGGTCTCATTTACAGTTGTAGCTGCATAGAGAAGACCAAACTCTCAGTGCTTTCAGTGACAGGATCCTTGGAATATGGGGATGTAAATCTTTAAGACGACTTCATCTGAAATAAGGTGGCATTTCCCACTATCTAGCAAACTAAGATTGTCACGAATGTGAGGGAAATATTTCAAGAATGCTTTTGTTTTGGACTTTCCTCATGGCACAGTGGGTTAGGGATCTGGTGTTGTCTCTGTTGTGGCTCGTGTTGCTGCTGTGGCATGGGTTTGATCCCTGGCCCTGGAACTTCCACAGGCATGGCCAAAAAAAAAAAAAATCCGTAGTTTCCATCTAAGTGCCATTTTGCGAAGTATTTTTCAAAGCCTGCTCTGTAAAAGATTTGGAATTTTCCTCCTGTTATCCTGTAATTCCTTTTTCCATTTTCTCTTCTTTCCTCTTCATTTTACATAATAATAAAGGATGAAAGTGTTATTTATTACTGATTATATTTGCTGAATACATTTTTCTTCTATAGGTTTAATTTAAAAGCATTTGTATAATGATCTATACTTATCCTAAATTAAGTTGCTTTTCATGTCATGGCATAAATTTCTTAAATTTTTAAAATTAAAAAAAAAAAAAACAGTAGACAGTGGCCTTTAATAGAAAAAGAGATTCTTCTTTGCACTGGGCCTAGGAGCGTGGTCTAAGCATTGAATTGGATTTGAGCTCTGGCTCAGCCATTAATTAGCTGTGTGACCTTGAACAAGGTGTTTAATATTAAATTTTTTTCTTCATCGGCAAAATAAGGGGGTCGTATTATACCTATGAATTTAAACCTTTTTTAAGCTCCAACATGTTTTGGACCTATCCCGTGTCTCCTTGTGTGTGTGTGTGTGTGTGTGCGTGTGCGCGCGCGCATGTGCATGCGTGAAGAAGAGCACTGGGAGTTATTGTGTAGATGGGAAAAAAACCCAACTATCTAAGAAATGTCTCCTTCGGGAGTGGATTAGTGTATCTACATTCCTTGCTTTTGAGAATCTTGTGTCAGAGAACAAGGTTATTTCTGAGATTTCAGCTCTCAATCAAATTGTAAGCAGTACTGCTGCTATGAGGAGGTGACTACCCATCTTGTCTGATTTTAGTTGTGGCCCCAGATACCTACCCAGTTAAAAACATATCCAACCTCCTTCTTCCCCCATCCTCCCATTCTCAGCTTCTTTTCATGGAGTCAGCTTTGTCCAATAAATTTCTATTGTCCTAAGCCCTGCAGTTTGTGGTAATTTATTACAGCAGTTTTAAGAAACTGTACAAGAGAGGAGTGCTCTGAAGGAGCAATAGTGAAGCAAAACCTCAGCTACTTTATGATGCTGCACAGAGTCCACCCTCGCTGGTGTTTTGCACGGCAAAATTTGTGTGGGAGTGCCAGCCCTCCTCGAAATCCAGGTCGCAAAGGGATGACTTGAATGTCGCAGGTCTTCAGAGAAGCCCTTTATCCTGGGATTCATGGCCCCAGCTGAGGTGGCTTCTCTGTCTTCAGCAACAACCCTTGCCCTGTGGAACATGACATCCATCCTTCTTCCCACAGGCCACAGAGGCAGAGTGCTGCACCTAGCTTTGAGTCCAGACCAGACCAAGGTGTTTTCTGCTGCAGCTGATGGCACAGCCTGTGTATGGAATTGCCGCTAGTCACTCAGCCGCTCTCCGCCTCAGCTTCCTCATTTCTGAGTGAGAGTAATGATTTTGGCCTTGCCTTCTCCATGGTGTTGTCATGAAGCTCAAACAGTTGATGTGCTTTTCCTCAGGTGAATGCCTAATCCCCTGTTCTTCCTTCTCAGGTTACTTTATTTGCTCTGCTTCACCCCATTGCATTTCCCAGATGTTGTCTTTGACTCTGTGCTTCTCTCTCTGCTTTCCTCCTCCTCCTCCCCTTTTCTTCTCTTTCTGTCTCTTCCTTGTTAGAGTTGCATTTTAACTGCTCTACTCACAGTAATATCTGCAACAAAGATTTCTAAATGTTTCTTTCCCACTTGACTTTTCTCCTAAGCATCAGCTTCATACTTCTGTCTTCCTCTGGTTATTTATTTCTCAAGAGCCTTTTCTGTCTTTAGCTCAAACTTAATACACAACTTATTCACTTGCAAAATACTGATTAAAGTGCTACTCTATGTTGGCATGCATATTCTTTCTTCTCAAAATGAGGTCTTCTGTGGGACTCCCTTTCTCCTCTTCATGCTCTCATGCCATCACCCAGGGAACCTCCTGATTATTCAGTTTACGCCTTGTTCTCTGTTTTTTGTTTCACCTTGGTCATGTCCTGAATACCTTATAAGCAGTTTGTGGTAATTTCCTTCTAACTGGTTCCCCACCTTTATTCCTCATGGGTTTCCAAATGACTGGTTAAATTTCTAAAAGCACTGTGCTGATTCTCCTAGTCCCCTGCTCATAAACTCTCAATGATTCCCCATTACCTAACCCCCTCGTCTTCAACCTTAGAGTTCTGAGCCCAGAACCTGAAGTTAGGGGACCTGAATTTACCTTGGCTCTGCCATTAACTGGGTGAGTGAGCTTGGGTATGTCATAATATTTGCAAGGATAGGAATCTGGATTTGAGAACTGCTTAAGTTTCTTTAAGCTTGTTAGGCCACCGTTCTATCTTTTTAATGTTAATTCTCAAGTCACCTCCTATGTTAACCCTGGGCTAAGCCTTGTGATTTCCTGCCCTGTGACTTTGTTGGCACTCTTCTTCTAGTCTGGAATTCCTGTGCCTCTCTTCCTTTGCTTTGCATATCCACTTAAGTTCTCACTTCTCCAGGAAATGATTTGAAATGATGTTACCTGGGTTTAAACTCTTGGCATCAGTCTTTATCACCTATTTGGTATTAATATACTCTTCCAGTTGTTTTTTAAAAAAATCTTTTGTTGCTGTGTGAATCTTGGTTTAAGTTTTAGCATGCTTATTTCTTCCCTGGACAATTAAATTGAGGAGTTGAGGGAGCATATGTCATATTTTTTTAGTGCCCTTTGGAATGCTTTGTATATGTCAGATAACAAATATTGATTGACTTATTTGCTTTGTCATAATGGTTTTCTCCAATACATACACACTCCCTAATACTACTCCCCCTTAAAAACAAACAAACAAACAAAATACAAAACAAAAGCCTTGATAATTGAAAATTGGAATAGCGAATACAAGGAACATTAGTACTTTCCTACCAAATTGCTAATATATTCTGTTCTTTTCCCTGTTTTTTAACTCAGAAGAATATGCTTGATGGTGCTAGTAATTCTTGCCTTACAAAATTTTAGGTCACTAAAAGCCGCAAATATGATACTTTCCTACAATACACACTCTTTTTATTTAAGATAATGGTTTTCATTTGATCTTCTTATTTAGCTAGGTATCAACTATAAGAAAAAGCTTAGCAGGGAAAGGAACAAAATGGTGAGACCATTTTCAGTGTCTCTCCTACCATTCTGATCTCGTTACTTCTGTCTTTACAATCTCAAGACACTGTAGCATTACCAAAGATCACTTCTCTCAATTAATACTGGGGGTGAAAGGTTCTCATTTAAGAAAAATAGCAATATATATGTTACTGCTGTTAGTTTTGGTGGCAGTTTGGAATACGGTTTCAGTAAAGAAAAAAATGAACTTACAGATAATACACAAAACAGAAGCGAATGATACAATTGATTTTTAAATTTTGTAATATAAAATTTCTACTAACAATTCACATATAGTAAAGCATATATATCTTAGGTGTATAGCTCAAGGAATGCTTAATTTATGAATAGATTAAGATCAAAATCATATGAGTAAATCATCCAGATGAAGATATGAATATTTCTTTACCCCAGAAGACTTCTTTGTGCTAACTTAGTCAACACTTCTTCATTATTCTGACTTCTGTCACTATGAATTAGTTTTGCCTTATGCCAACTTTCAGATAAATGGAATCATACAGAAAATCTTTTTATGTCTGGTTTCTTTTACTCAACATTAAGCTTGTAAGAGTAATTCATGTTGTTGCATGAAACTGTTTCCTTTTCATTGTTTGTTCCTTTTCATTGCTGTGTAATATTCTATTGTATAAGTATACAATGATTATCTATCCATTTTATTATGGATGGATATTTGAGTTATTTTCAATTTTGGCTTTTAAGAATAAAGCTGCTATGGACATTCTCAAACACATCTTTGGTGGAAAAAAGTCCCTATTTCTGTTTAGTATATACCCAGGAGTGGAACTGATCATAGCATATGTGTTCATTTAGTTTTAATAGACACTGCACTTTTCCTAAGAAACTGTTATCAATTTACATTTCCACCAACAATGAATGAGAGTTCCATACGGCTATTTTTAAGTGGACTTCAAAATCTGTAATAAATGTTGCCGGTAAGGAGTATTCCAGCCATCCTCTTACTGCTGTTAAAATGCTAATTAGGGATTATAGTGGGCATCTAAAATGATATCCTAGTGCTTTTAGAGCATCTCTTTTAGGTATAAGACTTCATTTTCTAATATAGGAATCCCCAGCTGCATATTAGAATTATTGGGGGAGCTTATATATGGAATCCTTTGCCCTGGTCTCACTAAATTAAATAAAAATTTCTAGAGGTGAGACCTGGGCATTGATCATTTTAAAGAGTCTGGTAAGTCTAATGGGCAGCCATAATTGAAAACCAGTGTACTAATATTTTGTTCAGTCTTTACACTATGTTCCTTCATTTGTTTTAAAAAGCTGTATCTTAGTGTTACTATTTGTTCTTAGTTTGCATTTACTTTATTCTTTAAGAAATGTGCCCATTTTTACTTTTTCTTTTTTCCACTTACAATTTCAGAGTTTTAGTTCTAGTCTTTTTGATAGATGATATTAACATGTGATGTTAAGCAGCCATCCTCTTTGAATATTTCATCCTTTTACTCCTACGAATATAATCACCTTCAACTGCACACACAGACACACACACACACACACACACGCGCTTATAAAATTTATATCCCCAGAGTTCCTGTTGTAGCTCATTGGTAATGAATCAAACTAGTATCCATGAGGACGTGGGTTTGATCCCTGGCCTTGCTCAGTGGGTTAAGGATCTGGTGTTGCCATGAGCTGTGATGTAGGTTGCAGACGAGGCTTGGATCTGGAGTTGCTGTGGCTGTGGTGTAGACTGGCAACTACAGCTCTGATTTGACCCCTAGCCTGGGAGCTTCCATATGCCGAGAGTGTGGCCCTAAAAAGACCAAAAAAAAAAAAAGATTAAAAAATAAAAATAAAATTTATATTCCCAAAGGAACTGCTGGAAATCAAAGCAATCTGTTCACATTATCACATCATGGTGGCTACTGGGTTGATGACTATCCACTAAGTTCAATATGCTGAATAAACATCTTGAGTTTTTTCCCAAAGGAAACATTCAGGCCATGATTCCACATTCATTCCCTAGTATGAGATGGCAGCCACTATAACCACCATGCTGACTGGCCCTACCCAGTCTCAAGGACAAGGAGAACCAAGGAATCACCTAGATAATCTGAGGCTTAAATTCAGACTACTGAGAGAGGAGGCTGACTTGTGGTTGTACACTTTTCTTGGCTGGTTAAGTGCCTCACTAATATCCCCTCAAATTTTAATTTTGGTTTCTTCCCTGCCTTTGGAAAGTACTGTAAAGCCTTTCCTGTTTTTACTTCTCCCATTGACTCAGGTTCTTGCATATAAATCTGAATAGCTGGTACTGATGTGGAATAATGGCTTTTGAATGGCAAACGTTTCCTTTTAACCCAAATGCTCCAGACTGGCTGTTTCTGTTTCTTGCAGAATAGCTTAGCCCTTCACTCTAATACAGACTGACCTTAGTATCCCTCTTGCTGGGTCCCACTGAGTCAGTGATATGAATAATTCAGGCAGTTTGCATGTCACTTGTCACTTAAATGGATGATACAGGTGACATCGGTCCCTTGATCTTTCCCTCGTATTATCTAGAAGGTTCTGTATTCACTCTGCTTCACTTTGCTGGCGGAGATCTGCCCACTAAAGTTATAGGGGAGAAACAGAGACAATGATACAAATTGGTTTTATTAATGATAAAATTAAGAAGTAACAGCAAATGAAATAAAATACAATTATCTAAACTGCATGCTTCATAGTCTTAACTATCCAGTTGAGGTGTTTGTTTGAGAGAAGAATATAGACTCCAGGTCCTCGTGGGTCTCCACATTTCCCTGGAATGCCAAAGGCAGTGATGCCTCTAAAAATGCCTTCACATATCAGAGGTCCTCCAGAATCTCCCTGGGGGAAAACAAGAGGAATGGTAGAGACTCAGCATCAAACATGGCCACTAGCAGAATGAAAGAAATTCCATTCAGTGTGGAGCATTCAAGGTAAAATTAAGACCAACATTGATTACTTGATAATTAATGTTTAAAAAACCCAAATGTTTGGGGGAATATTTTAATATTTTTAAATTGGTTTTCTTGATTTGTACATGATGCAGTGAAACTTGAAACGAAACTTGTATCATTGTTTGAGTTATCCACTAATTTTGAGACAGGTTCTCTGCTTTAGAAAGGAAATTCTCCTGTTTGTCATTGTCTCAAAATGCTTGATAACTCAAGTGATAAAATAGTCAAATATAGATGGGACACTGAGGCAAAGAGAAAAAAACCATGTTTTCTAGTTCCTCTAGCAGATAACTGTCTTCCCAAAGAAACAAAACCAAAGCAATCTTTCCCTTCATCTTCTCAAAGAGACAGAAATTGCTTTTTCAAGGGCCCTTTTCTTTAAATAAGAAAAATATATTTAATGAAATAAATTATACAATATCTCTAAAGAGCATATGGAATATGAAAGATGAAAGACTCAAAATAAAATTAAACCCATCAATATAGCAATCGCTGAAGAGAAAACTATATATTATTATTACTATTATTAATTTTTTTTTTTTTTAGGTGCACAGGTGTGGCATATGGAAGTTCCCAGGCTAGGGGTCGAATCGGAGCTACAGCTGCTGGCTTATGCCACAGCCCAGCAACACCAGATTTGAGCTGCATCTGTGACCTACACCACAGCTTGCCAGATCTTTAACCCACTGAGCAAGGCCAGGGATCGAATCCACATCCTCATGGATACTAGTTGGGTTTGTTTCTGCAGAGCCACATTGGGAACTCCCAGAAATTACATTTTAAAGCCCGTGTTATTAATCTGCCAGTCTATCACCCTATCGTATGATCAATGAACATTGAAATTTGACCTTGGAAGAAAAATTTCTTCATCTCCCATAAACACCATTCTTCTCTAGCAAACATTATTGACTTAGTCAATATCTGTGGAGCACTTACCACGTGCTGGGTAGTCTTCTAGATACTAGAAATAGCTCAGTGAACAAAGTAGATAAAAAGTACTATTTTTGTGGAATTTACATTATTTTTTTCTCCCCCCCCGAGTCTCCTTTGAGCATCTGATGCTAGATGGATCATGCTCCAAGTCGGTGATTATTACATTTTAGAGCTGCCTGGCTCCACCAGTAGGGAGGCTTCGGTTAGTTGTAAGCCACACTATATTCCTGTGCCTGAACCACCCCATGTGTGACCCTGTATTCTCTCAAGGAACTATAGAATCATCATACTTAAACATATTTAAGGTCTAGAGTCCTGATTGGCGATTTCCCTGCCATGGCTTTAGGGAAGATGGGTGGGGCTAGATGAAGGCCACTGAGGCTTGCACACAGAGTTCTGCAAATGCAAGGCTCTGAGGACCCAGCTCTAACCCAGGCAGATGAGAAATGAGAAACCAGTGCTCAGAGCTTAAACCTTTGAGATGTTTTTCTGCTCTCATCTTTAAGCAGAGCCCTGTCCCAGCCTTCCACAGGGAACACTAGTAGGGAGGCTTGATGTTTTCTGGTATGGATTGTCCTTGCAAGTTTTTTCCTGGGGGTTGAGCTCACTCTAGGAAGCTATGGGGTCTGCCCCGAGATCTTCAGTCAGTCTTGGGAATGCAGGCATTTCAGACCCCTGGAAATTTGGGGGTGCTCAGATGAGGAGAAGTGACTGAAAGCCCTAGAAGAACCCTGATTTCACCTCTCCCTGAGTGTTATACGTATTTTTCAGTTTAGCTGTGCATATGTTAATATGAACTAGGAGGAAAAAACTGCTTCTCAGTGGTTTTTGATAAAAAAAAAAATCAAGAAGATGTAATAGTTCAACCCATGCACTAGCCGTGAACTTGTTATTTTTGACCAACAACTCACCTGAGCTGAGAACATTAATTTATTTGACTGGAGTTTTATCAAACTTCTTTAAAAAAGCGCTATGTCGCTATAGAAGCCAATGCCATGGCAAGGCAAAGCGTGATTTTACAGTCTCTATGTCTGTGTGACTTAACCCAACAGCTAAAATTTGGGATCTTATTTTACTTACATTGCAGGAATCTTTTCCACCTCGGGGGCTTCCAGCACAAATCATATTCAGTCCAATCACAGGATTATAATTATAGTGACTTTGATCATTGCAGATTTTTCTGTCTATGATGGTGACATTGACTTCTCTCAAAGTATCAGACTGAGGTGAATTATTGTGAAACATCCCCCATCCTGCAACTCGACACACAGTTCCGGGTTTCACATCACTGCCCACTCCAGGGAGATGAAGGATAGCCACATTTTTATTAAGTGCTGCTTTTTTGTTCAGCTGTTGGGAGACAGGCAAAAAGAGTTAGAATGAGATTATTAAATTTTTCATATTTTTATTTAAATCCTAGCCCAACCCTCATGGACCCACTAGGCACCTATAGTCTGTATTTATAGGGGCACCAAGAAAGGTATCCATGTAGGTGGCCAGATTGTAGGAACTTCTGTGACTTTTTTTTTAAAAACAGCTACACCTGTGGCATTTGGAAGTTCCCGGGCTAGGGGTCAAATCGGAGCTACAGCTGCAGCCAACTCTGTAGCCACGGCAACACCAGATCCAAGCCTCAACTGTGACCTGTGCCACAGCTTGCAGCAATGCCAGATACTTAACCTACTGAGGTGGCCAGGGATTGAACTGCATCCTCATAGAGACAATGTCGGATCCTTAACGTGTTGAACCACAATAGGAACTCTTCTGCGACTTTTAAGTCAATCAAAAGTAGTCAAAGGTTTGTACCTTTAGAAGTTTAAGGTCACCCTCATGTGTCTCAGGGTCATAGCATGGATAGGGATACTCTTTCTTAACCAACATTATCTGTTTTTCAGGCTCTTTCTTGGTTATTGAGTGAGCTCCAAGGATGATCTGGGATCTTTTGTTCCTAAAAACAGACACAACACTGTTAATTTTGTTTACTCTTTAAATCAGGAGCTGAGCCTATTATGTGCTCATCAGTTTCACCGTCCCGTTTGTTAATATGCTTGCTGTGGAAATACTTGTGTGCGGCTCAGAAGAAAAATAAATTTGTATTTTAAAGACTAAAAAGCAAGTTGTTTATGAATTTGTCATTACCATCACAATCACCTGCAGCTTTTTTATAACAAGCTAAAACTAGGTTCATTGGAAACCAAATAATGAGAGAATTCCATGGCAGCTAAGCCAAGTCTTAGAATCTTTGATTGGGGTTTTACTGCTGTCCCATCAACTCCCCTTTAGCTGTAATAGACAATCAGGTTGCCGATGACTAGAAAACAGAGGTCTCAGTAGACTAGAGACAAAAAAAAAAAAAAGAGAGAAACTTGATGGTTATAGACTAATGCACTGTGTCAGAGAATAGCAAGTAAAAGGAAAAATTTTCAGAAATAGATTGTGTGGTGGAAGTTACTGTTTGCAAGGCATTGAGGAGACAGTGGTCTGAAGGAGGGGCTCCGGATTCTTTCCTTTTCTTACTCCATGCTAAAGGTTCATCTTAATAAAATCAAAATACCTTTTTTTTATATTTTTAGGGCTACACCTGTGGCATATGAAGTTTCCAGGGTGGGGACTGAATTGGAGCTGCAGCTGCCAGCCTACACCACAGCCTCATGGACACTTTGTTGGGTTCTTAACCTGCTGAGCCACAACAGGAACTCCAAACTCAAAATACTTTCTGATGTGGAGCTCTTGTTGTGGCTTAGTAGGTTAAGAACCCAACTAGTCTCTGTGAGGATATGGGTTCCAACCTTGGGCTCACTCAGTGGGTTAAGGACCCAGCATTGCTGCAAGCTGCAGCATAGGTCTCTGATGTGGTTGGAATCTGGTCTTGCTGTGGCTGTGGCAAAGGCCTGCAGCTGCAGCTCCATTCTACCCCTAGCCTGAGAACTTCCATATCCCACAGGTACGGCCATAAAAAGAAAAAAAAACAAACTTTCTTATGTACTAATGATTAAGGCCATTATCATTCACAATTTTGGATAAACTTGCAAAACACGAAGCATATAATCACACTGCTGTTTGCCCATTACACAGCTGATATTAGTCTCACTTAAGACATCAGCACTGTGCTTTCAGTAGAGTATATTTTGATGATGAAACATTCTATAAATCTGCACTGTCTAGGCTACCGAGGACCTGAAATGTAGCCAGTGAGACCAAGGAACTAAATGTGTAATTTAATTTCACTTTAATTAATGTAAATGTGTATATAGCCACGTGGAAATTTACCTAGCCAACAAGATAGTGGCTATAATAATAGACAGCCCAGGTTTAGAGACTTGATTTAGGGAGTGGAGAAAAGGTCAGCCCTGGGAGAGGTCTGAAGGTGTGGTTGACAGTAGTTAAGAGATGGTCGAAGGTGTGAACTCATAAGAAAAACAGGAAGGCATTCAAAAGAAGTGTTCATCATGGACGGAGCTGCACAGGCCCCTGAGGGGACACTGAAATTTTCACCTGTCCACGCCATTATGAAGTCAAGACCAGAAGCAGAGACTTGTAGCACTTGCGCCTAGGGACTCTAGATAAAATCTACAGAAAGAGCTCTGGGTGCTGTTTCCTCATTGGTCTGATCCTTTGGGATTGAGTCTGGGCTCAGCTCCACGCTGGGGTAAAGCAAATCGCCAAAGAGGTAAGTGATGTGAAAATCCTGAAGCTTTAGTGATACTTAACTCTTTTCATTAATATTGCCCCATGTTAGAATTTCTGCACAAACACTTACAGGACACAGTGAGCTGCAGTCAAAACCCAGTCTTTTGCGATCAAAGCCCCAGCACAGATAGTTTTTCCTTGAAGTAACACCATGTAAGGTCTTGAATGAGGGGTCACTTGATTTCCTCCAATAATTTCTACACAGAAATCTGTTAAAAAGAAACAAACAAAAAAAAAGAATTATATCAGTAACCACCTGAAGCTGAGTTTCTAAAACCAGACGTGCTTTTCTCTGTCGGAGAGGGAGGGAGGTGAGAACACTCTCCCCTCCTTCCACGTTGATCTCAGATATCTGAATGCAAGTCCCTTTCCTGTTGGCCTCTTTGGGAAGGTCCTGCTTTTTCAGCCACAGAAACCATGCCATTGGCAGTTCCAGGGATTATCAGGCTGGAAATCTGTCATAACCACTGAACTCAGGCCTCAGGGTTTGCAAAGGGCCAACAGCTCTGCACTGTTCAGTACTAGTTAACAGGTGCGACAGGAGCTGCTGGTGGTGATGACAACCTTCAGTGCTTTCACCCCTCTCCCTTTCTAAGTATTAATCTGGGGAAGCAGAGTGATTTTAGAAGCCTGAAAACCGCCCTTTTCACCCCAAACCCTTGCAAAACCCCATAGCTTATAAGCTGATATTAGCACCTTTTAGCTGTGATGCTACCCGTGAGATCTTGGGTCATTGTGAGACTTCTGCTTATTGAAATTTGCACTCTTCTCATTCATAAATTGAGAGAACAATATCTTATGCACCTGAAGCTCCCCTTTAATTCCCAAACTGAACCATGGGGTTTAAACTAAGCCCTTTTCTCTTTTTTTTTGTCTTTTTGCCTTTTTTTATCTAGAGCCGCACCCACGGCATATGGAGGTTCCCAGGCTAGGGGTCTAACAGGAGCTGTAGCCGCCGGCCTATGCCACAGCAACGCCAGATCCGAGCCGCGTCTGCAACCTTCACCACAGCTCACGGCAACGCCGGATCCTCAACCCACTGAGCAAGGCCAGGGATCGAACCCACAACCTCATGGTTCTTAGTCGGATTCGTTAACCACTGAGCCACGAAGGGAACTCCTAAGCCCTTTTCTAATGAAGAGAGGAGAGAGGATGTTATAAGAAGAGAATTCTTCCTTAGTCAAATTTCTTTGATGATAGAACAAGAGTACAGATTCTTTTTTCTTTTTCTTTTTCTGGTCACCTCACGGCATATGGAGTTCCCAGACCAGAGATCAGAGCTGAGCTGCAGCTGTGGCAATGTCTGATCCTTTACTCACTGTGCCGGGCTGGGGACTGAACCTGTGTCCTGGCACTGCAGAAATGTGCCACAGTGGGAACGCCAAAGATTCATTATTAGAGAACAGTGAGACCGAAGCACAGGGAAAACTGTCTATATCGGTTGAGAGGATCCTGTGCCCCTGTGATAAACTCTCAGTACTCACCTTCCTATACCACATGTTCTTGGATTCTCCCCAAACACTTCGTTCAGACCATTGTCTGAGACTTGCGGTTCCTTAACAGGGCACAGAGCCCATTACTCCATCATCATCATCATCATCATTGTTTTTGTTGTTGTTGTTTTTATTGCTTTCCAGGGCCAGATCTGCAGTGTATGGAAGTTCCCAGGCTAGGGGTCATATCAGAGCAGCAGCTGCCAGCCTAAGCCACAGCCACAGCCACAGCAACACTGGATCTGACCCACGTTTGCAACCCACACTGCAGCTCACGGCAATGCTGGATCCCAGACTCACTGAGCGAGGCCAGGGATCGAACCTGTGTTCTCATGGCTACCAGTCAGGCTTGCTACTGCTGTACTGGTGTTACAATGGGAACACCGTGTTACTCCATTATTAAAGTTAATTCTTTTCAGTTTCACAATAAAGTGTAAATGATGAGAGTTGGAGGAAAGGGAGGAGAGTGTCCAGAAGGGCTCTCACTTCCAAAAGGGAGCGGGGCAGGGAAAGTCCTGGGCTGTAGAAGTAAAAGGATAAGAAACTTAGAGAAACCAAGAGGACTTCACCCACATCTCAATTTTCCTCGGGTGGGTCATGAATAGATGGGTTCCTGAGATTCATCTTTGGACCTTCTGAGCTGCAGAAATCATAAACTCAATAGACTACTCCCTCTTGCAGAGTTCTCCGTTTGGTTAGCACACATACTATCTCCTGTAAACTAGGATTTGGTAATAGGATTTAAGGCAGGAACTAGGATTTTAAAACTAGCAGTTCTTGAGATCCTGCTGTATAGTACAAGGAACTATATCTAATTAATTACTTGTGATGGAACATGATGGAGGATAATGTGAGAAAAAGAATGTATGTGTATGTATAACTCAGTCACTTTGCTGTACAACAGAAATTGACAGAACATTATAAATCAACTATAACAAAAAATTTAAAAAAATACCCTAGGAATTCTTGGTCCTCACACAGGATCCACATAAATTAAAATCATTGGGACTGGGGCTAGGACGTCAGTATTGTTTCAAAACCCTCCCGAGGACTCTAATGGGTAGGAGGGTTGAGCACACCCATCCAGAGCATTAAATCTTGCTTTGCTGTGGCTGTTCCTTTATGGGCCCACATTGCTGTCTCTGACCTCAAGAAACAAAGAGCAAGCTGCTTTCATCTTTTCCTTTGAAGGAAAGATATGATTGAATTTTTAAATCGGCTCCGTTTTCATTGTTGAGAAGGATTTAGCAGAGTTGGCGCGATGCCATGCTCATAGTATTCTGACCACTCTTTTGTTCCAGATGGGACAACCTTATTATTTCTAAAATTTTTCCTCATTTTTAGGTGCAAGATAAACCAGAGAGCTTCCCTGGGAATTTTTGGTAAGACAGGTTGTAGCATCAGCCTGCGGCCCCATTTGCACCTCCAAAAGCTGATGGACCCTAGGGAACCCACACCTGTCAGCGCATTTCAGTCTAGCCCCAGAGTGGTCCTCACTGCCTAGAGTTTTTATTTATTTTTATTTTATTTTATTTTTTGTCTTTTTGCCTTTATGTAGAGCCGCACTCGCGGCATATGGAGGTTCCCAGGCTAGGGGTCTAACAGGAGCTGTAGCCGCCGGCCTTCGCCACAGCCACAGCAACGCGGGATCCGAGCCGCGTCTGCAACCTTCACCACAGCTCACGGCAATGCCGGATCCTTAACCCACTGAGCAAGGGCAGGGATCGAACCTGCAACCTCATGGTTCCTAGTTGGATTCGTTAACCACTAAGCCACGAAGGGAACTCCTGCCTAGGGTTTTTAAAGAACACCTTGAGCTACCAGGGGCTATCACCCTTCTAGTGATAATACCATGACTTTTGCAGCATTTCAGGCAGATGCATGTGCAGCTCATACAAAATCAGGCAGGTTGGTTATGACCTAGTACCTCAAAGAATAAGCTTAAGGTGTTCCCGTCGTGGCTCTGTGGTTAATGAATCCAACTAGGAACCATGAGGTTGAGGGTTCGATCCCTGCCCTTGCTCAGTGGGTTAAGGATCTGGTGTTGCCGTGAGCTGTGGTGTAGGTTGCAAACGCGGCTCAGATCCCGTGTTGCTATGGCTGTGGTGTAGGCCGGTGGCTACAGCTCCTGTTAGACCCCTAGCCTGGGAACCTCCACATGCCGCGGTTGCGGCCCTAGAAAAGGCAAAAAGACAAAAAAAAAAAAAAAAAAAGAATAAGCTTAAAACAAAACACTAAAGCAATCCCAAAGAGTCGATGTGGAGACGTTCCCAATTTTCTAATGCATTCCCAAGGACACACTGGCCTAGAGAAATAATGATAAATACCCAAATCGTTCCTGAGTTTTGGAGGGTGTCTGAGTCAGGTTTGTCTCAATTGTCTTTAAAACTCTCTGCATTTTCTGCAAGAAAGGTTGAGTTCCTTTCCTGAAAGGTACTACTTGTTTTTCTAACTTAAGAGCTTTTGGTTTCTTTACTTACTTGTTTTTACAGTGTCCTTTTTGGAAATTTTCAAGCCACAAATGGACAGCCTTGGTGGTTCTGTTATCTTTTGTAAAGGAATTGTAAAGAAGAAAGAAGGGTATCTTTTTCTATTAAAATAAAGATGTGTTTAGAATCCAAGAAAGAATGTTAAAGCTTGGGGTGGGGGAATCTCCTTTTAGTAGACTTACCTAATATTGCCAAAAGTTCACTGAAGTCTGCTCCATTTTGCTTAATGGTTATAATGGAAATCACAAGAGTCGGTCTTACCTTCATGAATTAGGAGAAAAATGACAATCGAGAGAGTGGCTGCCAGAAAGGTAGAGGAGTTCCTCATTGTGGCTGGTGTCCCCACGTCAATCGTGGAAATCTGTTCTCAGTTCTTTACTGGCTCTTCTTTATATACTGAGAATACACAGGATGTGGTTTCCTTTCTTGTCTTTCTAATTGCAAAGCTGACCACTAGGGAAGAACACACAAGTGAGAAGAGTGAATAATCCCTCCTTAGCAGCAGGTGTGGTTTCCTTGGCTAGGACTGCTGAGGGGAGAATGTTGTAATTCTACAGGCCTGTGGGGACAAGGGGACCTCGTTGCCATCAGAACACAGTACAAGTTTCATTTTTTTACATGTAGCTGTCCAGTTTTCCTGGCACCACTTATTGAAGAGGCTGTCTTTTGTCCAATGTATATTCTTGGCTCCTTTATCATAGATTAGTTGACTACAGATGCATGGATTTAATTCTGGGCTTTCTATCCTGTTCCACTGATCTATAGTTCTGTCTTTGTGCCAGTACCATACGGTTTTGATGACTGTAGCTTTGTAGTAGAATCTGAAGTCAGGGAGCCTGATTCCTCCAGCTCCATTTTTCTTTTTCAGGATGTCTTTGGCTATTCTGGGTTTTTTGTGTTTCCAGACAAACTTTAAACTATTTTGTTCTAGTTCTTTGAAAAATGTCATTGGTAATTTGATAGGGATTGCATTGAATGTGTAGATTGCCTTGGGTAGTATAGTCATTTTGATAATATTG
>PVHT020000166.1:15399194-15413812 GCA_004024745.2 Catagonus wagneri
GACAAGGGATTAATCTCCAAAATTTACAAACAGCTCCTACAGCTCAACACCAAAGAAACAAACAACCCCATCCAAAAATGGGCAGAGGATCTAGGCAGACAGTTCTCCAAAGAAGACATGCAGATGGCAAATAAACACACGAAAAGATGTTCAACATCGCTCCTCATTAGAGAAATGCAAATCAAAACCACTATGAGGTATTACCTTACAGAAGCCAGAATGGCCATCATCAAAAAGACTACAAACAATAAGTGCTGGAGAGGGTGTGGAGAAAAAGGAACCCTATTACACTGTTGGTGGGAATGCAAATTGGTGCGGCCACTGTGGAAAACGGTGTGGAGATTCCTCAGAAAACTCAAAATAGAATTACCATTTGATCCAGCAATCCCACTCCTGGGCATCTATCCAGCAGAAACCATGACTCGACACATGTACTCCAGTGTTCATTGCAGCACTCTATGCAATAGCCAGGTCATGGAAACAACCTAAATGCCCATCCACAGAAGGGTGGATAGGGAAGATATGGTACATACACACAATGGAATGTTACTCAGCCATTAAAAGGAACGAATTACCAACATTTATAGCAACATGGATGGACTTAGAAATTATCATGCGAAGTGAAACCAGTCAGACAATTAGACAGCAACACCCAAAGCTACCGCGTACATGTAGAAACTAAAAAGACACAATGAACCTTTTTACAGAACAATGACTCACAGACTTTGGAAAACCTTGGTTTTTCAAATAAGACAATCTGGAGGGTGGGGGGATGCACTGGGGGTTTGGGATACAAAATCTATAAAACTGACTTGTGATGATTTATGTACACCTATAAAAGAACAGAGTACACAAGAAGAGATTCTAAATATTTCACCTGAGATTTTGAGGATTCTAGTTTTCAACAGCACCAATCTTATCTTCTGCATCCAAGATTGAAAGATCTTTAAAGAATTAAGTTTAGAGCTTAAAAAAAAATCCTAAGAAACTGACCACCAACCAAGTATCTTTCCAGTTATCTCCTTGGCTTTTATAAGGATTAATTGGCCAAGGGCACATGGAAATGTAGGAAGGAGCCTTATTTATTCATAAGCTCCTGCCTAGATTTTCCTTCCCCACAGTGTGGAGGATAATTTATTGTGCCCTAGTCTGGAGTCTGGCAGTGGGGACAGAGACTGATGGGGTGGGGAGGTTGGCTCTTCCCAGCCTTCTCATGGTGCTGCCACTGACTGTTTGATTTTACAACTTTAGATATATGAAAGCATCTCTGAGTTTCCCCTCCCTCCCTTCCTTCCTTCCTTCCTTCCTTCCTTCCTTCCTTCCTTCCTTCCTTCCTTCCTCCGTCCCTCCACACTGCCTTTCCTCCTCCCCTCTCTCTCCCTCCTGTTTTTCCTTCTTTCCTTCTCTCTGGATTTAGCTAAGAAAGGAAAATGGGAATCAGACATGGCTATTGGGGAACATCTCACTCCAAGAAGGATCATTCTCAGTCCTTGAAGGAACACTATTCAGTATGCTTTAAGAAAATTCTTTGATTCTTTTTCTAAGCTGAGGATGTGGTCTTTATTATATTACATATATATTTGGTCATATGTTTGATCAGGATGTTTGGTGTTAAACCAGCCATCCCCAGAGTTAGCACCCTGATGACTTCAGACCCAGAGGTTACTTTTTCAGAAATCACGTGACCAGGGAAGGAAGCCCTACTGAGACCCTTGTGTTTCCTCTTCTCAGATATTACTAGCACATCAAAGATCATTTTCAGTCAAGCAGTGGGATACCATGCTTCTGGTTTTGGTGAATAATTTTGGTGTAGACTTAAAAAAAACCCAAATTTTGATTGACTACAGCTACTGAAAATTTCTTAAAGGAAACATTGACAGTTCTTTCTTTTTACGTGAATATGGTTACGTTGATTCATGGTGACTTTTAACAGCTTTCTGAGATACAATTTACACACTATAAAGTTCACTAATTTCAAGTGTAAAATCCAGCGGCTTTTAGTATATTCACAGAGTTGTGCAACCATCACCATTAATCTGATTCCAGAACATTTTCATCATTCCCCAAAGAAGCCTCACTAGCAGCTACTCTCCATTATCCTTCTTCCTCTACTCTCCTGCCCAAGATGACCACTAACCTACTTTCTCTCTCCTTAGACTTGCTTATTTTGGACATTTCATATAAACGGAATAATACAATACATGGGCTTTTGTGACTGATGTTTTTCACTTCATATAATGCTTTTGGGGTTCATCCATAATGTAGTATGTATTAGTGGTTTAATCCCTTTTTATTGTCAAATAATAGTCCATCATATGGAAGTGCCACATTTTATTTACCATTGCAGCAGTTGATAGACATTTCCGTCGTTTCTACTTTTTACCTATTATGAATAATGCTGCTATGAACATTTATATACTAGTTTTTGTGTGGACATGTTTTCTTTTTTAGGTAGGAGCAGGATTACTGGGTCATATGGTAGCTGTGTTTAACATCTTGAGGAACTTTTAAACTGTTTTCCAAAGTGGCTGCATCATTTTACATTCCCGTCAATAATGTATGAATATTCCAGTTTCTATATTATTGCCAATACTTGACATTATTATTTTTTATAATTGCTATTCTAGTGGGTGTGAAGCAGGTTCTCATTGTGGTTTTGATCTACATTTCTGTGATGACTAATGTTGAGTTTTTTTTCATATGCTTACTATTTGTATATCTTATTTGGAGAAATACCTTTTCAAATATTTTTGCTTGTTTTTTTCCATTGTGTTATTTATTTATTTATTTATTTAGTCTTTTTGCCTTATCTAGGGCCGCACCCGCAGCATATGGAGGTTCCCAGGCTAGGGGTCTAACAGGAGCTGTAGCTGCCGGCCTACACCACAGCCACAGCAAAGCGGGATCTGAGCTGCGTCTGCAACCTACACCACAGCTCACGGCAACGTCGGATCCTTAACCCACTGAGCAAGGGCAGGGATCGAACCCGCAACCTCATGGTTCCTAGTTGGATTCGTTAACCACTGAGCCACGAAGGGAACTCCCATGTTATTTATTTTTTATTGAGTTGTAAGTGTTCTTTGTATGTTCTGGATGTGAGTCCCTTATAAAACATATGGTTTCCACATATTTTCTTCCAGTCTGTGGGTTGTCTTTTATTTTTCTCGATGGTGCACCAAAGTTTTAAATTTGATGAGTCCAACTTACCAATCTCTTATATCTCTTGCACCCTTGGTATTACATCTAAAAAAAAAATCATTGACTAACCCAAGATCACAGAGATTTACTCTCTGAATTTCATTTTTTTTTTTTAATTATAGTAGATTTACAATGTTGTGCCAGTTTCTGCTGTAAAGCAAAGTGACCCAGTGATATGTATTTCTGGGTCTACATATATATGACTGGGTCTACATATAGATACACACACACACACACACATTCCTTTTCTTATATTATCTTTCATCATGGTCTATCCCAAGAGACTGGATATAGTTCCCTGTGCTATACAGTAGAATCTCATTTCTCATCCATTCAAAATGTAATAGTTTGCATTACTAACCCCAAACTCCAAGTCCTTCCCCCCCCTCTCCTCTTTCCCTTGGCTTCTAAGAGTGTTATAGTTTTAGCTCTTACATTTAGGTTTATTTTTTAATTAACATTTTTGTATGGTTCAAGTAAATTTTTGTGTATGGTTTGAGATAGGGGTCCAACCTCATTCTCTATCACACGGATAATCAGTTGTCCCAATATTATTTCTTAAAAAGGCTATTCTTTCCCCATGGAATTATCTTGATCCCTTTGTCAAAAATCAATTTGCCATAAATGCTAGAGTTTATTTCTGAACTCTCAGTTCTATAGCATCATCTATCCTTATGCCAGGACCAAACTGGTGTGTGTCCTTATGCCAGGAACAAATTGGTGTGTCTCCTTATGCCAGCACCACACTGTCTTGATTACTTCACCTTTGTGGAAAGATTTGAAATTGAAAAATGTGTGTTCACTAGCTTTTCCACTATCTTTGTTCTGTTCTTACCATCTTTTTCAAGATGTTTTGACTAGGAATGAAATACAAAATTTTAAAGTTGTGGATGCAGTCTACTTCTTTCTATTCTTGGACAGAAAATTAATTTAGTCCAACTGTTAACGAGCCATTTCAATATTGTAAGCCAGTAGTTCTCAAAGTGTGGTTTGCGGACCCCTGGGGTTTCCTGAAGCCTTTTCAGGGGTCTGTGAGATTAAAATTATTTTCATAATAATACTAAGATGTTGCTTGCTTTTCCACCGGTGTGTTGACATTTTCACTGAAGTCACAAAGGCAATGGGTAAACTGCGGGTGCCTTAGCAGAAGTCAGTGCAGTAGTCAATGGATTTTTCATTGACAGACACTCTCAGGATAGAATACCAGTTTCACTTAAGAATGTCTTTGATGAGACAGTAGAAGCACTAAAATTGAAAAAAAAATTAACACATTTTTACCCTATAGTAAATATCTTTTTAGTATTCTATGTGATGTGGGAAGCGTGCAAAATGTGTATGAAGCACGTTGGCCACACATTAAAATACCATGGTTGCTTTGTGGATAAGTGCTGATGTGGTTATTGGAGGTTGCGAACTGACTTGTCTCCTTCACGGAACACTATTTTTACTGGAAATAATGCTGACAAGACAAAAACGTGATTATTCAGACTTGGGAATTAGACAGACAGTTTTCTCAAATGTGAATGAAGTGAGCCTATCACTTTAGGGAAAACAACTGCCAATGTTTGTTGCTAATGGTAAAATTGGAGCTTTCAAGTGAAAATTAGAATTTTGGGAACACTTGGGTCCGCTATCATAAGCTTGCCATCTACCTAACACCTAAGGACTTTCCCAACTAGATGGTGGTGATATTAACAAATGTGTTTTTAAAAATATTGTGTAACAAATGTGTCAGCACAACTCTGTGTATCAATATTTTCCAAAAGAGCAAATGCATGCTGTTACATGCATTTGTACTTGAATTTGCTGTACTCTTTCCACAGTAGTAGATGAGTAAATCAGCTACTGGGGAAAGGGCCTGGAATCATATTAATTAATAGGCTAAACAAGTATTTATTGAATGCTTCTTGGATGCTCTTAGGACACAAGGCTAAACGCTGGGGATAAGAAGCAAAGGTGAATAAGACAGAGTTGATACACGCTATTATGGAGCACATAGTGTCCTAAGGAAGAAATTTGTAACTATATGAAATGATTTTAAATTGTTGTAAGTATCATAAAGGAAACTGGGCGCTGAAATGGCAAATACTAAGGCAAGGTCTGTTGCAGAGAGGATGATCAGCTGAACTTAAAGGTGAGATCTGCCAGATAAAATGGCGCCAACCTGAGAAAACCCAGCCTGTGTGGGTGTGAGTGTGAGTGCCTGTGGGGTTGGGGATATATGTAAGAGTATGTGTGTGAGGGCAGGTGGTGGGCACAAAGCCTTGTGTGTATGTGTGTGTATAACCGAGGGAAGGATATTGGCATGGCCAGAGTGGAGTGAGTGAGGAAGAGGCCAGCTTGTGCAGGACTTGTACACTGTGGTGAGAAGTTTAGATGTGTTCTAAATGTCTGTGAAAAGTCCTCTATGCCCCTAACCCCTGCTGCTGTTCAAGGATCAACTGTATAAAGAAAGGTCAGGGGAAGGGGCATAGAGAGTATGAATTGGAGGTGTGTGCACTGTGATTTCAAGCAGGGAAATTTAGGAAGATGTGTTGAGGAGGTGACACTTAGCAAAGATTTGAAGGATGGTAGGGTGTCAGTCATGAAGATATCTGGGGGAACCTCCCAGGAATAGGGGAAAAACAGGGGGTTCCTGGTAAGTATAAGGAAGAGCAGGAAGGCAAGAGAAATGAGTGAGGGGCATACAGAAGGAAATGAGGTCAGACAATGTTGGGAAAGAAAACTGTGAGGGCCATGTGGGACACTGTATGGACTTTGCCCTTTGTCCCGAGAGAAATAGGGGCTGTGCAGGGTTTTGTGTAGGGGAGAGACATGAGCTGAAGCGTTTAAACAGGATTGTCACTTTGGCTGCTGTGCAGGGAGCAGACTGAACAGGTGCAAGAGAGGAAGTGGGGCGGGTCCGAGGTTACGGCAGGGATTTAGGACAGAGAGGATGATGGGCTGGACCCAGGAGATAGCAGCAGAGGCTGGGAGAGGTGGTTGGATTCTGGATACATTCTGAAGGCAGGGCACATAGAATTCCCTTGTGCAATGGATGTGCAGTGAAAGAGAAACAGAGGAGTCAAAAAGACTCCAGGATTTTTAGTCTGAGCTATTGCGAGGCTGGAGCTGCCATGAAACAAAATGAGGAAGTCTAGGGTTGAGGCGGGTTTGTGGGGGGAGATAAGAGATCTGTTCCAGACAGGTTGTGTTTGAGATGTCTCCTAGACGCCCAAGTGGCTCTAGTGGCATGGAGTTAGGGAGATGTCTGAGCTAAAGGCAGATTAGGGGACTATGAGTGTATGTATAGATGGCATGCTATCTCTAGAGTCATGGAGAGGAATTGAGGATGGAGAAGAGAAAAGGTTAAAGGATTTAGCTATGGGTCACCCCAGCATGAAGAGATGGAAGAAAAGAAGAAATCCAGCAATGCATTTTGAAGGAGGAGGAGGGCCGGGAGAGTGCGTTGTGCTGTAAACTAAGTGAGGAAAGCGCATCAAAGGGGGAAGAGCTCAATGGTGTCAAGTACTGCAAGGAAGGCAAGTAAAGGGGACTGAAAACTGACCACTGCATTTAACAAACAAAGCCCTTGATGGGCCATTTCTGTAGCGTGTGGGACAAAAGCCCTATTGGGGTTTCAGAGAGATTGGAAGGAGAGAAATTGGAGTATAGTCATCTCATTTGAGGAGTTTTGATGTAAAGCAAAGGAGAAAAATGGGGAGATGCCTGGAGACAGAGTCTTGCTTTCTTTTTATCTTTTTTTGGCTTCACCCACCCACAGCGTGAGGAAGTTCCCAGGCCAGGGATTGAACCCATCCCATGGTAGTGATGTGAGCCACAGCAGTGGGAACACCTAATCCTTAACTCGTTGAGCCATAAGGGAGGTCTTCTTTTTTCTCTTTAAGATGGGAAGGCTAAAAGCATGTTTATATACTTCTGGGAATGGAAAAAAATTGAGGGTGTGGTAGGGGGTAGGGGAGGGATGGAGCACTGCTGGAACTTTGAGTAGGTGACAGGGACTCTTAAAACTCCATGTTGCAGTGTGCTCTTTGCTTTGTAGACTAACTCACATACCCAAATTTGGAGGAGACTCATGTCTAAAGTAGAGAGCGGACTTACCACTATTGTGTGACAGAACAGAGAGTTTCATTTGCTCTGGGTGCATCATCTCTCCTCTCAAGGCACAGCAGCTTAAAGGTAGAAGACTGCTTGGTTGGATAGGATTTTACAACCCTCACTGATCCCAAAACTGAAATCACATTTCTACCCAGTAAGACTTCTGTCTTGCTGATCTACTGATGTCTCTCTAAAAGGAACTGACATAAGGCCTACGAAACGGCACAGCCTTGCAACAGTAAGCACCAAATGATTCATCATTATCCCTCCTTTTCCAGAAAGTGGTCTGTCCCTCCTGTATCTTTTCCTTAGGCACACTGGCAATAACAGAGAGGATTAAATTGCAGAATAGCTTTCTTCTTCTTCTTTTTTTAAATGGAAATTCCTGGGCAAGGGATTTAATCCGAGCCACAGCTGTGACCTACACCTCAATGGCAGCAATGCCTGATCCTTTATCCCACTGCTCTGGGTAGGGGATTGAACCCTCACCTCCACAGCGATCCAAGCCACTGTAGTTGGATCCTTAACCCGCTGCATCACAGCAGGAACTTTCAGAATAGTTTTCTTCAGTTAGTTCCCTATTTCTAGGATGCCCTCTGGAGATGTTGTATGATCTGCTTCTTCTCAGGTCTATTGAGCGGCAGCTTGACCAAAGCACCCCACCCTTTGGGTGGGGTGCTTTGGTAGCGGTTGCGCACCCACTGAAAGTTGCTGCCTCTAGTTTCAATCTTAGAAGAGAGACAGTTCCCCCCCTTTTCTTTTTAATAAGATATCATTCACATACCATAAAACCAACTTTAAAGCATATATGTCAATAGTTTTAGTATATTCACAGGGCTGTGCACCTATAACCATAATCTAATTCCTGAAGATTTTCTCATTCCCAAAGGAAACTCCACACCGATTAGCAGCCACTCCTTAAACCCATTTTCCTCACTCCTTGCAATATTCATCTACTTTCTGTCAATAAATTTGCCTATTCTGGACATTTTCTATAAACGGAATCATACATGTAGGCTTTTCTGTTTGGCTTCTCTCACTTAGCACAGTGTTTTTAAGGTTTTTCTGTGTTCTGCCACATATATACATAATAGCACATCAGTACTTCATTTCCTTTTTTTGTCTTTTTAGGCTACACACGCGGCATATGGAGGTTCCCAGGCTAGGGGTCGAATTGGAGCTGTTGCTGCTGGCCTACACCACAACCAGAGCAAAGTGGGATCTCAGCCACATTCTGCGACCTATCCCACAGCTCATGGAAATGCTGGATCCTTAACCCACTGAGCAAGGCCAGGGATCAAGCCCACATCCTCATGGATACTAGTTGGATTCATCACTGCTGAGCCATAATGGGAACTCTGTCACTTCCTTTTTTGACTGAGTAATACTCCACTGTGTGGACATACCACATTTTGTTTATCTATTCATCAGTTGTAGACTTTGGATTGTTTCTACTTTTTGATTATTATGAGTGATGCTGCCATAAACATTCATGTACCAGCTTTGGTGAGGACACGGGTCTTCACTGCTCTTGCATATGTGCCTAGGAGTGGAATTACTGAGTCATATATTAACACCGTGTCTAACCTTTTGAGGAACTGTCAAACTGCTTTCCACAGTATTTCATATTCTCATCAGTGTTGTATGAGGGTTTCTCCACACCTCGTCAACACCTATTATTGTCTATTTTTTGATGATAACCATCTTAGGAAGTGTGAACTAGGAAGATGTACCACCCTTAACTTCAAATTTTGGAGACATCTCCTGTTAGGCTTTTTTATGTTACTATTTCCAGTTTACAGATATGAAAACAAAGGCACAGACTAATTCCCTGCTCAAGGTCTTACACTGTCTGGTGATGGAGCTTGTGTCTGATTGGTCGATCCGTGATCTACCCTCTAGGTTGTGGTGACGTCTGTGGCATTCCAGTCTGCAATCCAAAATTTGTTTTGGTCTGTATAGACACAGGGCAGGTCTCAAGAGGAAGACTCTGAGGGCTTATTGTGAGGGCTGCTGGGCATGTGAAATCTTATTTATCTTTTCCTTATCCCTTCTTAAGATAGTAGATATCCTTACTCTGTCTTCAGAACCCAAAGCAGATATCCTCTTATTCTTGGATTTTTCCTTGTTTTCTATTAGATTTCAAATACTTTCAGGGCAGTCTTAGAATTTACAGAGCTGGCCATAATGCCTGGCACATGGTGGCCCCACAATAGCCTGATTGAAACATTTTCAGCAAGGAAATGTTTGGGGAATTAAATTGGATAAATCATTTAGGATTTTTAGAGAATGAGTTTACTATCAATCAGCTCTGTGGAGAGGGAGAACAACAAAAATATGGGATATAAATAGCAGGTGATAAAAAAGCTACTTTTATTTATTATGCATCATGCATCACAATCTATTAAGAATAGCATAGAACTAAGCTTAGTGCTCGTATATATAAACTGACTAGCTAAGGCAAAATACATATCAGAATACTGGCTGGACTGAGGCCGATTGGTCTGTAAAATTTTAGTCTACTTGTAATTAATAAATGATGCAAGTGCCCTGAACTACCTCTAACCTCAAACTCCAAATTTTCAAACCATCTAAAATGCACACCGAGTCCTTCCCATTGTATTTATAATTCACATTTTTATAAAAAGTTAAGTGATATGGAAACATATAGTAAGAAGTGAAAAATCCCCCTTTATCTCTCTCCTTACTCCCACATTGAGTCAGAACAGCAGGATCTAAATTCCTAAGGCCACAAATATTTTGGAGCTTCATTTGGAAGCAAGAAGAACACTCTAACTTTTCCTGAGATTGACTTCCTTTTAAGGATGAACCCCAAAGTGATAGTCTTTAAATTCTGAATAAAGCAGAGAGTCGCTGAACTGGGGAACTTTTTCTCAAGGGACGTTTCTTGCCACAGATAGAGAACAGCAATTAACTGGTCTTCACTAATCATGAAAGAGAGAAGGCAGAAGGTCATTTCTTTCATTGCTGGTTTTTCAGTCAGGCTATCATTTACACACAAGGTTAAGAGGCTTGTGAGGTGCTTCTTCAGACAGGACAAGTTAAAACCCCCTTTGCTTGACATCTCCAGGCGGTTACCTCAATTTTCTGCTTTGAAGAAGAAATATCATATGGCTCCCGCAATGGTTTTCTTTATCCAGTTGAGGTGCTTCTTGGTGAGGAGAATGTAGATGCCAGGTTTCTGGGGGTTACCACACTTCCCAAAGGAAGTGACAGCTCTGAAAACGTTGTTACAAATCAGAGGACTTCCAGAATCCCCCTGAAATAGAAAGTCATGTATTTTAAATAGGGGTGCTTTCCAAAGGTATTTAATCACCTTTCTATTCATCCATTTATTCACTCATTCACTCAAAAATCCTTCCTCTCTTTCCTTATTTAAAGGCTAATTTAATATCTCTTTTATTAGTTATCTGCCCTCAGCATCAATTAACACAGATTTGTCTATCTTTTCCAGTCATTTTCCTTTTGAAAAAGGCAGTTCTGGAGACGACGTGAAGCTCATTTTCATCAGTGAGACAGAGGAAGAATCACAAGGGGAGCCTTTAACAGTGAAAAAGAATTGTCTTCTTCAGTCTACCCATATCCGTTTTTCTTGGTCAACAGATGAAGAAAGAAGAAACTGAATGCTGGGGCTTCCTGAAGGCATGAGATGGGGTCTGAATTGCTCCCTGCTCTGAGGGACACTAGCTAAGCCATCTCAGATCAAGGAGAACTTGTAATAGTTCAAACAATTTTTAAGGATCGTTTCCAGGTTTCATCAGCCCTCATTTCATATTCTCCCTGACCCTGCAAACTCATGAGTTCCAAAAAGGGCTAAACTCTGGTCAAGCCCATTCTTGGCACATGTAGAGGCAGAATAACGTAAGAGCTGGGAGCCAGATGGCCTCCGTCAAAGTCCAGGTGCACCCCACAGAGAGCCGAGTCATCTAACTTGGGGAAGTTAAGTAACTTTCTATGCCTTCATTTCCTCATCTGTAAAGTAGAGTTGATAATAATCGCATCTAGCTCATGGGGCTATTTGAGGATTAAATGGCATACAATACAGAACTTGATATAGTTCCTGACACATGATAAATCCCAGCCGTCACAATCAGTTTTGAGAAGGCTGGACAGCACCCATAAGTGGCAGGTAAATGGGATTCTGAGCATTAGTAATGACAGAAGTTTCCCTGGGCAGAAGATTTCACCTGGGACAAAGGGGTACATGCTGACGTTCTTGCAGGCCTTGCACATTAAAAAGTTATAACAATTTTCCACCCTGTTCTTCCTAGGCCCTCTATTTAACCTGATTTCTTATAGCCCCCCAAAGAGTTGAAAATTTTAATTTACTTACTTCACATGAATCATCTTCACCTTTTTTGCCACCTGCACAGATCATACTGAGGTCAACAACCGGATTAAAATTATGGTGCTGGGCATCATTGCATATTTTTCGATCTATCACAGTAACGTTGACTTCTCTCAAGGCATTTGAAATTTTGCACACGTCTTTTTTGGTGCTTCCCCATCCCGCCACATGACACTTGGTGTGAGGTTTGACATCTTCACCTGTGTGGGGTAGCTGAAGTATTCCTACGGCTTTGGTCATAGTTGCTTTACCTTCCAGCTAGAAAAGAGACAGGAGATGCAGTTTTAGGCAAGGACAGCAGTGACCAAACCCAGAAAAGAGCTCTGACTGAAACAGGTACCTTGCTTATTTGGCATGTTCTTGCAAAGAACATGACCAAAGACATGTTCCAACCTAATTAACCATCAGTAATTGATTTTTAAAAAATCACAACACACCTTTTCAGGAGTGTTTTGCTAGGCTAGTTTAGCTGAACTTCGGTCCAGCTGAGCTGTCAATGATGAAATTATGTCGGTGGTGGCTGACAGTTCTGCAGATGAAAAGCTGTATTGGAGAACTCAATTCTTATTTTTTCAGGTGGTCTTAGGTTCGTAAACTGACTGGTACTGAGACTAATTGAAGGAAAACAGGGCTCCAGATGCAGTGGGGTGCAGTGGGAAAGGGGCCAGTGTCCTCATTTTCCACTTTAGCGAAAACGTGGATATCCCACTACTGAGCACGTACAAACCAGTCTCACTGCCTTGGGGAGCTCACCCACACCCTGCCCTTTTCTTTCATTTGTCAAGCCCTCTTCCAGGCTCACTGCCTTGCTTTTCCTTTTTCCAAAAAGTCAAGTCAAGGAGAGTAGAGTGCGATCAAGGTTGAGCAGAGTGTAGAGGAAGATAATTCTAGTTTTCTTTTCTTCTTGCCTCAAGCTCAGTTTGAAACTGTAGAGGGTCCTGGTATTGTGGACCTTACTTAAGACCTAGAAGCACAGCAGCAAAGGCCACTGTCGCATCCCTATCACTGCATTACTTTCAGGCACCACTTCCTGCCATCAGACTATCCCCACTTCTTTAGTGTCTGCTCTGAGTTGCTGGTGCGCTCAACCCCCACCTCGCTAACATTTAGAGGGTGAAATGGCTCCAGTTTAAAGTCTTTCCACAGAACTGACTTCAAATGCTCATGTGCAATGTCCCTCCTTCTCATGCTTTCTCATAGACATCATTCTTTTTATCTGGTTGGTTGGACAAGGAGGAAGAACCCTGAGAAAGGTCTTCAGGTCTGAATGAATGGATTAGAACTGGAGTCTGGGTGGCATATGCTTGTAGGGAGCTCTCCTGGGATCAAGCACACAGAGCATCCATGAACATATCAGTACGTTTTAACCCTGGAAGGTTAACCATGGTGAGGTCCTGACACCCTCTTTGTGATTTCTCCAGCAACATCACCCTATTGGCCACAATGTTAGAGGTGAGAGGGAGTTTCCTGACTCGACTTCAAATATAGGAACGCCTCATATCCACTACTCACCCAACACTCTAAAAGATTTTCAGGTCCCAAAGGAGACCTGCTTGAAGCCTGAGTCCAGAATCTCTTCCCTTGATGACCTTTGCCACTGCCTGGCTTAATTGCATCCCTTATCCAAAATTATTCAGGAAATATTTATGGAGGGCCTACTGTGTACCAGGTACGATACCACCTGGTATAGGGCATAGAAATAAGAAAACGTCTGTTCTTCTTCAGAGCTTATATTTGTTCCAGCAAGGGAGGCAGACTGAAATCTAAAGTGTTTCAGAGGGGTAAGTGCTGTGGAGAAAAATGCAGGAGGAAGTAGGGCAGGAAGCGCCCTCTACTGGGCGCAGGGGGTGGGGGAGTTGCTTGTCTCTGCGCAGGGCAGGGGATGGGAGGGGAATTTGCAGCATGGGGGAGGAGGGGGTGACCTGAGCTAGAGAAGCCCAACTTGAGTGTCTCAAGGCAGATAGTGCGGGGGTCAGTATTAAGCACTGGGAGTCAAGTAATGTGAGTTTTCCAGAAGCATTCAGAGCTCTTAGGGACCTCTCAACTCCTGCTGGGGAAGTTCCTCATCAAGCCCCTTTGGGTTAGTGTGCTGAGCTTCCTTTTAACTCTTGCTGGGGAAGTTCCTCATCAAGCCCCTTTGGGTTAGTGTGAATCTTCTGTTCATACTCTGCTTTCTGGTTCTGCCATTGGTATTCTACTGTCTGCACAGCAGCCGCATAATGCTTCTAAAAACAAGTCTGATCATGTCACTGCCCTGCTTAAACCCTCTCCCATTTCCTTCCCCATAAAGTTCAAACTTCTTCCCTTGGTTTACAGTGCCTGGGTCCCCTCTTCCTTAAGTCTCATGATAACTTCCCTTTTTTCCCTTCTTCCTCCAAATGCATTTTCCAGAAAGTCCCCTCTTGTACAGGTTGTTCTTCCTGCCTCAAAGGTCCTTTCCTCCTTTTACCTACTGACTTCGGTGCTTTCTCTAAGAAAGCTTCCCTGACTGCCTGGACACGTCATGTGCTCCTGTAGGGCCCTCTTCTTAGTCATCTCCATCACCGATGAGTCACATACCGTCAGATCAGAGCTGCTGATTTATTTGTCTCTCCACTAGAACAGTCTAGAATGCTTTGAGAACAGGACCTACTTATCTTACGAAGAAGCGAAAAGCTTATTGGCATGCACAGCTGGGCCATGATTTTTCCTGTTTATCACCAACACTCTCCTAGACCACCAATATCAGACAAGGTGGCCCTAAAGAAGGGAGCAAAACCCAGGCTGCTCTGTAGTCACGTTTGAGTACAGGCAAAAGCAAGGTCATTGCAGCCCATTCTCCCTACCCTGCAAAATGACCAAATGCCCCCATGGGCTAAAATGAGTGACTGCTGCTTATCAGTCACAGATTTAGCCTCCTACATAGGAATCACTGAGATACTCAATCAAAGAATTATTCTACTTTTTGGAATAC
>PVHT020000166.1:15417340-15441207 GCA_004024745.2 Catagonus wagneri
TTTTTGCTTTTTTAGAGTTGTACCTGCAGCATACGGAGGTTCCTAGGCTAGGGGTTGAATTGGAGCTGCAGCTGCTGGCCTACACCACAGCTACAGCAATGCCAGATCTGAGCTGCATCTGCGACCTACACCATAGCTCACAGCAGTGCCGAATCCCTAACACACTGAGTGAGGCCAGGAATCGAACCTGCATCCTCATGGATACTCGTTGGGTTCCTAACCCACTGATCTACAAAGGGAACTCCTGACAAGTTCTCATTTGACACAGTATACTGCAGATCAGTTTGTAACTTCTTTGTGGGAAGCTAGTTTTTAGGTCTCTTCTTTTTTTTGGCTTTTTTGGGTCATTTTAGGACCACACCCGCGGCATATGGAGGTTCCCAGGCTAGGGGTCTAATCGGAGCTGTAATTGCTGGCCTGCACCACAGCCACAGCAATGCAGGATCCGAGCCGCGTATTCAACCTACACCACAGCTCACGGCAACACCGGATCCTTAACCCACTGAGCGAGGCCAGGGATCGAACCCGCAACCTCATGGTTCCTAGTCGGAAGCATTAACTGTTGCGCCACGATGGAAACTCCAGGTCTCTTCTTTTATTCATGCAATTTATGCTAAAGCGAGCAGGGCGCTAGTAGGTGCCAGTTACCAACAACAGGTACTGATGAAAAAAACAGCGCATAGGCATGTGGCGAACATTATTCTGATTTTCAAAGCACAATTAGGAAAAACATTAGTTTGAACCATAGGAAACGGCTATTTTGTAAAGTCGAACAGTTAAATATTAGTAAATCCTTATGGTTCAATCTAATATGTATCAACATGGGATAAAACAATTACATATTATATAAGTTATAATTATATAACAGTGAGTAAATCACTTGTAATCATAGAGAACACTTGTTCTACTGTGTATAATATACTTATGGAAAAAAAACCTGCAACAAAATGAAGAAAAAATATTAGCAGTGATTGTTGTGAAGTTGATGAGATTGAGCACTATTTTTCACCTTGTTTTTCAGAATGTTAATAATGTTGCTATTTATGGTGAAAAATATGAGAAAATGGTCATGCTTTTCAATTTTACTCTATGGGCTCTAGCTTTTACTTATAGAAATAAATATAATAGTACATAACACTGAATGTGCTTGTCCACTTTTTTCTCCATCCCTGCCTAATTTTGGCTTTGGACTTCATTGTCATATTTACAACCCCTGTGCCCCTCCCCAAACTGCCTGAGAATGAGAGGAGCTCGGAATTACTTACAGGTCACAATGAGCAGCTGTCAACACCCAGTTTTCTTTGATCAAAGCCCCTGCACAGACTTTCAGTCCTCCAATTAAAGCCATGTAGCGCCTTGTGTGGGGTGACACTTCATTTCCTCCTATAATTCCATCACAGGATACTGGAAAAACTGAAAGAGTAATCCAGAGTGAAATCCTATCTTATGACCAAGTCATGCTTCCCTCTGAGAAATTCTGATAAAATGAACTGATCCAGAATGAGTACATGGACGTGCACTCTGGGTCAGGGAGAGAAGATTAAAGCAGTTAAGATGGTACTGAGTTTCTACAGTTTTCCATGAGAGCTCCGGATAGTAGCATCTTGAATTTAAATGCTTCTTTTGCTCAAGAATTCAAAGCACTTTTAACATAATGTCTTTCTCCTTCCTATCCCTGGGAGGTGGAAAATATCTAGTAACAGAGTCTATTTTCTGAAGGCTCAAAAAACAGAAAGATTAAAGACCTACCTAATATCACAGAGCGGATTGGGGAGAAAGCCCACTCTTCTGTTTCTGCCATTCCCAGTCTATTTACTTCCTACTGCAGGCTGCACTGTCTCAGTTTTGGGTTGGATACTATGCTTTCGGCCTTAAAAATCTCACGGCATCCCATGGTGGGATTATTATTCGGAATGACAGTTTGGTAAATTACATTAAAATCAAAGAAAAAATCAACAACTATAATTAACTATAATAATGAAAGCATCTATGATTTACCAGGCACTGGTTAGTTCCAGACACTGGTTCTGATGTTTACTATAACGCAAGGTGGGTGTTATTATTCCTATGTAGAGATGAGGAACATGAAATTTAGAGAGGGCAATTACCTCGTTCAAGTTTATACAACTAATAAATAGCGAAGCAGTGTTCTAATCCAGTTCTACATCATGAAAAAAAATTCTTTCCATTGCGAAGCACTGTTTGCCTAAAGTAGTGGCTCTTTAGTTATTTTTGAAATATAGAGCCATTTGAGAATTTGATAACGTATATACACACATGTGCACATAAATATTTGCACATAGTTTTGGGAAACTCATAGACTGCTTGATGGCTTTCCATGGCCTTGAAGGGGCTCGTGGATCACATATTAAGAATCCTAGCTCTGAAGGTCTCACTGAACCTATAAGGTATCATAATACATGGTTAAGAACATGAACTCTGGGTTCAAATCCCAGCTCTACTATTTACTAGCTGATGACTTTAGTAAACTCACTTAACCTTTCTGTGCCTTATTTTCCTCAAGTGTAAAATGGGCTGATAACAGTGATACTTAAGAAGAGTACATGTAAAACACTTAGAATACGTCTATACTTGTAAGTTTTATTAAATGTTGGCACATGTATATATATATAATTTATTGGATTATTTTATATTGCTGTTATTTCTTTCTTCACCACCCCTACCACTGGAAATAGACACTCATAAATAAGTTCTAAACCAAAAGTTTTAAGATTTATCTGAGAACTATGACTACTCAATTGTATCTGTATGACTGAGACAGCCAGTTAATAAGTAATCTACCTATCCCCAATTTAATGGCTTCTTTGGTTTATCACTTGAAGGTTTTGCTCTGTAGACCTGGCCTAAACTTATGAGAATCTCCAGATATAGTTAATGCTTTCATATTATTCCTAAAGACACAATAGGGTACATTTCCATCTTAAAAAGCCAATACACCATTCAGATAGCAAAGACAAAAGGTAACATGAAAAACTATTGGAAATTTTTAGGATTTCTTTTTCCCTTTCACCCAATATTAAATAAAAATTAAACTAATACAAAATTCTGTTTTCTTATTAGCAAAACTGAAAAGCATATGGAACTATGTCTTACCTCCAGGAATTATAAGGAGACACATGGCAGCAGGAAAAAAGAAAGGAAAAGGAATTTTCATGGCTTCTGTTATTCACATATGTAGACTATTTAGTTTCAGGTACTGACTTAGTAATATATAATGAAATACAAAGGATGTGGTTTTTTTTTTTTTCTTTCTCTGCCGTGTGGCTAAAGATTTTGGTGTTTATGACTGGAAAACCTAACTTCATTTTAGAGACACTGTGGTCACTTATTTGTTTCACATTTCCTTCATTAGAACTCTCCTACCTTAAAGGGTGAGGTGAAGCCTTGGAGACTATGATAAATTAAGCACGTTAAACAGAAAATTGCTCTTCTTTTGACATCTGTTTCACTTTCAAATATGAGTTTATTTTTATTATTTATTTATTTATTTTTTTGTCTTTTTGCCTTATCTACGGCCACACCCGTGGCATACGGAGGTTCCCAGGCTAGGGGTCTAACAGGAGATGTAGTTGCTGGCCTTTGCCACAGCCACAGCCACGCGGGATCCGATCTGCGTCTGCAACCTACACCACAGCTCACGGCAACGCTGGATCCTTAACCCACTGAGCAAGGCCAGGGATCGAATCCGCAACCTCATGGCTTCTAGTCGGATTCGTAAACCACTGAGCCACGACGGGAACTCCATGAGTTTACTTTTAAAACCTGAGAATTCAAGTCTATCTAAGCAACTGTTTTGAAATAGCATCTTTACATCTATTCTAGTGGGGAAAGGACAGATTTAATGCATTCAATGTTGAGAATTCTGGGTAATCAGCAAACAAAAACTGAAGTTAGGTTCTTTTTTTTTTTTTTTTGTCTTTTTGCCTTTTATGTAGAGCCGCACCCGCGGCATATGGATGTTACCAGTCTAGGGGTCTAACAGGAGCTGTAGCTGCCGGCCTTCGCCACAGCCACAGCAACGCGGGATCTGAGCCGCGTCTGCAACCTACACCACAGCTCACGGCAACGCCGGACGCTTAACCCACTGAGCAAGGCCAGGGATCGAACCCGCAACCTCATGGTTCTTAGTCGGATTCGCTTACCACTGAGCCACTAAGGGAACTCCCTGAAGTTAAATTCTTAAGCACAACTTTCAACTATAAAAGTACTAAATGAAGATACAGATACATATTTTTACATATGTAGAAACAAGAAGGTGGCTTTAAGATATGACAGCAAAGGCAGAAATTGTAAAAGAAAAGATTGATAGATTCAGTGATAAAAACGTTGAACTTTCTGTACCTCACATCAAGCATAAAGCCAAATTGTAAACATTTTCCATCAAAATGACACAAATGGCTATTTTTATAAAGCAATAAGAAAAGATGAACCTCTGGAAAGAAAAATGGTCAGAGAATTTGAACAAGTAATTTACAAAAGGAGAAATAAAAATGGCTGCTATATTCCTAATCTACAGAGGTGTGCATACGTACACAGCACAAGTTATCAATAATAAAAATGCAATTCAAAACATTTATGTAATTTTTTTCCTGTCAAATTACTAAAAATTTAGAAGCAAACAAAAAATACTCTCCAATATTGGAAATTCTCATGTGCAGATAACATTTCAAACTGCTACTATCTTTCTGGAAGGCGATACATGTAAAAAGATGACTAAATTTTGCATGGTATTTGATCCAAGTCATGTCTATGACTCATAATTTAAAATATCATGGAGTGAGAAAAAGTTGAAAATAGTCAAAATGCTCCTAAATAAAGAATTAGTAATTGTATAAGCTTCCCATTGCTGCTGTAACAAATTACTACAAACTTACTGGCTTAAAACAATATAAATTTATTATTTCACAGCTCTGTAGGTCAGAAGTCTGATGTGCTCACACCTGGGCTAAAATCAAGGTGTAGGCAGGGCTGCATTCCTTTCTAAGGGAAAATCCATTTCCTTGCCTTTTCTAGCTTCAGAGGCTGCCCACATTCCTTGGCTTGCATCCCCTCTTCCACCTTCAAAGCCATCAATAACTGGTAGAGTCTTTCTCATATTGCCTGACCCTAACACTGACTCTTCTTCTGTCTGCTGCTTCCACTCTTAAGTATCCCTGTGATTATACTGAGCCCACTCAGATCATCTCCCTGTTTTAAGTTGAGCTGATCAGCAGATAAGTAGTGTTAATTTTATCTACAATCTCAATTTCTCTTTGCTATGCAAAGGCTCGAGGGATTAGGATGCGGGCATCTTTGGGTAGGTGGGGAACATTATTTGGCATGTAAGTACATTATAATTCATCTGTACAACCATTCTGTGTAACAATTAAATAACATGGAAAGTGATCACAGAAATGTTACTGTTATCAAACACCTCCTGTGTGTCACCACAGATCCCCTTGGCCTTATGAAATCCATGGAGCATGGTCACTTGTTCCTCTCCAGTTACCTGTGGATACCAGTTCTGCATGGGCTGTACCATCCTGGGCACCACCTGACAGCACCTTGCCTCATGCCTGCATGATGCGGCTTTTGCCTCCCATCCCCGGACCTCATTGCTGCTACTGCTGAGATCTAAGCTCAGCGTGATGCAGAAATGCAGAGTTCAAGCTTTTTGGGAACATCTATCTTTTTCTTTTTTTTTTTTTTTTTTGTCTGCGACCTACACCACAGCTCACGGCAACACCAGATCCTTAACACACTGAGCAAGGCCAGGGATTGAACCCGCAACCTCATGGTTCCTAGTCGGATTCGTTTCCGCTGAGCCATGACGGGAACTCCAGGGAACATCTATTGTTTATAGGAGATGGAATCTAGTGGATAAATAGGTTATTCTTTGCAGCAGTAATTCCTGTGGCTCTCAAAAGATATCCTGAGCAATTAGTTGTGCTTGATGCCAAGAGGTTTCTTGTCCAGCAATATACCCCTATATTGGTGCTTCTCTTCCACACTCCTCTTTTATCCCTTTGCAACATCTGCTGCCTACCCCCCTCAAGTATAATGATCACTAAGAAAGTGGTAGCACATAACTTCTGCCCTCTGGGAGCTCAGGCTGACAGTTAGGAGTGGCAATGGGAGTTGTGAGTGACCTTATAAATTAGACCCACAAAGTAGGATTTGGAGTTGAGAGATTCACTGATCTGAAACACTGGTAATCCCACTGGTGGGGGGTAAGTGGGAGAAGTGGAGATGGCAGTGGGCTCCTTTGCTTCTCCTTCCTGTGGTGTGAGATCTGGGCAGCCCCATCTCCTGCCTCCCAGTGAAGGACACTGTGGGAATAGGATTTCCCTGAAGTGGGGCAAGTGGAAGAGGGGTGTTTGTAATTTCTTTGATTTTCTGAACTTTGGACCTGGAGTCAACTTTGAACAAACTGTTAGAGTGAGTAGACTTTTATGAGGTTCCCACCAAATCTTTCTGGTTGTGATTCGGTCATTTAGATGTGGTCTAGGGCAAGAGGTTTCTATGTGGTAGGTTTTCTAGGTAATGAAGCTACCAGACCACTTTCCTCCCCCTGCTTTCCAACCCCCAGCTTTGCATCTCACGTCACCCACTAGACCATTCACTGCCTCACTGTTGCTGCGTCTACTTTGACCACTGGGACAGTCCCCTTTATTTCATTTCTTTGTTTTAATAATAGCTAATATGCAAGTAGACGTCTGCTGCTGAGGTGATTTCTTGGAGTTTTCTCAACTATCTACTTTTTAAATAGGGAAACTGATGTTTAAGGAGGTTAAGTGAATGTGCACCTGGAATGCAAATCCAGGCTGACTTTAGAACCCATTCTCTTAACTACTATGCAATAGTGATGTCTGTGCAATTGTGATGTTGGTGGAACAGTGATGTCTGGGCATGAGTGACATTTGAAACTACCTCCCCAATGTGATGGAGCTGGTCAACCCAAGTCAGCCTGAGTTTACAAAGGGTGGAGTACTGCAGAAAACCTGGATTCTAGCCCCAATTCTCCTGGTGTTCTGTGGATTGCCCCTACTCTAATTCATTTATTTACTTTGCAGCTACAGTTTCTGTCTCTTCGGTAGGAAGATAGTTAGACATGAAGTCCTCGCACTGCCTCAGAGACTAGGGAAATGACTTGCAAAACTAGTTTGCGGAATGTAGTCTTGGACAAATATATATAAATCTACAATTTCTTAATGACTTTGTTTTCCACAAAGTGTAGGAATCTATGAGGGAGTGTGGAGGGGACCCTGGGGGCTCAGAGGAAGGAGGAGAACCTCTTGTGGTGATTGGCTGGGCAGCTGCCTGGCGGCCTGTGAGTAACCTGACTTTCTGCTTCTTGGGGAAAGTACCGAACAGAATGGTATAGGGGGGAGTTTCCATAGAGGACTTGATATCTGGGCCTACTTATAGCTGAGTGACAACATACTGGCTGAGCACTGAAGCTTCCAAAGGCATTGCAGCAGTGGATTTCAGGGTAAGGGAGACACCTACTGTTCATTCAGAGGACGGCATCAAACTTTAGTCCTTTGAATTCAGGGTGGGTGGGTGGGTGTGTGTGTGTGTGTGTGTGTGTGTAATTTGTAATCACAAAGTGTGTGTGTGTGAAATTGTGTGTGTGTGTGTGTGTAATTTGCAATCACAAAGTGTGTGTGTGTGAAATTGTGTGTGTGTGTGTGTGTGTGTGTGTGTGTAATTTGTAATCACAAAGTGTGTGTGTGTGAAATTTGTAATCACAATGCCTTAGAGAGAGTAGTGAGGTGGAGGCAGGGTTATTTAGAGTCCTACAGGGTCAGAGCTGAAAGAGTTCTTGGAGACCATGTTCTAGACAATATGGTAGCCATTAAGCATACACAGCTGTTTCCATTTAAATTAAATTGATTAAATTTTAAAACCCAATTTCTTGGTCTCAGTGGCTACATTTTCCATCTTTTTAAAAAATTATTATTTTTAGGGCCGCACCTGTGGCATACGGAAGTTCCCAGGCTAGGCGCTGAATCAGACCAGAGCTGCAGCTGCCAGCCTACCCCACAGCTGGGTCTGGTATCCGAGCTGGGTCTGTGACCTAAACCACAGCTCACAGCAATGCCAGATCCTTAACCCACTGAGTGAGGCCAGAGATCAACCTGCATTCTCATGGATACTAGTTGGGTTCCTAACCCCTGGAACCAGAATGGGAACTCCATCAGTAGCCACATATTAGACATTCACTTTTCACATACAGTCTGTGTTTACTACATTGGGCAGCACAGGTGTAGATCATTCCCATACTTTTAGAAAGTTCTATTGGACAGTGCTGTTCTAGAGTCTTCCAGACCAATCCCCTTACTTCCCATTTTTTTTGGTAAGAAATAAACCTTAATTGTTCCATCCACAAGGTTTGAAATACTTTTTTAAAAACTGCAGTATGATTTTTTAGCCTAAGCTGACTAACACTGCTGAAAATTTAACAACGAAGTAAAAATAGATGCATATACACATACCCGAAGGAGTTCTCTTGTGGTGCAGTGGAGACGATCCGACAAATATCCATGAAGATGTGGGTTCAAGGCCTGGCCTCGCTCAGTGTGTCCGGGAGTCGTTGCTGTGAGGTATTGCGTAGGTCGCAGTGGCTCAGATCCCGCGTTTGTGTCTGTGGTGTAGGCCGGCAGCTGCAGCTCTCATTCGACCCCTAGTCTGGGAACCTTCATATGCCTCGGGTGCGGAACTGAAGAAAAAACAAAAAAGTTACCCGCATTTTTTTTTTTTTTTTCCTCACAGGCTTCAAAGTGGTGCGGCATGTCTTCCAACGCGCTGCGCAAGGTCTTCCAACGCGCTGCGCAAGGTCTTCCAACGCGCTGCCTTTGAGCCCCCGCGCCTGCGCACGGTGGAGTCAGGCTGCCTAGCCTGAGTGCGCTTGCGCGTAATTGGGGTCGCCTGGACCAGCATCCGCACTTATCACCAGGAGCGACTTGCCGGCACCAGGCTGCCGCTGGTGAGGGTCCATGGCAATTCAGGCTTTAGTCCTTTAAACCAAGGTTGAAATTTCTACTGGAGACAGGGGCTCCCGCAGTCTCTGTTAATTAGGGTCCTGTGCGTCCTGTGCCTTGCACGTAAGTCTGAGTGTCATCTCTTCGTGCCATTTCCCTCGTTTTGAAAATGAGGAAACTAAAGCTCAGAGAAGGGGCTTGCCCAACTGGTTCATACTAGAGCGGGGACCAGGACCTAGGTAATTGGCATTTTTGGGTTGGTGCCACCAAGATGCTGCCTTTTACGGCACTGTGCCAGGTGTAGGGGGGTACTTTACAGTTCTGACCTCTTGCCCTCCTGGAGATCATAGTCCAGTCACATGGGCTACACCAGCTTTTCATGTTTTAGCAGGGAATCTTCTTTTCCCCATGAAATCTGTGGAAAACTAAAACGTGAAATAGACAAAAATCAGAGCTGCTCTGGCTGAAGCACAATATAAGTGAATGCACGTGTGTGGGTGTGTTTGTGTGTGGGGGGTGGGTGGGAGGGGGTCCCAAGCCTTTTCAGTTCCAGCCTCCTCCTCATGGCCCCTTCACCCTCTTGGAACTATAGGGCTCCAGAGAACCTTGGAAAATTGTGGTCTGTATTCTGGCTCCTTAACTGGAGGAATCTCTCAGGTTTGAAGTGGCTGTAGGCATGGAGATGGGCTGTGCAGAGAGGGGCCACAGAAATTATTGCTTGTCTGGTGTTTCAGAGGCTTAGGGGGTAGAAACTGAGGTTTGGAGATGATGACATGTCCTCCCGTTATAGCCTCTATTTCCTGCAGAGGTGAGGAGCGGTAGGGCATGGCCAGAAATACAAATGGTTGGTGGCACAGCTTTTTCAAGACTTTCAGGGCTTTTCTTGTGGGCTTGCATGCACTCATTCATTCGTTGATTTGTTCACTTATTCATTCATTTGTGAGATATTTACTGACTTCCTATTATGGAAAAGAGGCTGAACTAACATTCTGTGTTGGGTGGGTACTAAGGTAAATCAAATAGGGACCTTGTCCTAAAGGAAGTTAGAGTCCAGTACGAGATGAGATTGAAATATCAATACCAAACATTCAAGGTAGAAAATGCTAAATGATAAAATCTGAGTGTAACTAGAGCATTATGGGATTCTGGAAGGGGAAGGAATTACCTCTAACTGTAGGGACTGGGTAAGGGATCATGGAGGAGAGGGTTGAATTTGGATGTAAAGAGGGCAGAAGCATCTTTCTCCTCTTGAGAGGCTTGGGCACACATGTGGAGGGGGGGTAGGGATGTGTTTGGGGCACAGCAAGCAATGTGAGGTTACTAAAAGCAATTAGGAGGTTTTCTTCCCACCCACCCCCTACACCTTCAAAATCAAGACCTCATATGGGGAGTTACCATTGTGACTCAGTGGGTTAAGAACCTTACCAGTATCCATGAGGACATGGGTTCAATCCCTGGCCTTGCTCAGTGGGTTAAGGATCTGGCATTGCTGTGAGCTGTGGTCTAGGTTGCAGACACGGCTCAGATCTGGTGTTGCTGTGGCTGTGGTGTAGGCCAGCAGCTGCGGCTCTCGTTTGACCCCCTAGCCTGGGAACTTTCATATGCCAGAGGTGTAGCCCTAAAAAAAAAAAAAAAAGACAATCATATGGAAGATAGCATCAGGCCCAAATCTTGCCTCAGTTGGTGCTAATGAGAAAGGAATTAAGGGCGAAAGCTACCTCTGTCCTGGAATCTTAAGGATTCTGCTGAGGAGAGAAGCCTGCCAAACGACCAACTTGAAAACTGCTTTCCTTGGTGGCTTCCTAACTGATTCTGACAACCATCCTGAAGGGGGCAGGTACCACTAGCAGATACCACTAGCAGATTCCTGCTGCCAACTCTTCCTGGGTATTGAAAACTCCTGGTGTCTTAAGCTGGCTTCTTTGTACAAACCTTAGAAACACACAATTGTAAGTGAACTGTATCTTGGAGAAAGTTGAAGCGAAAGAAAGCATTCCATTTTTTGACCTAGCACTGCCTTTATTCTGGCACGAGTAAGGGTTTGGGTGTGTACATGTTTAGAGTAAAGAGAGCCCCAGAGTGGCTATTGCCAAAATATTTTCACAGGCTCTAGATGTTAATTTCCAGAAACTAAGTACATGCAGTTTGGAAAATGTTGATAAAATTAATGAATGTTAAAAAAAAATTCATGTTTCTACACAGAGTAGTTCATTCTTTTATTTTTTAATTAAAATCTTTCAGGATTTAAAAGATTGTGATAAAATATACATAAAATAACATTTACCATTATAACCGTTTATTAAGTGTACAGTTCAGTGGTATTAAGTACATTCACATTGCTGTGCAGCCTTCACTAAAGCCATCTACAGAACTTTTTCCTTCTTCCCAGTCTGAAACTCTGTACCTGTTAAACAGTAACTCCCCATTCCTCCCTCCCCCAGTTTCTGGAAACCGTGAGTCTGCTTTCTGTCCCTATGAATTTGACTACACTAGGTACCTCATATAAATGGAATCACACAGTATTTGTTAGTGATTGGTGTATTTCACTTCGCATAATATTTTCAAGGTTTATCTGTGTTGTAGCCTGTTTCTGAATTCCCTTCCTTTTTAAGGCTGGATAATATTCCTTTATGTGTATATACCACATTTTGTTTCCCCATCTGTCCATTGATGGACACTTGGGTTGCTTCTATGTTTTGGCTGTTGTGACTATGGGTGTATAAATATCTGTTTGAATCCTTGCTTTGGATTCTTTGGGGTATATACCCAGAAGTGGAATTGTTGGAATATATGGATAATTCTATCTTTAATTTTTCGAGGAACTACTGTACTATTTTCCATAGCAAATGCATTTTACCTTCCTACCAGCAATGCACAGTGGTTCCAGTTTCTCCATATCCTTGTCAACATTTGCTATTTTGTTTTTGTTTTTGTAATAACCGTCACAATGGGTGTTAAGTGAATAATAATGAACTTAGCTTTTCACAGCATTGATTACAAAACAATTTAATACATCTCTTTCCCCAGGTACCTATTCTAAGTTTCCCATGGATGTTATACTGACTGAAACTTGGACAATTAAATCTGTATTTCTCCAAGCAAATAGAAAAACAATGGCATAGTTATGTGATGAGATATCGCATAGTCGCTATACCTGATGCTACTGGGCCCTGACCACACACCCTCAGGACTCCCTATTCATGTGCTCTAACCAAAAAATTGCAATCGCATGCATCTACAAATCTTTTCCTGGGAGCGTTCTGCAGCTATTGGCATCCTTTCAGCCTATAACCAGGGCAGCCTTGGTTGCTGGGGAATTAACACCCCCCCCAGACCTCAACAAATGACTGATGGCAGTTAGTGCAGAAATACCCCAGCTGCTTCCTGCTTAATTGGGCTAACTCAGAGGCAGATTCCACACTGCCTCCCAAAGGACCCTGTTGGGGATTGAGCCCTGGCGGCACACAGTGATAGCCTGCTCATTGGCATCCATCCGTGTCTCACCTCCTCTGTTTTCTGAGTGCTTCTTGGAATCACCTTGTAAAGAAGCTATTTGCATTCACCTCTGTCTTAGCGTCTGCTCCAGGAGGAACCAACCTACTGTAGTCATTACAGTGATGATGATGTGGACTTTGTTGTTGCATGGTAGAGTTTATAAAATAATGATACATGAAAAGACTACAACTAGGTTAAAATTATATTTGTGTAAGAAAAGCTTCAGAACTGGTTATACCTTTATGTAAAAAGGGTTTTTTCCCCCATGTGGTAGTATTCTATGTTTTCCTAGTGAAGTTACTTACTTATGTAGCCAAAATGATTTTCTTTGAACATTTCAAGATTTTGATTATACTCTTCTATATAACATTTGAAACTATCTTTATCTTTATTATCCTTGAATGCAACCTGGGTCTTTCACAGATATCTTAGGTTATGTATTTTGTTTTTTTTTGTCTTTTTTAGGGTTGCACCCACTGCATATGGATGTTCCCAGGCTAGGGGTCAAATCGGAGCTGTAGCTGCCAGCCTACGCCACAGCCACAGCAACACCATATCCGAGCCTCATCTGCTACCTATGCCACAGCTCGTGGCAATGCCGGATCCTTAACCCACTGAGCGAGGCCAGGGATCGAAACTGCGTCCTCATGGATGCTAGTCAGATTCATTTCCGCTGAGCCACAGTGGGAACTCTGATATCTCTGGTTATGTTTAATGTTTCAGGTTTGTACCGTGTACCACCTTGGAAAGATGACTTCATCCTTGCTCCTGGGTATCTTATTGTTTCCGGCTATGCTTAATCTTAAAAGGTAATGGGACTTAAAATTCTACTCTTCTTATTTTACATATGTAGAGAAAAATGTTAATAGCTTTTTCCTTTTGTGCCGAGAAGCTCATTTATGAAATTTTACCCCATCAAATCTTTGCCTTTCTAGTAGGAAATATTTTAAATTTTATTTGGCAGGCCATTCTTTGAATTTCCTACTTCCAAATGTTACTTTCATGAGTGTCAAGAAGGAAGATGATTTAAAGATTCCTGGGCAAGTTATTCCTAGTTATGTGAGAACATGGTTTGCCATAAATTCCATACTCTGTATGTCTTAAGTGAGGATTTATGTGGAACGTGAAAAGTACATGGTCAAGGAGTTATTTTTAATTTTTGGAGTGCTATTGGCAGACTAAATGTTTCATAGCAGACTCACTTAAATTTTTTAAATCAGATGAAATTTATAGCCAGGAGCTCAAGGAAGGGGATCCTGTCCAGGGGAAAAAGGCAGACTCTGAGAAGGTAACTGCTGGTGAGAAAATACAATTTCCCTTAAAGCAGTGGGGCTAGACTATGGTCACATTTAGTTGGTGGCCAGCAATCCTATAAACCGAGCTAAAGATTTTCTCAGAGAAACTGAACTCATCATGGGTGAGGCCATTATCAGCTTAAGGTGAAACTGACCTTGGCGTGGTTTTTCATTTAGTTGTTGCAAGAATAGGTGGTAGTAAGTTGATTCTTCTCAGTAATTCACAGAGATTTGGAGGTGAGGTCTACAATTTATAAACTCCCCGTAGATCTTCCAACAATATAAATATTCCTTAGAAGCTCTTGCTTAGAACTCTGGGCAAAAGAAGCAGGGTGCTGAGTTTCCATAGGGTAAGTTCGTTTTGCTTAGCAGTTCCATCTTTAGATGGGTCTCTGTATCAAAGGGTAAGGGGAGAACCAATGGCTGGTGAGTGAGCACCAGGTACCATTGTGTATTTGCTGGGTCCCGTGTTGGTCACTGGGGCCACACCATGAACAAAATTCCTCAAAAGCAAGAATTATCCAGATCTTTGAACTTCCATTTCTCTAGCACATTTTGTTAATTTGTAAATGTATCTGTTTGCTCTTAGGGAGCAGCACTGTATTTAATATAGGGTTTGTTGTCAGTGAAGTGGTACTAAACCACCAGTTTATCGTTTTCTACAATCTTACCCCATCCACCCTCTGTCCTCCATTCATGTTGTTTCTGCGACAGATAAAACTGTAAAGATGGCACCTATTATATTTTATTATTATAGAAATAAGTGGAAGACTGGGTTAGGCCTTTGATATAGCCTATCGAGGGCTCAGCAGAGGAGAGAAGTCACAATTCAACCAATCATTAAGTAAAACAATATAGTAAGCCTATTCTGACATAGCATAATTTAAAAAAGAAAGAAAGAAAGAATACTCTAAGACTGCTTTACAGCTTTGTTTTTTTGTTGTTATTACCTCCTTGGATGGTTTGCCCCTTTGTAAAAAGCCCATTCTTTTACAAATTCACCCTTCAGTCAATATTTATCCATAAAGGAAACACTGGCTCAGTAGCATACTGATTCTGGCTTGTACCACTCACAATGGCTTATTGTTAAATTTTTAGGAAACTTGTAAGCCAGTTGTTAAACATAGAAAGTATTAAAAAATTAAATTAGATAAACTTGCAATTAAAAAAATATGTAAAAAAGATAATCAAAATAAAGATAATCGATACTCTAAACACATCACCTCTTAATCATTTTACTGTGTTTCTATTAATATCTATGCTTTTGAGATATTTTATTTCAGTCATATCTATTTTATGTAATGATGGGCTACTGTGCATCTCTTCCCAGCTCTGTGTTCAGTGATGTCATATTGGATTTTTGAAATTGGCTATGGTGGAGTATTTACACCATGGAAATTGGCAAACTCTATTAATTAGGGCCTGTCTGCCTAAGGGTCAGCCTGTTGCTAACCATTTAACGGTACACCACTGATCCTATGCTTTCAAGGGCATTACACTTACATCTCACTTTCAATGAGTTCAAAGATTAAAGCACTGCCCCAGCATTTGGTTGGATCTCTTCTCCTTTGCATGTACACTGAGATACACAGGAATCGATGTCTCTGGAATGATGATATAGTCTAACTGGCACTAACTGGCTCAAAGAAGTTTTCTCTCTGCATTGAAGCTGTGGGCAGTTTTAATTTAGGTTGACAGATGTGGCCATCGAAACTCTTATGGGTCCACCACTTGGCAAGCAGTAATCTTTCTGGATAGTGTGCCCTTTTCACTTTTTCCCATAGAATTGTGAACTCTGAGTGCATTCAGTGGATGCTGCCTAATGGATGATCATCATTTCCAGAGCGGTGTATGTACTAACCTCATTCAGTGATCACAGGACTGAGCTCTGTCTTGATCAGTTGGCAGATCATTCCCCAACAGAAAATCATTCTGCCTCTTCCCAACTCTTTAGTGTCCACTTGCAGGCTTCCAGTATCTTCTCCACAGGTAGCACCATTGGAGTGTCCAGTTTCTAAAGTTTCCTCCTATACTGTTCGTGGAAGTTAACTGAATCTGCCTAGTTCTCCATACATTTTTTCCAGAATCTTCCCCTTCTCTTTAGTAAACACAGTATAGATTTTGAGGTCAGTCTAATTTGCTGCAAATGTCAGCTCTGTTATTTACTGGCTATTACTTTTGGCTGTTATTGCTGTTATCACCCCTGAGTCTAAGTTTTCTTATCTATACAATGAATGTGGACCAAATAAGCCTTTGTTCTCACTCATTTGAGTATACAAAGGAGATTATATTAAATCTGCTACTATGTCAGCATCCCTTGTTGGTGAGAGCAGAACCTCCTCTTCCTCCTTTCAGGGCTCTAGGAGACTGGCTGGCAGTGTCACTTCATCGGACCCCATTGCATCTGTGCCTTTGCAGTTTCCTGGGTGCAGACACCACTCTGCTTAGCCTGTGGCCACTGTGCCTATAGTTCTAGATGTTCCTTTCCCAGCCCCTCCTATTACCGCCCTTTTATTTCTTTGGCCCACAAATGACATACCCTTTGCCTTAATTCCCCATAGAACCGCTTGGCCAAGATGTATCTTTTAGAAAGTTATTATTGATGAATCAAGGGTAAGAAAAAGGAATTATAACACAAAGAGTTATTATGAACTGGCTACTGGGTGTGGTGCCCTCAGGACCCACAGGTCCAGAATCTTCTGCCTTGGACTCCTCTTAGACCTCAACCTCCTGCACTGGAGAAGGGGCCAGTGTTCCTCTGCCCACACTGAGAGCCCCATCAAACTAATTTCTACTCCTCAGAGTCAGGTTCTCAGCAACTCTTGCTGCTCGTTCATCTTTGACAAAGGAAAAAGTGTTCTTTCTCTATTGTGACATTGTCTTTTATTTACTGTGAAATTAGTCACTGAAAATATCAGCATTAATAATCACAACAGATTATATTTCTGTAGTTTACTATATATCAGGCTCTGTTCTAAGCATTTTGTATATGTCTGATTTTTATAACAATCCTGTAAGTTAAGTTCTATTATCGTTCTGATTTAACAGAAGATGAAGTGAAGACACAGAAGTGGTAAGTAATTAATCTGAGGTCAATCGTGGACTAAAGGGTGTATCCAGATTCAAAAGCAGGCTCTTGAGGCTGTACGATGCAAGAGTGTATGTGTTTACATGTATTTGTATGTGTGCATGCATATTTGTGTGTGCTTGAATGCATGGGTGTATTTTGACTGTGTATTTATGTGTGTGCATGAATGAATATACATGTGTGTGCGCATGTGTATGTTAACATTAATCCACATGGTAGGTGGGGGCCTCTGCACTCAAAGGGAAGTTAGCATTTGAAAAACCCTAATCAGGAGTCTTTACTCAGAGGTGGCTGCAGTGAGCACTTCAAATATTATTTTCTAAATGTGTGCCAAAGTGCTGCTTGGGTAGCATAAGGGATGGTAGGAATATGTTTTCGTTGGTGAAATGTGTCATGTTAAGATATACGATTGCTTAGAAATATTCTGAAGGCATGTCAGCTTCAGCATAAATGGGATATAAAAATCAGGGGAGTCTAACACCTTAAGGCAGGACGCTAGGGCCAGAACTGTTGGTAGTATGTTATACCATTAACAGCAGAAGTTTATGCTATTGCTGCTGTCAAAAATTGTGTTTGCTTAAGAGGGAACCTTTCATTCATTGTGCTTGTTTGAGTTTCTAAAGGACAACTAAGAATTTCCTGTGCTTCCAGGATATATTTTTTGAGTATTTTTGCTCCTGCTTGCCAGAAAAGATTTGTACTAATGGCAGACTTGTGTCTCAGTTTTGCTTTCAATGTAATACAGTCTGGTAGGAAGTTGTGGGAAAGAAGACATGCAGCTCTCACCTACCTCTAAACTAGAGGCTGCAGGTCTTTACCAACTAGAACCTAATATGTGGGGAATGGACAAATTGGTTTAGGTCAGTTTGCAACATTTTCCCATCTCAGTATAGGCCTCATTCTCCAACCTTTCTTTAATTTTTTGGAGATTTCCCATTTCCAGGATGGTTAACAGTGGTAATGTCTATTTCTTTTAGGGAAAACCTCACTTCTACCCATTGTGGGTGGTCTTATCTTTAGGCCCCCCTAAAGAGCTCTTCTGTGAGCTTATAAAATTCCTTCATCAGTTCATCTTTTCAAGGCTAGATTGTTTATTCTTAAATAATACCACAAGTAAGACAACAGTGTGGTCCAGGCTGAGCTTCCTCCAGACTGGTTTAGTTCCAGTTCCAGCTATGATGAGGATTCACATCTTGACTTCTGGTTTCCTGTGAGCATCTCAGATGAGAATATATATCTCTATGAAACAAAACATGAATTTCAGGCACTAAGTTCTTGCTTAGAAAAAAAAATATTGTAATAAATTAGCAAGTGTTGCCAATTGGTTACACATAGACTATGTTCCAGTCACTGTTAGTGATTTAATTTGGTCTTCATAATATGGACCAATACATTACTTTAAATAATTTAAATTAGTTTTATTATTTTACTATAGGAAAATTGTGTAAAAATCTGTATTGTCTGACTTCTTAAAAATCAGTATATCTGGTAACATCATGCCTGCAATTCCATTCACATCAGCAGTCAGTAAGAGCTAAATAGCAGCTTCTGCCTTTGACTGGGGTGATCACTTTCCAGTTTGCTACAGTCCCCATTACTCCCTGCAGTGTTCCCCAATAATGAGATCACGCGCTAATTAGTGTTTATTACTGTGCTTTTGCTGTTATTTTTCTTTTGGTAGAATTAAGAGGATCATGTAATGTACCCTTTATTCATGTCTCTATTATAAATTGGAACCAAATGAAATCTAGAGTAGTTCACCTATATCCAAAATGTCTATGGTTCTAATCAAAATCACTCATTATACCAAAATCTAAGATCTCAAACTGAATGAAAAAGGACAAAAATGCTAAGCCTGAGATGATAGAGATGTTAAAATTATCTGACCTAAAATTTAAAGCAGTTATTATAAAACTCTGTAATGAACAATTACAAAAATGCTTATAAAAATTAATAAATAAAAAACATCAGGAAATAGAAGCTGTAAAGAAGGATCAAATGGAAATTTTAGAACTGAAAAATATAATAAGCAAAATAAAAATCTCAAAGGAGGGGATCAGAATGGAGTGGAAAAAGGAAGAATTAGTGAACTGAAATATAGAATAATAGAAATTGTGCAGTATGAATAGCAGAGAGAAAATAGAATGGGAAAAAGAAGAAGAGAGACTGAGGAACCTGTGGAACTATAAGAAAAGAGCTAGCATTCATGTCATAGGAGTTCTGGAGAAAGGAGAAAGAAAGTGGGCCTGAAAAAGAACTCAAAGAAATAATGGCTGAATGCCTCCCAAATTTGCCAAAAGACATAGATCTAAAGCTAAGTAAATCCTAAACAAGATAAATCCAGACAAGTCCACAACAGCACATATCATAGTCAAACTCCTAACACTGTAGACAAAGCAAAAAAAAAATCTCGAAAACCTTACCACTAGGGGAAAAATAATTCAAAGGACAGAAGATTTCTCATCAGAAACCATGGAGGCCAGAAGGTGGTAGCACAACATTTATTAAGTGCTGAAAAAAAAAAAAGAAAAATTATCAACCCAGAATCCTGTATCCAGTGAAAATACCTTTCAGGAATGAAGAAGAAATCAAGACATTTTCAGATGAAAACAAACAAACAAACAAACAAAGCAGTTTGTTCTTAGCTGATCTACCCTAAAAGAATGTCTAGAGGAGTTTCCCTCAACAGAAAGGAAATGATAGAAGAAGGAATCTTGTAATATCAAGATGGAAGAAAGAACATAGCAAGCAAAAATATGGATAAATATGGTATACTTTCCTTCTCTGGAGCCTTCTAAATTATAAGCTTGCACACTCAATTAAAAATATTATATATCAGACTTTCCATTGTGGCTCAGTGGGTTCCTTAACTGAGACTTGACATTGTCCCTGTGAGGATTCAGATTTGGTCCGTGGCTTCACTTAGTGGGTTAAGGATCCGGTGTTGCCACAACCTGCAGTGTAGGTCACAGATACAGCTTGGATCCGGTGTTGCTGTGGCTGTGGTGTAGGCCCCAACTGCAGCTCCGATAGACCCCTAGCCCAGGAACTTCCATATGCCACAAGCGTGGCCATAAAAAGAAAAAAAATTATATGTCTATTGTCATAAGTTAGAAGTATAGCTTAAAGTTCTGGGAAAATGTTCTCTAACTTCTCCTCTGTTTTGTTTTGTTTTTTCCTCCATCACAGCATGGGCAGTGAACTTAATCTAATAGGAGTGATGCTTGTGGTCTTGCCTTAAGGTCAAAGGGTTATGAAACAGACCACAGTAGGGGACATTCAGTCCAGGAGAGTCCCCAATAGCAATGTTGATTGTTATTGGAAAACCAAATCATCCCCTCGATTATAGCTGCTGCTTCTGTATCCTGTCAGATGAACATGCTGTTCCAGCCAAAGCCCATTAATTCAGGCCAATTCAGGCCCACTTCCTTTCTATGTGGGCCTCCCACTAGGAATAAGATTAAATTTGGAGGCTTCGTTTAAGATCTTCCAGCCTTAAGATCTTTATTTTCTTGATCTTTTGTTCTATCATTTTCCTTTTTCAGGCAGCAGTGCCATGAATAAACTTCATGGGAAACTGTTCCTGAGACTTTAAATTGCTGGCAGAGGCAAACGGACCACTAATTGGTTGAGAGACATGCAGCAGTCCTCTCTTTTTGGGATATGATTGTGGCAATGCTTGGGGAACCTAGAATTGACAAACTGTTGACAGAAACGTGCTTTGGCTGTATAAAGAGAGTAATTCGTAACAACTAAGTGTGGGAGGAGACTCAGTTCTGTCACATCTGAAGGGGGAGGGTGTTTTGCCATCCGCGTAATGCACCCTGCATGAGTTTTGCTTGAGAAAAACTCTGGCTCTGGCCTTTTGTGACATGATATATGATTTGTCTTACATCTATTTTCCACTCTCATCTCCTACCACTTGCTGTTTATATGGAAGTGGCTCCTTCCATATGGAGTCACTTGCTCTTCCCCCGTCTTTCATGTTTGTGGCTTTGTTCATGCTGTTTATTTTGCCTGTAATGACTTTTCCCTCTTATCCACCTGGAAAGTTCCTACTCATTCTTTAATCTAGTTCACTAGCTTCTTCCTCTGTGGAGCCTTCTCTAAGTCTACTCTGCCCTCAGCTCCACCCAGTTCCAATCAATAGCTTTCTCCTGGGTGTAGAGCACTTTGTACAGATCCCTAATATAGTCTTCATACTTTTGTATTGTTTCCTCTACTGGACTGAGAGCTCATTCATCCTTGTAACTTCAGTGACTGATCCAGTGTTGAACATGTAGTAAGAGCTCAATAAATTCTCACCATGTAAACAAATAAATGGATGAGGATACACATGATGTCATAATGATAAAACATAGCCTAACGCATCAATGTTAGAAAAGAAGGAATTAAAAAAAATGCAATGCCAGAATTCTACTTCTGGTAAGATGTGGTGATATACTTTTTCTCCCTTCTTGGATATTATTAAAAAAAAAAAGAGAGAGAGAGAGACCCTGAGAGTTGGAGAAAAGAAGGCAGACTGGTTAGGACCTGAGAATCCAAGGAACTCAGTGGTGAGTTCTTCAGGATTTTTTTCTGCCTTTCTTATCCCAGATTTATAGCTGAAGGAGTTGGCCACCTGGAAATGCCAATGTATGCAGATTAAAAATAACAACAACAATAAAAGCCTGTTCTCTGTAGTCAAATGGCCAGGCAGGGAGCAGCCTAGAAAAACAAAACTTTTAGACAATAATGATGATATCCTTTCTTCTCTCTGAGCAGTGTCAGAGAAGACAGCTAAACCGAAGGTTGAAATCAGATTAGCTATCCAGGAACGTTTTGGTTTGCACCAAAGAGAAGTGTTTCTTGTTAAAACCCCGGATTGCTTTATTTATTTAGCAAATATTAATTGAATATCTAACATGTGCCAGGATTAGTGTGGGGCACTGAGGATAGAACCAAGAACAAAACAGACATAGATATGATCACTGCTCACAAAAAACTCACATTCTAGCAGGGAACACAGACTTCACAGAAATAAATTATAGCATGATAAAGTAATCAAAAAACTATTAAGTAGGAAGAATACAATGAGCGAACCACATCATCATTAACCTTTTGATGGTGCTTACCATGTACACGTACAACTACCTAGGAGTCAGACTTCATTCTCTTCCATGCTCTGGTTACCAACACCTCCAACCCCTTGGTCAAAAATTGGTCCAGAAAGTAAACCCAAGATTCTGTATTCACCAAGAGTCTCTTTAAAAAAAAAATACATCTTTGTGATGTGTTAGTTACAAGTTTTCAGATTCACACAGTACTTTAATAAAGGAGTCACTAACCTGTAGGGTTTGCACTAGCCTCACCTTATTTCCACTCATGTAATTAACTGGTATATTTGTAGATTTTACGTATGAACGATTGTGCTCTTAGCAAACATTTATTGAGCATCTACTATGCATCAGACTCTGTATCAGGCCTTATGGATGCAAAGATGAAGATACAAAGGATTGACGACTGAGACGGAGAAGAACTCTTTGTGTAAATCTTATAAGAAAAAACAGAAAAAAGATATGTCCTATTTATTACAGCATTATTTGGAACTGAAAAAGACTAGAAGTAATCCATATGTTCGTAAGAAGAGAACTGGTTCAATAAATTATTGGTACATCCATACAATGGTGTACCATGTAGCTGTAAAAGAAATGAGGAATATCTCTGTATAATGCTATGGCATGATCTTCAGAATATGCTGTCAACTTAAAAAAAGGCAAGGTGAATGAAGTATGTAAATAAAGTATGCTCTCATAAACAATAAAAGGATATATTAAATACAGGTTTTAATAAGAACATAGTTATCTGTTAGAAAGGAAAGTAATAAGACTATGATCAAAACTACTCTTAATATTTCTCGTTGTGTACAATTGACTTTAAAACCACACAGATATTTCACATAATTAAATTCAGTTTAAAAAACCAATTTTTAAAAATTAAAAGTAATAATTAAAATAATAAAAATAAAAATAAAATAAAAATAAATAAAATAAAGATAATAAAATAAAAATAAATAAAATAATAAAAGTAAAAATAAAATAATAAAATAAACCTGTGTATCAAGTTGGTTACATTACCACATAAATGAAAATTCTTTTTAGTGACTATGTAGTACAGGATTTTGTCAGTAAATCCTTAGATATACTCTAAAGGCAAAAAAAAAAAAAATCCCTGCAAAACCAACAAATGAACAAACAAACAAATGTTTCCTATCTGTGTCCACCAAAAAGGCCTAGAAACAATGACTGATCCCCTAGACAGGAGCACTCTAATGAAATAATGGGTCTAGGCAATGACCAATAGCTGCTAACATCACAAGAAAGACACATATTTTGTATTCTTAATGGAAATACAAACTGAATCTCAATCTGATCAAGCCTCTACATCTTACTACCACTTCACCAAAAACAGAATGTAGAGAAGAACATGTTAAATGATACTATGGAGCTGCAATAATCAGAAATCAATCTGGGAAACTATACAGGAAAGACAGGTCGGTTTCTTTAGCAACTAGAGTATAAGGAAAGAATGACAGAGAAAGCTGTATATTTAAAGAGATTGAAGAGATGTAATAATCAATTTCAACATATGGACCATATTTGGATACTGACTTGATGTCATTTGTTCACAAAACTAGACAATAGGAGAAACTTGAGCATTGGCTGGATATTGCTTGATAATAGTGAAATAATCTTACATTTAAAATACAATAAAAGGCCTTAAAAACCACCGTAATGGTTAGGCTTTTAAAAAGAGTCCTTGTTTTTTAGGAGTTCCCGTCGTGGCGCAGTGGTTAACGAATCCGACTAGGAACCATGAGGTTGCGGGTTCGATCCCTGCCCTTGCTCAGTGGGTTAACGGTCCGGCGTTGCCGTGAGCTGTGGTGTAGGTTGCAGACGCGGCTCGGATCCTGCGTTGCTGTGGCTGCGGCGCAGGCCAGTGGCCACAACTCCGATTAGACCCCTA
>PVHT020000166.1:15442207-15525468 GCA_004024745.2 Catagonus wagneri
AAAAAAAAAAAAAAGAGTCCTTGTTTTTTAGAGATGTATATTGAGAGATTTATAGGTGGTATGATATAGATAGAGATTTGCTTCAACATATTCCAGAGTTGGGGGGGGGCACTGTATGAGAGGGACATAGAACAAGATTAGCCACGAATTGAAGATTGTTGAAGCTGGGTGCTGGGTTCAGAGTCTCATTACAGCATTCTCTCTACTTTTGCATATGTTTGAAAATTTTCATAACAATAGGTTAATATTGAAAAGAGACAGCCAGGTTTACTTGCTGAGTTCATTTAGGCTTGGTCTGACCATGTTTAGGACCTGTCATCTCGTTCCCGTTTCCTTAGATACCAACAAATATTATTATAAAAAGAAAAATGACTTTGCTGAGTTACTTTTTCCGTATGCTCCCCAAATGTAAGAAGAATCGGGGGCTGCCAACCCTGTGAAACTGAGACTGGGGTGAGGAGCCTCGTGTGGTTGCTGACTTGCTCTTTAGGGTTCTGCTTCTTCCATTTGGTCTCTGATACTGATACCCAACAGCCATCTGTGGCTGTGGCTTGGAAATGATGCGGCATCTGAAAAGAAGGGAACTCCAGCAGCAGGGCTGTGTCAACTGCTCAGTAATGAAGAACATAAAATATTGCCTCCATTCAGCAGCAGAATAGTTGAGAAATATTTTTGAATCTAGCGTCATGTGTTTTTAGGACTATTAGGAACCTTATAGCTTTTGCAGTCCAAATCATTTTGTGGCAGATTAAAAAATAAAAGCCCAGAGAGATGAAGTGACTTGGTCAAGGTTGCACAGCTCATGGAAGAGTTGGGATCGTAACCCATATTTCGCCAGTTTCAAGAATTCAGCACTCTTTCCTCCATACTGCATCTGGAGTAAGTAGGACCTTGATTTGTTCCTTTGGTCTTAGTCTAAACTCCATGAAATTGATACCACTCAATCTCTTGAGCAACATTCTACTGCACTGTGGAATTTTCCATTCTTCCAGTACAAAGGGAAGGGGCTAGTAAAGTGTGTGTTGGTAGGGAGGGGAGTGTGTGACTTTAAAATTGTAAGCTTAATTGGCTGAAGAAACTCCTTAGAGGGAGTTGTGACTCATGCTTGGTAGCAAAGAAAGCTGCATATCAGGACTTGAGTTTGTGCTTGCCAGATCCCAGGAGGGAGTTTATAGGACAAGTAGGCTCTGGAGTCAGATAATTTGAGTTTGAATCCATGCTCTACCGCTTTCAAGCTGTGAGACCATAAACAGGTTCTCAAGCTCGGTATCTCATTAATAAAATGAGGATTATTATAGCACTTATATCATGGTGTCATTGTGAAGACTGAATGAGTTAGCCCAAGTAAAACTCTTAGATTAAAGCCTGGCACCATTAAATCATTACTGGCCTTGACTTAAGACTGCATGCAAGTAGCAGTCATTGGGCTTGACTAATAGGTTTTACACAGGAGATTGTTAGGTTTCTTGGTAAGCCTGCTTGCTGAAACTACCTGTGGGGTGTGTTAACTACTTGTTAGGATGTTAAAAGTCTGCTTCAATCTTGGAGTTCCCTTCGTGGCTCAGTGGTTAACGAATCTGACTAAGAACCACGAGGTTACAGGTTCGATCCCTGGCCTTGCTCAGTGGGTTAAGGATCCGGCGTTGCCGTGAGCTGTGGTGTAGGTTGCAGACGCGGCTCGGATCCCGCGTTGCTGTGGCTGTGGCGAAGGCCGGCGGCTACAGCTCCTGTTAGACCCCTAGCCTGCGAACCTCCATATGCCACGGGTGTAGCTCTACATAAAGGCAAAAAGACAAAAAAAAAAAAAGTCTCCTTCAATCTAGAGTTGATACAGTGCCTGAAAGTCTCAGCCCTGATTAATGAAGTTAAAAATTATGTTACAGTCGAATGTTGTCTAGAAGTAGTAATATCATCGTGTAAGTCATTAACACCTTATAGTCAATTCACTCATCATCTGTGAGAGCTAGTCAGCCAGGCCTTTATGGTAGGAAGCACAGTTGAGAACAATATTGAGGGAGTCTAATGGGTACCTCCAGAGCAGTTGTAGCAGGCATTGTTGGTAACCCACACCCCCCTGGCTTTCACCTCTCTACACTAAAGGCTGCTTGCTCAGAAACCTCAAACTCTCTCTCATTCTCATACTTCATTCTCTAGTGCATGAGCAGGGCACGCTGGAAATGCAGGGATGTTAATGACCGTGGAGTGACTCTCTAACAATGATGGGGGAGTTGGTGGCTGATATCCCAGCTTCCTAGCCCTTAGTTGGGATTACTCTGGGGTGTGTTCTACACTGTCTCCCAGGTTCCCCATGTGATTGAGTTCCATTGTTCTTTGTGGTAACCAGCATGAAAATGTACACTTTTTTGGCTTTTTATTCCCTCCCTTCTCACTCCTCTGTTCTTCTGTTGGTTTCCTACTACCTTCTGGTATCAGTTTTGGTGTGTGTGTGTGGGGGTCTCCCCCATACCACCAGGCAGTGTTCTGTACCCAGCTGGGGTGTCCTACAGTTTGAATCAATTCTGACATTATCTACATGTCAGAGACAACATCAGCTTCCACAGGTTAAGGGCTCAGCCTCTTCAGACTGCCCCCACTTCAGATGCCAATTGAAAGTCTAAGTTATTACCTGTATTTCTGACTGGCTGGCTGTAAATCAGTGGTTCCCATGGCCCCTCTTGATTCATTTATGGGAGCAGCTCACTTGGAAAACCCATTTACTTGCTAGATTACTGACTTATGATAAAGGATACTAAAGTATACAAATCAACAGCCAGATGAAGAGATACATGAGGCGAGTTCCCCAACAAAGAAGCTTCTGTCCCCATGGGATTTGGGCCAGGCATACTGGCACATGGAAGGGCTCTGGTTCACCAACATGGAAGCTCTCCAAACTCTTTTCTTTTGGGTTTTTACGTATGTTTCTTTACATAGGCACGATTGATTAAATCAGTGGCCATTGGCAATGAATTCAACCTCCAGCTCCACTCACCTCCCCAGAAATCAGAGGGTGGAAATGAAAGGTCCAACCCTCTATTCACTCTTGGTTTCCCTGGCAACCAGCCTCCAATCCTTAGGTACTTTTCTTTAGTCATTAACATAACCTCAGCTGTGGTGAAAAGGGGCTTGTTATGAATAACTAGACACCCATTTCACCTTTAGGACTCTAAGGCAATTTCAGGAACTGAAGACAGGAGACCAAATATTGTAACAAAAGATGCTTCCATTGTTCTTATTGCTAAGGAAATTCCAAGGGTTTGGGGAACTGTAAGCCAGGAACTCACACATAGAATTAAAAGCCACGTGGAATTAAACGTGGGATGGGGAAAAATGTCAAAAACTATTTATCTTCTGAGCTCAGGATTTCAACTTTCTTTGACAGTTAATTCCTAAATGAAATCAGGAAATTCATGTTTAGGCTGGAGACGAGTTATCTGACTTCTTCTCATGCATCAGTACCACCATCAACAAGGTTTGCAGGTTATATCTGTTCTCAGACTTACTGACCCAGATGGTTTTATAATGACTACATCAACTTAGTCTTCTTTGAAAGTATAGTTTTATACAGATTTGCAAAATATTATTAATATTTCTAAATCTTTTAAGTATATAATGAACTGAAGAGAACAAGCATCTTATGAAAATTAATGAAATAATTTACTGCTAAAATTCACTATTGCTGAAAGCTGACTAAGTAGTTTTTTAGACAGTGATGACAAGGCCAAAACAAGTAACTTTGAAAGTAATCTCCTTCAGAGCAGGCATACTAATTATTTTTATAAACTTTTTCCCCTTCTTACAAAGTAATGACCATGCTTACCAAGTCATATAAAGAATGGCTCATTGAAATTTCAAATAAATAATAATACTCAGTGTTTATATAGTACTTTTTTTTAACCATGCTGCTCCAGAATTATTAAATAATCATGGAACTTTCTAGGTCACCTACTTTATCCCCAATACCATCTTAACCTTTGCCTTTTATGAAGAATTTAAAAAAATGACTTCATGCGTATGGTAACTATATTTGCAAATGGTTCCAGAAGTAGAGGTGTATTAATTCATCATTATATTTTTTCAATCATACATCAATATAATAAATTATTCCATTTTACCCATCCATTCATTCACCCACTCATTCATCCATTTACACATTTTTATTAAGCAGCCATCCATGTCAGGTCCTATGGTAAATTCTTACAGTACAGTGGTGATCAAAACAAATATGGATCCCAGCTGTCATGGAGCTAGTGGTATAGTGAATTCTATAGCTCAAATTCTAATAAGATTTCTGTGATTATACTGTTTCTATCTAAAATAAATTTTTGTCTTTTGTCACTTTAGGGCCACACCCCTAGCATGTGGAGGATCCCAGGCAAGGGGTCTAATCAGAGCTACAGCTGCCGGTCTACACCACAACCATAGCAGTGTGGGATCCAAGCCGTCTGCAACCTACACCACAGCTCACGGCAACGCCGGATCGTTAACCCACTGAGCAAAGCCAGGAATTGAACCCTCAACCTCATAGTTCCTAGTCGGATTCATTTCCTCTGAGCCATGACAGGGACTCCTAAAATAATTTTTAAAGTATGTTTTTTACTGAGATTCAGATAGTTACTTTGAGGTATAATGCTTTCAGCTACACAGGTAAGAACACTTGGAAAGGGAACAGAGGCCTCATCTAAATGCATCTAAGGTCAACAAACCCAAACTTGTAGTCTCTGCAGGTTAGCGTGATTATCACACTGTGAACTGTGCCCATCCCTCACTTGGCAAAGCAAGATGGTGGCCTGTAGAAACCAATGTATTAGCCCACTTCTGTTTTCATGTTGTTTTGTTGGGCTGCAGGCAAGTCTAAAGTTTGTGATGAGTCTGTCCTAGAATTCCCATGTAGAGTTGAGGTTCAGAAATTTTCCTTCTGGGAGTTCGCATTGTGGCATAGTGGAAACGAATCTGACTAGGAACCATGAGGTTGCGGGTTTGATCCCTGGCCTTGCTTAGTGGGTTAAGGATCTGGTGTTGCTGTGAGCTGTGGTTTAGGTCACAGATGTGGCTCTAACACTGCGTTGCTGTGACTGTGGCGTAGGCTGGCAGCTGTAGCTACAATTAGACCCTTAGCCTGGGAACCTCCAGGTGCTGCAAGTGCAGCCCTAAAAAGGGAAAAAAAAATTGTTTTTCTTCTCTTCCCTGGTCATTAAAGCTTCTAAAAGGGCAAATAAATAGTCATTCCTGACTAACCAAACAAGCTGAGTCATCTCTTTCTGAGAGAAATGGAATAGAGATGTATCTGCTCACAGTGCCTAGTCTTGGTTATCTCTATGGTGGGGTCAGGTCCTGAGAGAGCTGAGTTCTCAAAAAAAAGCAAGTGAGTTCACCTTTTTTTTTCATTGACATGATTTTAAGCTATGGCCATTGTTATAGCTGATTATAGCTGTTATAGCATGATTTTAAGCTGTAGCCATTGTTATAGCTTTTGTTCTTTTTTGTCTGGTCAGAGGTGGGTAGTACCAATCTGGGGATCTAGATATTTCGTTCCCTCTACCTTGGAAACTGTTGACAAATTTTAGGCCTCATTTGGATGGCCCCGAGTGCTAGAGCAAACTGTCCTGCAGGGATTCTGAATGACTCACATTTGATAAAGCTTTCTGTGCCCATGTTCGTGTCTCCATTATAGTAATTTTTGTATTAGAACATGGTTGTTTTGTATATGTCTCCATTGTAATTATTCTCTGCATGTCACCTTTATAATAATTTTTGGAACATAGTATATTTGTTTATTTGTATGTTCATGTTTGCTTGCTAGACTGTGAGTTCCTCAAGGCAGGAATTGTCTTTTCTTCTTGGTATTTCCAAGGATAGCAGAATGCTCAGTAAATAGAGGTTCTTGATAAGCGTTTGTTGAGTGAATGAATGAATAAGGGAATCTCTCTGGAATCTCAATAGTGAGGACTCAGGAGTCTATTTGGACTGGTTATTTATTTTTTCTTTCTGATATTTAGTTATTTATTTTTTATTTATTTTTGTCTTTTTAGGTCTGCACCCGTGGTATATGGAGGTTCCCAGGCTAGGGGTTGCATTGGAGCTGTAGCTGCTGGCCTACACCATAGCCATAGTAACATCAGATCCGAGCCACGTCTGCAACCTACACCACAGCTCACGGCAACTAGATCCTTAACCCACTGAGTGAGGCCAGGGATCAAACCTTCGTCCTCATGAATGCTAGTCAGATTCGTTTTCCGCTGAGCCATGACTGGAACTCCTGGATTGGTTATTAACATGATCATCCTTTGTACTGATGGCCTGTCTGACCACATGTGGGCCTGATCTGATTTTCTACAATCTTGCTAATATCCAGCTATCTTCCAGTGGAGTTGCTTTTGTAGTTTGGATGGAAAAACTACTATATTATTCAAATTGTTGTGAAATAATAAAACAAATAATAACCTCAAATGCTAGAAAACATTATTTTTGTGGAACTTTACAAAAAACACATCTACAAGATCCACTTACAAAATATACACAAAAGGAGAAAATAGTGTTACAGACTACTAAGTGCTGTGTATTATTTTTATAATAGGAACAAGAATGTTTGCCATGTAGCAGTATGTGGTTAAGATAAAAATATCTTTTCAAATAAGTCCAGGAGTCATTTTCTCCACGTTAAGCCAAAGGATGAAACAACGAGAGGGGACTGGTTTATTGATTATAACATTTAAAAGTTACTTTTCTGAATCAATTCTTATATAAATAAGGCATGATAGAAAGCTAAAACCATTTGGGATTTTGGAGGATCTGGGCATAAGGGCATAAAGATATATGCTGTCACTATTTGAAGCATACATCAGGGACAGAAATTTTAGTTTTTGACTTTATTAGCATTGGACAGGGACATATTTGACAGAAATTTCTAAATGATAATGTATTAAACATATGTGTTTGTTTTCTTTCATAGAAAAGTTCTCAGGTAAAGAGTACAGGATTGAAATAGAGGCTCCTTTCTGCTTCATTGTCACTAACACTTGGATTCTGTTCAAGTTTGCCTCATGGTTCCAGCATTGTTGCTGGAGTTCTCACCATCTCATCTACAATCCAGCCAGTAGGAAGGAGGAAAGGGAAAAAGGCACTCTTTCCTGCTGAATCAGCTCTCTTTAAAGGAACTTCCTGGAAGTTCCCAGTCAATGATTTCTACTTACATCTTCTCGGCGACCACTTACAGTGAGAGAGGCTGGAAAAGACCATTTTTTAGCTTTGCACATTTGTGATTCAAATAAAATTTGAGTTTTGTTACCAGGGAAGACAGAGATGGATATTGAGTAGCAAACCAGCAGTCCCTACTACTGAATGAACCAGATAAAACACAGCTAAAAACCTATACAACTTCTTGGAGTTATTGGATAATCAGAGTACCAATGGGATACTTCAAATGTGAGCACATTTTATGCCTGTGGCCTGAGCAGGGATGTCAGGGGTACTCTCGAGGGGAAAGGCAGGTTGTTATCTGTTGAAAGGTCTCACGGGGTAGTTAAAATTTATTATGTTAGAGAATTTACCAGGGTTCAGAGTTGACCTTTGTTATAGAGATTGAAACTAGATTTTTTTTTTTTTAGCACACAGAGAGTGAATTTGAGTGTCACAGAGAAATTCAAATTACCCTAACCTAAAGGTAAAAAAAAATCCCATAAATATAGAAAAGCAAAATGTTTATTAATTTTCAATGAGAAATAACTGTCACAGGGAACAGAATGCTCATAGAAGTTTGCTTGGTGAGAATGGAAGTAGAAGAAGACCAGATAAATCAACCGAATGCCTAGCGAATCAGACTAAAGGAAGGATGGGCTCACCATGGAACTGGAAGGCAGGTGGAAGGGCTCACCTCCCTCCTTTCCCCATCAGTTCTTGTTGGTCCTCTACCTGTGTTGTCTCTTCTTCCCCGTATTCACGAAAGTCCTCCTCCTCTTCTGACTGGGATACTCTTGAAAGCTGTTAACCTTCAAGCAGGTTAAAGCTTACCTTGTAGGCTTCACCATCTCTTCTGACAGATTTTGAGTATCTCTGCTCTGACCCAGTATGTGTGGATTTTAAGTTTTAACTCTCAGAGGGCAGTTTAATTCTACTTACTTCAAAGTTCCTAGGATATGCCTCAGTGTAAACCCCTTATGCTGCCTCATAGACTGTTACCTAGACATTTACAGTTAAAACCAGGAAATGAACAGGATCTTTTCATGGCAGAGGATAAAAGGTGATGAGGAAGGTTTGTCAGTCTAGAGTTGACTGATATGACTCAGCCAAAAGACTGAAGAAGTTAACATTGGTAAACAGGAAGTCAGTGTGTTAAAGCTTAAAAGTGGGACTGAATCATACAAGACTCAAGGAACCTAGCCGTCGAGCCAGCATGCACTTGTACTCAAAGAACTCATAAGACAATATATGAGTAGCTTTCAGATGTGTCTCAGTAATCTTGCGGAATTGTAAGGTTTTTGAGAGATCTGAGTACATTGCCCTTGGACAGCCTGCTTTCTCCCCCACCATGTGTATGCCCTTCCCAAACTGAGAGCTTAGGCAAAGAGGAAGAGGGGCCTTGATTGACTGAGAGCAGTTCTTCTCTAATGAGGTACCTTTCTGAAATAAACGAGCTCTGAATCATTTCAGGGTGAACTTAGATTTATTTGGTGTGAAAACTATGAGAATAACTGCTGCCTAGTACTAGGCTGGTTTAGTTGCTCACTTGAATTAATATTGATTTATTTAATGCATTATATTTGGACCTAATTGTTTTTAGTGCAGTCACTTTCTATTAAAATTGGCTGAGAGTACCCTGCTGACTCTACAGGTTAAGGATCTGGCATTGTCACCACTGTGGCTCAGGTCACTGTGGTGGCTCAGGTCCAGTCCCTAACCTGGGAACTTCCATATGCTGCAGGTGTGGCCAGAAAAAACCCCCGCAAAAACAAAAAAATTGTTGGACATAAAATAATGTATGAAGCCTTTTTCTATCTCTGTGGGGAAGGCAAATGTGCTCAGTCCATAGTCATGAAGAAGGGAGAAGTTGGGACAATTCAGAGTGACAACAGCCAACCATGCTCTCCTAAAACCTTTGAGCAGTTTTAAAATCTGGATATTTGCCTTGTTTTGACTGTCAACTTGTCTTTGAGGCCATAGATAGAATCAAATAATCTCTCAAAGACAGAATTTCTCAAATTAAAAAGCTATATTCTTTTAGGTTGTAGAAGAGCTTGTGTTGGGAAGATTTTGGTATATTTAATAAAGTATTACTTCCCTGAAAGGATGAGGGATACTTTTTAGTTTCAGCCTCCATCATCAGCTGCTTGTCAAAATAAACTGTTTATCTTCCAGTTTCAGAGTCATCAGACCTCCCATAGCTGTTGGCAGAAGCTTCCTCTCTGGCAATCTGATCTGGTTAGACTAGTAGATGTGAACAGCATGGAGTCTAAAAGCAAAACACAGCTCTCAGGTTTTAGTGAAAAATTTTCAGGATACTCACCAACTGCAATCAGAGGAAGTCACATGTCTTTTTATTACACTAAAGAGATGTAACAACAATACGTTCCATGGATTTGGAATTTAGATGAGATACTTAATTTTTTTAATATTGAGTCCACAGTTTCTACAATTCCCCCCACCCTTTTTTTTCTTATAAAATATAGTCTAGGGTTACTGGGTCCTAATCAAGGTATTTTTAATGAATCAAAATGACACAAAATGGAATATTTAAAGAACCATTTTTTACTACTTTATTTTCAAAGCAGTTCTGTAATTTTAGGTTGCTTTTTAACACAATGCTTCCATTTGGCTAAATATTCATAGTGGAATAGTGCTGGTTAATGGCTTCTAAGAACCATGAGAACAAACCAACATAAAAGAATCCATTTCTGTATGAACGTGAGAAAACTCAATGATGCCACCTGGAAATGAGCACTGTTTATCTTCTGAAACCCAAATTAAATATAAAGGCTGAGATGAACTTTTCGTTTTCTGACCGTGGAAGGAGAAGCCCGAATGGTATTCCCATCTTCTGCCACCACTCACCCAAATGAGAAATTGTTTCTATCACTGAACCACCACAATCAGGGACAGCCGAACCCCTCAAGTGTACCTACTGAATTGTCCTTAGGTCTTCAGCCATCAGTTCAAACAGAAGAATTTATTAAAACAAAACAAAACAAAACAAAACAAAACAATAGCATGATACATATTGTTCTTTTTTGTAAGATGTTATTAAGGATGTTCATTATCAGCGGCGCTTGGGTTTGTGCATTTATCAGAACCAGCTAAATTGCTTTTAAACAATACAGATTTCCTGGCCCACCTCAAACCTGTTCGATCTTAATTTCTGGGAAAGGAGTCAGAGCAATCTGTATTCCAGACAATCTTCTCAAGTGATCCTAATGCAGTTGATAGAGACCTAGGAAGCATGGCACAATGTCCTTCTTAAGAGGATCGTGGAAGAAAGCTCTGTTTAGTTTCAGTTCTAGCACCAGGGGTCTTACTTCTGAGAAAATAGTTTATTTTTATTTCCTGGTTACTCTAACTCATATAACTAATTGTGTTAATCTTTGTGCATTGACTCATGTGAAGCATAGGGCCAAATACGGCTCCTTCTAGCAAAAATGTAGGGGGAAAATTATGGTTCTTTAGGTATTCACAACACTGCTTTCTTCATCTTCTCTTTCTTACTCTCATTTCCTTGTTGCCTCAATTTCTTCACCAAATTATTGTTATTTTAATTGATTAGGCAATTAATTAATTAACCTTCTGACCCTCTCCACCCGCTTCTCTACTCCTTACCCTCTACCTCTGGCATCCGCCAATCTGATCTCTATGTCTATGAGATTTAAAAAAAAAAAAGATTCCACATATAAGAGAGACCATATGGTGTTTGTCTTTCTCTGACTTACTTCACTTAGCATAATACTCTTGAGGTCCATCCATGTTTTTGCAAATGGCAATATTTCTTTCTTTTTTTATGGCTAAATAATATTCCTTTGTGGTGTGTGTGTGTGTATGTGTGTGTGTGTGTATACCACAATTTCTTTATCCATAATCCATCAATAGACACAAGTTGTTTCCATAGCTTGGTTAGTGCAAATAGTTCTGCAATGAACATGAGGGTGCATACGTCTTTTTGAGTTACTGTTTTCATTTTCTTCAGATAAATATCCAAAAGTGGAATTGCTGGATCACATGGTATTTCCATTTCTAATTTTTTGAGGAAAAATTATTTTTAATTTTGTATTTTTATTGCAGATATTTTTGTATGTTGCTTTAAATTCTGTTTTGAACAAAATGTGACATAAATAAATAATAAGTAGTATCCTAATTTTTTAAATAAAGTTTGATGGTTCTTTCCTTTTTTTTCCTTTTTGGATGTTCCTGCTGCATGTGAAAGTTCCTGGCCAGGGATCAAACCACTCCAAAGCAGCAACCCAAGCTGTTGCAGTGACAATGCTGGATTGTTAACCCGCCACGCCAGCTTGAACTGGGGTATTAGAATTTGGTGTTTCCAGCAGAAACTACAACATAAATCTGGTTGAAGGAGATGCCATAACTGTCTGGTTTAATCACCTTTTTCCCCTTTTGGCAGGGGGAGGGATTGAGTGGAGTAGGGGGATGTATTGTTGGCTGTACCTTATTTCCATAAAAGACAAACAGATAGTCTTCTAAATTTTATTCAGAATAAAATCAACATAGTAGAAATACATAAGCGGTACCTGTGAAAAAGAACTTGCTTCCTTAACAAAATCAGTCCCGAGTGGTCAGGATTGGATCCTAAATCTGCTCCCCTTGAACCACATTCAGCTACCTCTGAAGATAAGCTGGCCTATAGAACATGTTATGATACAAAACCCAGACCAAAAAACCAAGCAGCTGGTAGAGCCAAGAAAATCATCCGTAGTCTTAGTTTTGATGAGATGGGGCCAGCTTGCTTTTGATCCAATTCTGGTATTTCTGGGATATTAGAATGTAGATTCCAGGTTTCCTGGCATCACCACATTTAGGACCTCCAGAGACTAAGGCATTGAAGGCACCTTTGCAGACCAAGGGGCCACCTGAGTCACCCTGGAATGAAGAAAATGAGCAGATGAGAAGCTGTTGAGCTTTTTCTACCACCAATTGTTAATTAGTCTAAGGATTATCATGTGGGTCTTTGGTTCCTTTATGTCCTGCTGAATGCCAGGTATAGCCCCTGACTCAGTGTGTAGGTTCTCTGTCTAAGACTCTGTGTACCTACATCCTTTGGTAATCAGTAACTGTTGGGCTTTATTCATTAAACAATGAGTAGGCATAAAGTTTGAAATGACCCATTGAAATAAAATACATTTTTAAAATCATGATTTTCATTTTGGTGTTCATGAATCTGAAATCTAGCCGTGATGAGACTGGCAGAAAAGAGCAATGTGTTGGGGTAAATGTCTTGCTTGGTGGCAGGGACTTTACCTTCTCTGCTACTTTTATCCTGTTTTTGCACCCTCATATAATTGAACATGGGTCTTCGCACATACACAACACTTAGTCAATATTTGCTCAATGAATTGATTCTTGAGGACTCACTCTGGCAACAAAACATGTAACTAAAATCTTGTCAAGGAGAGTGACAAGATGATAGAGAGGGCGGCCTGGCTTTTTAGATTAGGAGCAGACTGTCAAATCTGAAGAGCAGTCTTTGCCTCTGCTGCCCCTCACATGGAAAACTGCAGTATTTTGTGCTTGGTTGGCTGTGAAAATAGAGGCTTAACAGGGATGGTGATTGTGGGGCACTGCAGTTATACACGATCTTTGAAATCATCACACTCTCCTCTCAATAATGCTTAATATAGTATGATGTAAATATTGTATTTTTAAATTTTTTAAAAATTTAATTAATTTATTTTTCTTTTTATAACTATACCTTCAGCATATGGAAGTTCCCAGGCTAGGGAATGAATCAGAGCTCTAGCTGAGGCCTACACCACAGCCACAGTAATGCGGGTTCCAAGCCACACCTACAACCTATGCCACAGCTTGCTGCAACACTGGATCCTTAACCCTCTGTGAGAGGCCAGGGATCGAACCCATATCCTCATGGAGATGTCATCCAGTCCTTAACCCAATGAGCCACAGTGGGAACTCCTGAATATTGTGTTTTTTAAAATTAGTGGTCCATCTGTGCTAGGTAACCTTCGTCACCTGTAAACATGATCACTTGTTTATTTATTTATTTATTTTACTACCTCAGGAAACAAAAGATTTTGAAAAGTATGTCTTTTCCTTTTAGTCAGTCAGTCAACATTACTTAGGAAACACATAGTATATATCTGAGCTTCTTGCCTTTGAGTCTTATAAGACCTCTATATTGATTAATTTAAAAGGTGAGTTCTTTCTGTTTGTTTTGAGATATTGTCTTCTAATCACCACCAATGACCTCAGAGTTGGTAGGTTTTCTAAGGATGGTAACCCCCCCCCCCCGCAGAGAAGACCTGTAAAAGTTATCAGATATATGATTCACTTTGCTGTACACCTGAAGCTAACACAACATTGTAAGTCAACTATACTCAATAAAATTTAAGGTGAAAAAAAAAAGTTATCCAATAGAGTCAATTATCCTGATGAACAAACGCTCAATGAGTTTTGTTTATGTGTTAGGCAAGTTCTTATGAGAAAGAATAGAGAACGCCACGCAGAAAGGTAGCCTAGCTTTTTGGAGTTGGGATGTTATGTTCTACACACCTTTCCTCCTTTGTGTGTGTGTGCAAACGCAGCCTGACTGCAGCTCAGCACCTTGAAATGCCTGTTTGAGTGAGAGGTTCTTACCTGGCAGGAATCCTTCTGGCCTCTGGTGTCTCCTGCACATAGCATGTTTTTAGTTATAATAGGGTCGTGGTTGTAATAACTTCGGCTGTTGCAAACTTTTCGACTTATGACAGTAACAGTGACTTCTCGCAGGACATCAGAGGGGCTTAAACATTCTGGGTCAGTGGCTCCCCAGCCAATAACCTTGCATTTTGTTCCAGCTCTAATATCATTTTTGGATCTTGGGTGAAGCAGTTGGATATGGTTGTTGAGTTCTGCGGCCTTGTGAAGCTGACAGATTGAAAAAAGAATACATTATCATTTGTCCCCAGTAGATTCTGTTATTAGCCTGAGCGATGTATGTGTGGTCCCTCTGTTTCAGGGGGGCATCCCTCTTTTTGAATCTACTTTGGTGGTAGCCCACAGCTGCATTTGTGGTTGTTGCTTTGCTAAACATGCTCTCCATTCCTCTTAGAGCTCAGTGATGCTTGGGAGGGCGCTTATACAGAGCAGGAATTTTGCCCAGTCTTGAGCAAACTGGCCTTTGCTCTGCATTGGATGGTTTTTTGTGGAATAACATCCTTAGGTCATGACTTCGAGGGCTGGGCTATTTCCTGCTGGATAGGACCCTTGAGTACGGTCTAGACTAAGTTTGGACTAGACGAGGTATGGTCTAGACTAAGTTGTAACTCACTTCTGTGTCCCTGAAGTCACTTGGTTGGCTCTGTTGTATAAGTGACTTGTATTTTTTACTTGCCAATGATAGAAGCACTTGGGAAAAAAGCTTTCACTGTGGATCCCTGGGCCTGTTGGGATTTTCTCCTCCCTCATATGTGAGCATCAGAACTATTTTTCCTTGTATAAACACAGCCCAGATGCATTTGTGATAAATTCTTATTTCTTCAAGGCAGTAAATGGAGTAAAATGGACCTTTATAGAATATGTCACAATCACCTCAAACATTGGGGAGAATGCTAACAAAATGCTTTTGTATAGATGATTTAACAGCCGGACTACATGTAATAAAAATGTTGGAGAAATTGAAGGAAGGCAGTGTTACATACCTCAACCAGCATAATATCATTCGATTTAGGATCTGATATGAATCTTGGAAATGGTATGAATTTTTTAATCTCAAACATTTGTTTGGAGGCCTCATTCTTTGAGAGAGAGTGTGCTCCTAAAACCACTTTGGCAGACTGGCCTTTGGCAAGCCTTGAAAAAAAAAAAGAGAGAGGGAGACACAACAATGATTCTCAAATCCCCCAGTGGGGAGTAGAAATGGTGGAGAAGGCCATATACACACAGGAATAAGAACCATCTCCAAGATGACATCTGTAGGACTAGGTGGTACTCCTGAGACAGAGATCTCAGTGGACCCAGTCATGAATGGATAATATCAAGGACCAAACCCATCCCACTCCAACTGCTCAGCATTGCAGAAGAATATCAGAACTTGCACCTTACTGTGGGGGAAAAAGAAGTAAAAACATGGGAGTTTCCATTTGTGACTCAGCAATAACAAACCCGAGTAGTATCAGTGAGGACTCAGGTTCCATCCCTGGTCTCACTCAGTGGGTTAAGGATCCGCTGTTGCCCTGAGCTGTGGTGTAGTTCATAGATGCGGCTCGAATCTGGCGTTGCTGTGACTATCGTGTAGGCCAGCAGCTGTAGCTCCAGTCTGACCGCTAGCCTGGGAACTTCCATATGCTGTGGGTGTGGCCCTACAAAGCAAAAACAACAACAACAAAAAAGAGGTAAAATCCTAATTGACTGAGATCAAGTTTCCAATAAAATTGTGTTAATTTATGTAAAAATAAAGGAAATTATATTTCTCAGGATTGTGGTTTATATTCACCATTTTTTTAATTGAAGTAAAGTGTGTATAACATAAATTTACAATTTCAACCATTTTAAAATGATTCTGTGGCATTAAATACATTGTTATTCATCCCTCACCAGCATCGATCTCCAGAACTTTCTCATCTTCCCAACGTTGTGTTTCAATAACTAGAGGATAAAGATTCAGCTCTACATTTGCTAATTTGATGTGTCTAGACCTCACCTCAGGGGAAATAAAGTCCATTAGATGGCTGCCAACATGTTCACATATTCTGTCCCCTCAATTAGAAATTGATGTAGACAAGAAAGGAAAACTTTCCCTCAAGGGAAAAATCGTTTGAAATTAAGACACTTTAGAATTAGTAGGCATTAATAATTCCATTTTGGAGATTTAGAGGATAAAAACTGTGAATCAGATGAGGAAACAACAGGGCTTTTTTGTTTATTTTTTTTAAAAATCCCTGGTCATTTACAATTTTAGTGCAAGTGTTTCAACAGTTGATCTGATTTACTGTATGTTGAATAAAATTACATTTATATTTACTTATGAAAATAGAAATGACTTTTTTGAGATCTTGACCACACCTTGGAGCTATTTGCATACTACCAAAATATCCCACTTGAATGTGTGTTCTCAGGAAATGATTTCAAAACCTTTTGTTGGAACAAGGAAGGCTATGAAAAGAATTACATTTATTTGTTTACATGTAACTATTTCACTGTCCCATGGAAAAGAGTCAGGCTAGATTACAATAAAAACACACATATCCATGTATACAGAAGAATATAGATTAATAAAAATTAAAAAGAGCACAGAAACATATAGAAAAAGGAAAGATGGCTTCAGGTTTGGGGAATGGCGACAGCGGAGTGGGTTTACATATGGCAGGATTGTGGCTGCCCGGAATTACCACTTCTTGGTTTCTGCCAAAAGAGTTTATTTTGGGAATTCCAACTCTATTTGTTGAAAAGTTTGCCTATTGCAAAATCAGGATGGGGATGAAATTTCTCCAAGGATGTGGACTGGATTTCCTAGGATTGATTCAAAGTCAAATTCAGCATACTCACTAAACCCAGAGCTTTGGAGGGGAAGGATGATCTACAATCCATGGGTCTGCTGCTCTGATAGAAAAGAGGGATACGTATCTCAGTAACCAACACAGGAGAGGCTGGGAGGAACAAATGTGGGATGTGGAAGGTCAGCTCTGACCAGGGGAAGGGTGCTGAGAAAGTTCCTGTTTTTTTTTTTTTTCATCTTTTACTGATTTCCTTAATTAGTTCATGGCTTTGAAATGTTTTCATTATTTTTGTCTCCACTGAGACATATTAATACCCCAAAACAACCCAAGCAGACCATGAATGCTTTTTGAAATTTCCATTTCTGGATACACTTCAACTGTACTCCGTAGTACAAGGTTGATTTTTTTCCTGCTTTGCTGGATACCTGAAATTACCTGAGTTTCAGGATGCCACCTCCTTAGCTAAATCCAGGTCTGAATTCACACCGAGGAGAAGTAGTCTTGCTCCACGGGTGGTCTTGGGATCACCTGCTCCAGAATCATCCAGAGGTGTTTGTTTAAAATGCAGCTTTCCGAGTCCCACTCTGGACTTACCTAGAACAGAACTACATGCAGAGCAGAACCAAATATTGCTCACTTTAAGTCTTTTCATCGTCTGTGGAAAATGTCTGTGAACACTGTCTCTATGAAACCTATCAGTAACCCTTCTTGGTGTTAGAGCTGATGGGCTGTGTAGTCTGTACTAGGGAAAAGGGTTCTTTGACCAGGGGTGTCACACATCAGAAGTCGGAGAATCAGGACCAGCTTTTGTGACACCAAGGCCAGGGCCAAGGGAGAGGGCAGAGGGGCCTACCTCTGTAAGCCCTGTGCCAAGCCCCTTTACACCTTGTATTTCCTCTGCCAGTCTGAGGAGTGTTTCTCACTCCTTGAGCAGTGTTTCTGCTTAGACCCATTCCTCTGGATGTAATAGTGAAGGCAGAGTCCTAATTTCTTGGAGGTCTCTTGCTTCAGAGAGGAGGGAATGACCTGGCTGTCACAGAGGGGCTGCTACGGTCCTATCCCATCAACACGATTAGACCATGAAATTTGCTCCTCTGATTACCATGGAAGCTACAGATGTTAAGATAACATTTATTAAGTGTGCCAGGTTTTGTGTGAAGCATTTTACGCATTTTCCTTCATTGAAACCTCACAGCAGCCCTGTGAGGGAGGTATTGTGACTATCCCCATTGTGCCGATGGGGAAATTAACGATTAGGTTAAGTAACAAACTTGAGAATAACAAACTTGAGAAAGTCCCACAGATACTAAGTGGAGGCTCCAGAATGCAGAGGCAGGCGGGATTAAAGTTCAGTTGGTTTGAACCCAGGGTCTGAATTTTTAACCATTCTACTCTGGGAGTCTTGTGTGGTTTGAGATGGAGTGAGGGCATGCCGGCAGGGGCTTGGGGGGCGGGTGGTCCATGTACCACTGGCCCCGCAGGTGAGGGGCGGGGAGTGTTCAGTCAGAGAAGGCATTGGGGGAGACTCATGCGGAAGACAGGGGACAAGAGCCGGTTAGGGTTTTGCTTCTGATAAACTGAAATGCTGAAAATAACATTATACAGAAAGCTTTTTAAAATCGGTTTCCTTTTATAACTGGCATGACAACTCATAAAGGGGCCAAGAGACTAAGTGAGGGAGTTAGTGTGGATAGGGAACACCCCGGACTTGGCCCCCTTCAGCATTTTGCTGAGAGAGGGGCCTGGGTTAGTGAGCTGTTCCCACAGGATACTTGGGAGTACATTTGTGGGAAGCCACCATTGAACTATTTCATAAATATTTGGGATTTCATAAAGCTTAATATTTTTCTAAGCACCAGTCTGCCTACATTTTTACACCCAAGTGTCCTGTAGAGGAAATCTGATCCACATATTCCAGAGTTCTTTAAACTTCAGCCATTTAAAATAATATTTAGCAATAGGTTTTTGTTTTTGACTCAAAGGCCTCTTTTTTTACCAGTCTGTCAATTTGGGATTCTACTGAGTCAAGTTCACTTGACAAAATTTAAAATTCAACTTAATAATACAATTTACCTTTGGATAGCACTTACTGGTCTGTGAAGGACTTCACATACTGTGTTTTTAGCTTAGCAAAAAACAAAAGCCAAACCTCCTTCCAGTTTATTTCCTTTTTTCTATCCAGCGTTTGTTCAGCATTTATAGTAAGTCAGGCTCTGCATCTGGGAAGGTTATAATGCATTTGAAAGTGTAACCATAAGCATATTTGAAGATGTGCATATTTTGAATTGAATGAGCATTTATCGATAGTCACCCTCTGCCTACCTGGTCCCCGGGTATCAAGTGCCCTGAAAAGGACAGAGGCGATGGGGACAGAAGCGTGATTTCTGTGACAGCAAAACCCTGCATAAATGGAGTAGCCCCATTAAATTGCAAATTAGTGGCTTGTTATTTAAAAATAAAACAGAAGTCCTCACAGTGTTCAGGCTTCAAAATTTCTAATTTGTGTTCAGCATCATTAAGATGGGGCAACCAGGCAAAACCCCTAAAACATGGAGAAGTCAGTTCAGCTGTTAACATTTAGATACAGCTGATGCCGAGAGAGTAAACCATTACGGCTGAGAGATTCTCCAGTGAAGTGCTGTCATGTTTGTCAGGAAAGGAGAAAGCCACATCTCTTCTTGGTTTATTCAGGCCAGAAATATAAGGAAGAAACACACAAACAAAAAGACAGCCCTCAAAACGGAAACAAGCAAAAGAAACAGCAACAAACACCACGTTAATTTTCTATTGCTTTTCCTTTTATGTTGGTTGCAGCATCTTAAGTAAGGTTTTGAATGTTTTTAGCGAAAATAAAAGAAGCTTAGGCTGAGAGATTATCACCTGTCTTTAGAAAAGCTCTCCTTCAGAGTATCCCAGGAAAATAACTCTGTCCCTCTCTTTTTCTGTGAAATTATCTTAAAAAAAAAAAAAAAGCCCAGGAAGATTATTGTCCCTTATGGCTGTGGTTCCCAAACTGTGGGCTTCAGACTTCTGGGGTGGGGGCTGGGCAGAAGAGTTAAGGTAAGGGGTCTAAAAATCTGTTAGCAAAGTAGGCTCCTTATACGTATAACTCTGATAATAGCTGCAACTTACCAGTACTTATTATGTGCTAAGCATGCTAAACTATTTAAATAGATACTATTTAACCCTTAAAATCCCGTGACGCAGGTATGTACTACTATTATTATTATTCATTTGTAAACTGGGGTGCAAAATCATTTTGTCTGAGTTCTCCCAACAAGGTCAGGAATACTGACGCTTCAGTTGTTACTGTTGCTGTGTCCCCTGGCATTACAGGAGGGACTTGGGTTTGTCTCTCAGGTTGCCCAGATCTCACAGAAAAGGAAAACTCAGTGCAGAATTGTGAATGCAGGAGAGAGGAAATAAACTCCACCAGTTGGTTAGTTATCATAGAAGCTAAGAGTGGATCAAACTCTCTCCTGGGAGAAGCGAGCTTCCCTTCTGGCCAGCGTGAGGTAAAACGTATAAGCGTAGTACTTACCAAGAGCGGCAGTGGGCTGCTGTCAGCACCCACTGTGGGTGGATCAGAACTCCCCCACAAATGTGATTGCCGCCGTACTGGATGGAAGCCATAAATGGCCTGGAATGAGGTGACACTTCTCTCCCTCCGACAATCTCCATGTTGAAACCTCCAAAAGAAAACCACAAGATTTACCATAAAAGATCTAAGCAGATTATTCCATGTAATTCCTTTGACAGTCACTATGCCATTTTCAAAGATTAAAAAAAAAAAAAACACCCTACAGTCATCTAATAGTTATTATAATTTTACTGATGAACAATTGTGTAATATATTACAGTTTAGAGGGATTGACCTGGATGTAAAAATTATCTTCATTGATAGTGTAACAATACAATCACCAGAAATTCATTTAATGTTCACACATGGTAGGTCAAGAAGATACTTACACTCTGGAGTCATGTAAGTCCCAGCTATTAGGAAACATAAAAAAAAAGAAGAAAACGTAGTCATGTTAATGGCTTAGATTTAAGGAGTTCAGATGAAATATTCTGACTGTGTTGGTGAAGAAAGAAGATTCTGAAGACTGAGTTTTGATTTTGCCGATTTAACTTTCTCACCACAAGTGTTCTAGGCGTAAGGTTTTTCACACCTAAGATTAAGGGAGTATATCAGTTTGGGGAGTTTCAGAATTATGCTTTATAGCACTTTTTGAGGAGAGGTGTGTGTGCTCTAAAGAACTCATTTCTGGAGTTAACCATCTTCAGTATCTGTATAAGTACTCAGGTTGTAGATAGTGAGAGAATTAAAAATATCCAAGTCATAAGAACTTAATGAAGTGGCAGACAGAGTTCAAAGATGTTCATTGCACTAAAGCAATACTTACTATTTTTCCTGGCAGAACATGCTGCCTATCATACTTAGTTTCTCTCTGTTTTTCATTTGGACATAGATTTATTATGCAGAGAGACACGGAACCTTGCACACACCATGGTTGTTTTACAATAAGGCTTAGCCAAAGCCTGAACATCAGCCAGAGAAACCCATATGTCTTGTAGCAGACATATTCCCAGTCAATGCATTTTCTCTAAATTTGTCCTAATTTGGTTAAATTTTAGTTACATTTTTGGGAGATTTCATAATGTTGTTAAAGGGGAACATTGGCCACATATTTTTAATTCCAAGTCTCTCTTTTACTCATTTTTTTAAATTGAAAATGGCCATATGTTTATCCAGGGCCTTAATAACAATATCTTTTAGAAATCAAGAAAAAAATAAAATGAAAAAAATCAAGGACTATATTTTGTCATTCTCCCCAGGACCAGATGAAACACATTGCCAGGCTTTCTACTGTACTTTCTTCTCTACTACAAAAGGACTTTAGATTCTATGTGATTCTGATCAGTAGTGCAAATGTTATAAAATTAGTTCTAGACAAATCAGGCACCACTACCCCAAGCACTTTCCAGAAACACTGATCAAAATTTACCTTGAATTAAGAGATCTTATTTTCTTTTTATCCATCCTTTTACTTTTATTTTTTGAAATCCGGAGTCTTTTGGCAGATTGCAAAAGACTCCTACACAATTGTCTTCTAGCACAAGTCAGTAGGAATAATAGTAAACAATATTACATATTTTTACAATAATGTAATAAATAAGTAAAGTGCTCTAAATTATTTCCAAAATTCTCATTACATGATCATTTATGTGTTTTCATGCTTTATGTTTGTGAGGAAGGCAGGACAAACATTTATATTTATATTTATATTTATATTTATATTTACATTATTATACAGTTTTTAATATTACATATGATATTCACAACTGAAGAAATAGGCTCGAGGAGACTAAGTAATTTGCCTAAGGTCACACAGCCTACAATCTGGACCAAATCATTTGATCTGGAATAACTTATATATATATTAATAAATGTACCGCCAGAGCACAGAATTTAAGAGATATCCTGTTTTCACTTTGCAGGGGTGCAGCAACAGTAATAGTTTCTTGCATAGAAAATTAGAAGAATTTAACAAAACCAAAGCAGAGCAGTGACTTCCTGTCCCAGAGACCTGTGGGTGAAGTAAAGGAGGAGCCAGATTATGAAAAGCCACACACATAACAAGGCAAATTTGTTAGTTCCAGCTAAACGCCCCTGTTACTTTCTTTTCAAGTCATCTTTGTCCCTGTTGGGGTGTGTTGATGGGTCCCTCAGGTGCTGCTTCTGTAAGCTCTAAAGTGGATGTGATGATGCCAGTCCCCAGCATATCGCAGCGATGTTGGGAACATAAGAAAGATAATATGTGACGTGGAAGTAATTTGAACTATAAGGAAGAAATGAACTATGTAAAAGACAAAGCTTCATTTCTGGTGGGGCAGAGGGGGGGCATCGGTTAAAAACGTCTCTCAGACACTCATTTCTTTGTAGTGAATAACACCCACCCAGATTTTTACAAATTGCTAGGCATTTCCACTCTATCTCCAGGGAGGTGTCTATCGTTAGTCTTATTTTGTGGATGAGGGCTTGCTGGAGATGACTGAGCTAGCAGGTGGCAGAGTCAGTTCTTAAGCCCTTAGATGCTGGCTCCAGGATGCATGTGGCTTTCACCCTGACCGCCTGCCTGCCCTGCTTTGAGAAGTTCTGGGGCTTAGATGCTCTAGGAAACAAGCTGGCTGTGCAGAGGGAAAAAAGATTTACCCATATACACTGCAATTAGACATGGTGAGATTTAGTTCGGTTGGGAAGACAGTCTCATAACTCTTTCTTGTAGCTGACCTGGAAAATTCTGAGAATCGTGTTGGTTGATAGTAACGAGTGATTTGGTTTTGGCTTTAGAATGATGCACGGGTTAATAGTATCACTATTATAACATTCAGGATCCTGGATTTGAGAACAGTGGGCTGTGTAACATGATGAGTCCTGCGATCTAATTTATTTCTGGGTGTTGGTTTTTGTTCTGTTGAGTCTGCTGCGGGGAGAGCCTTGTTTGCTTTGGATGGATTTTGCAGCAGCTGTACTGGGCTGAGCAAGTGCGAGGCGGTGCTCAGTGAGGGACTGGTTCATGGGTTGGAGGCCTTAAGTTTTCTTTGCTGTGTTGTGTTCAGCTGTCCTTATTAGCTGCTCTTGGGGATGCTGATTTTGAGCTTGGGGTTTCTGTTTTCCTCCATCCCTCCTCTCTCTCGACCCTTCTGTGTTTCGAGAGACCCATATAGAACAGCTCTCTGGATGCTCCAAAGGACACGTGTGGTACTTTCCACTGGCTTTCTTTGCCAGTCCAGACACCCACTTCATCACATTCGTGAGCCATGCTCGCTAAAGCCTTGTCATTCAAATTGTGGCCTCCAGACCTGTGCCAGTCTCTGACCTGTTTATCACCCATCCCAGGCAAGATGAGGACAGAGTTTAGAAGCTTTTACAGTCATTTCTCATGACTCTACACAAATTTATTTTTTGTTTAATGAAATGTAATTTAATGTCTGTCCAATCTAATCCTAAAATGAGGCATGCATTTTGTATGCCTTTTTAAACATTTTAATTTTCTACTCATTTGTGCTATATTGTACAAAAGTATTCAGTCCACAATGATCTGAAATGAAAACCAAACAAATGAACGAAGTTCCGAAACACACCTGGTCTTCCCCATAGGTGGTTTGAGCACTGCTCTGTAGATACAACTGCAAAGCAGGTCTGGTTCAAGCCCTTCTCATCTCTTCCCTTTTGGCCTCCTTTGAAAAGTTTCCCAGCACCAAGGTTTCCAAGATTCCTATGGCTGTCCAGTCTCCCTCAGGCACTTGACATCAAGATTTGGAAGGATTCCCCAGGGGTCCTTTCTTTATGACCACCCACCACCCCCGGCCTTAGTTTCTGTCCAGCAATGGTTTAGCTAATCTGATAAACGTATCTGCTAACAGTTACGATGACACCATGGCAGTTTTAAAAATTGGAGGAAGGAGGGATATTGGGATGCTATAAGATGACAATATGCCTAAAGGTCTCAAGAAAATAAATCTTGCATCAGACTATGGGCATCCTTTCTATGAGATTCCTTAAAATGGATAAGCTTGTGGACCATTGCACGGGAAAGCAAAGTATCCCTTGACTCCAGAGCTGGAGCTTGAGCCTTAACCTCAGTGCAGAGAAACTGGGTGAGCTGGGTTGGGGCACATGGAGCACTGTCTTTTCCTAAGCTACTTCACTGAAAATACTTCGAAGAACTGCTCTATCATGTTCCCTTGGAGGAATGATGATAGCGATGAGAGTTAGATGGAGGGAAATTTGTTGTATCTTTCTCTGCCTTAACTTTTAATCAGAACATATTTTGCATATTAATTATCTTCATTAAATATGCATATGTTTCCTACTCACCACTATTGAGTCAAGTAACCCTGGTCCTTTGACCTCCTCCTCCCCTCCTCTCCAAGTCAACTTTGCAATAACTGTAGTAGATGAGAGCTACAGTGGGTGAGTACAGGATCTCGGCATGGGGAATGACCGCATGGAAACACCTTGAGAATCTGGCAAAGGGGATTTCCCAGTACACCTAGAGCTGGCTGCCTGGTCAGACACTGTCCTCATCTCACTTTTTTCTCTAGGTTTCAAGCTGCCCTTTTGTGACATCTCTTCTTCTTTTTCTTTTCTTTTCCAGGGTGGCTTTTGATGTTCATTTTCACTGAGTTGAAATGTTATGGGAGGGAAAATCCCACGTAGGTTGATCCTATGTTGTCACTGGACCCAAGGCAGTTCACTCACACTGTCTGCAATGTTTGTCCTGAAAGATTTACACATGTGAAAATCCTTTCCACACAGATGCCTGCCAACAGAAGGTTTGCAGCCCTGACCTCTCTCCCAGCAAAATACTTAGAGGAACACTGGCCTTTCACAGAGGAACTGAGGACTTGGGTGAACCTAGGGGAGCTTTACAGAGAAAACTGGGGTCAATATGTAGCCAAGTCAAGGCAAAGATGATATGGAAAGAACCCGGTGATAGAGACTAGAAGAAAGGTGGAAGCAGGAAGGGAAAGAAGAAAATAAATAAACATGGTAGAAGAAAGACAGAAACAGTCAGTGGAGGATGGGAGGACTTACAACAAAACACTTGCATTTGTATTTGAACATCTCAGATACTGTGGTATGTCCCAAATCAGATATATCCTTTTGCCGTAGAAACAGATCTGTTAAAAGAAATAATCTTATCATTTTGAAAGCAATTCAGTTGTTTAAACAAATCAGATCTGTTTCATAAAATAAACTCACAGTAGGCAAAATAGTAAGCATTTCAGAGGGGATGGTCAGATTCATTAATGAGGGAAACATATAAATGCTGTGGCCAAGCTAGAATTCAGTGAATCAACTGATTCAGTACTCCTTAATTTTTTTTTTACTTACAATGAATTCAAGGAGGAACTGTCACACAGTTCTAAGTGTGATAGAAATACTTTTTCCAAAGGTGAATGATTGACCTAACAAAACACACACACACACACACACACACATACACACACACACAGACAGACCTGTGCATTCCTCCGCCCCATACCCACTAATCCTTACCTCCCTATCCTACTCTTTATCACAAATAAATTCAAGGTGGATCAAAGATTTTCTATGAAAAAAAAAGAAATCATTACAAATGCTAGATGAAATGGTAAGTTAAAAACAATGTTTGAGAGAGGAAAGCATAAAGGAAACCACCAATATGTTAGAGTGCAAAAGAAAAAAAAAAACCTCATAGGCAATATCCAAAGGCATATTATAAAATCTTCTCCCTCAATAATATCTTTAATATATGAAGAGCTCTTACAGCTCCATCAAAGAAAGTAGGAGTAATAAAAAATGAACTTGATGATGAGCAAATCAGAATAAGTACAAACAAAATAACGCTTTAGTTAAAATTCCTCATTCAGGACCTAGCATATAAATAATATTTTTATAGAATTGGTAAAAAAGAAAATTTATGGTCCAAAATTCTGAACACAACATATATGTACTAGTAAAAAAGAATCCTTCTAAATAATGATAATTTTCTTTTTAAAATTATAGTTGATTTACAATGTTGTGCCAATTTCTGTGGTACAGCAAAGTGACCCAGTAATATAAATATATTGTTCTTTTTCTTATATTATCTTCCATGATGTTCTATCCCAAGAGATTGGATATAGTTTCTTGTGCTGTACAGTAGGACCTCACTGCTTATCCATTCTAAATGTAATAGTTTGTATCTACCAACCCAAATTCCCAGTACATCCCCCTCCCCCCCAAGCAGGGACAAGTCTGTTCTCAATGTCTGTGAGTCTGTTTCTGAAAATCTTGCTGATTATAGGGTAAAAAATAAAGCACATTTCACATTTTTGCAAGACTTAGTAAGTATAAATTTGATGCACTAATGGCAAAAGAACTATAGCAAGTACTAATTAAAAAGACCACCAAGCTGAGAAGAGATAAATCAATAAAATAATAATTTACTAAATTCTCGTTGTTGGTTGACAAGTCAGTGGATGGATCTTAGTAAAAATGTAATCAGTGTGCTATTTCTTTCAGATCTTCAACTTTGTAAATCCTGTTTTCGTCTACAACTTTCTTAATTCACCTCTACTTCTTTCCAAGTTCCAAAACACAGACTTTCTATTCTCACCAGACTCTCAGATCACTGGCCTTTTTGCAATTTAGCCACAGCCACTAGCTTTCCTCTGGACGTATCTGAGCTCCTTTTAGTCTGAATAGGATAGTCTTATTAACAAGGCCCAGCTGTCAACTTCAGGTGTCCATGCCCCCTTAACCTTCCACTGTGGAACTGCCCAACTCTACATCTCTCTTACCCTTTGCTTTCTCAGATTCAAGCTTAAATCGTATGCTGCAGAAAATCACAGGACCCCCACAAGCCTAGCCCCCCAGCTCAGGAGTAGAGTGTTGACTGTACTGCAGAAATCCTTTCACTCATCTCTTCTTTATTCTCTAGATCACTGACCCCAATAGCTTTTTTAGACTTTCTTCATCTTTCCCCATTTTCCTCCATCACTTCACCTCTACTTCAGAAGTTGAAGATGAACTCTCATGTTTTTATTGCCTACTCATGTTTTCTCCCAGGATCTTGAATTACTTTTTATAGCAACTTAAATGTCTACATCTTCACTAGCTCATTCCTTCAGTATTCATCCATCCAGCCAGACAGCCTTCCAGACAGCCAGCTAGCCATCCCTGAATTAATTTTGTATGCACACAGACCTGTCTATTCATGGAAGGTATTCACTTGAACATGTCTGATCCTCAGTTTATCCTTCCTTTTCTTTCATAATCAGAGTTCTTTCTCTCATAATCAGTTTCTTGCTTTCATCCTAACAAACTGTTTTCATTTCTCTCTGCTAAAGTATGCTATCAGTGAATCTTGCAGGCTCGTCTCAATCCTCATGCTCTTTGATTTCTTTGCACCTTTTCTTTCTGCTGACCATCTTTTCCTTGAAGTGTCCTCTGCCCCGACTCCTGTCACACTCTCTGTTCTGATGTTTTTTACCCCTTAGATCACTATTTTCCTCTTTACTGCCACTTCCTCTTCCTGTTCTCCAAATTCTCTCTGTAAGCCTCTTCTATTCTCTTTAGCCTAGGCTTTTCCAAGGTATGTACCACAGAGCAATAATCATAAGCGTACTGATTACACTTGTACTGAGGAAAAAAGAGTTCTGTTGTCCAGAAATCTCAAAAACATGTAGGCAACTAAACAAAGTTAAATGTAGTTCTAGTCTGCAGGACTTCTCAGAGCCTGTAAGTGCTAATGTGTATTGTTAACACCCAAGGGGAGGTGGAAATATAGTATAATCAATGTTTCAAACTTGTTGGACTAAAGAACATTCATTTTTGCAGAGCATATCCAGGGACCTGGGTTCCATAGAACTCATGGTGGGAAACCTGTGTACGTTTTCCAATTTTCCACCTTGACCTCTCTTCATAATATTGCTTCAGCAACTTTTTATTCTACTACTCTCATCTAGCTTCCTTTCTCGTCAGAGAGAATAGATTGTTTTCTACTCACCTTCTCAATGCCATCAAAGCACTTAGCTTATTATTCAAGTCCTATAGGAAATGCCGCCTTCTCCATGAAGTGCTTTCCAGTCATTCCAGGTGGAGGTCTTGTTTTGCCTTTTCTCAAAGCAAGAGAAACCCTTATAAGTAATAGTTAACATTTTGATAGATGTTTATTGTGGTATTTATCATATTCATCTCCGAGACTGTGAACTTCTTGAGGACAGTGTTTATGCACTTCGTACCAGCAGAGAATGCTTTCAGCTGCAAGTAACAGGAAACCCAAACCAGAGGAACCTAAACAACAAGGAAATTCACTTGTCATATAACAAGAAGCTCAGGGGTAGGGCACTAGGGCTGATGAATCCAGTGGCTCAGTGTTACTGTCAGGACTCAGGTGTGCATCCACAGTCCTCATGTTCACCAACCTCATGGTCCCAGGTGTCACATCTGGCTATGGCAAGGTTAAAGGGAAGGATAAAATATGCAGCTCTTTCTGTAGAGGTATTTTGTGATCTCACATCTTTTCCAGAAGGATGATGGCACCTCTCCCTTCCCGCTTCTAGTTGGACAGAATAAGAACACATGCCTTCCTGAAATCTGTCACCGGCAAAGGATTTCCCATTGGCTTGGCTTAGACACATCTGCCAAGCTGGGGTTTGGACCACCTTTGATGAGGAATAGAGACATGAACAATGTAGGGGTTCTGTTAGCAAGATGTGAATGGACAGAAGTGGATTTATATCCTGTTCTGCTCCCCACAGAGTATGCTGCACATTCTGTGGATTTACTAAGTGAGAAAAAGGATGGACAGAGTGTTATGCCAAATAACATGTTTAGTCAAGATTTTAGAACTTGTTACCTTCATAGAGTTTCCAAGAGGAAGCGTCAACAATTGTACTATAAGGAGGAATGTTTATAATTGCTAATTCTGTATTTGAACTTTGAGAGCCAGCCCTCCCACCCTATACTCTTCACATCAGTAATATCAGGAGCTAGGAATATAAGAGCGCCGTTTCAGCAAATGTCTCCAAGGGAGTTCACAATGATGGAGTCAAAATACAGAAAACAAATTTTAAATTAAGATTTTCATTGTCTTCATCAACAAAATTATAACGTTGGGGAGCTTCTTTTTTCTTTTCCCTCATATCAAGTTAGCAACCGTATTTAATTATAAGTGATTTGATGCCAATAGTTGAATCAGTCTTGTCTGTTAATTTAGTACTTCCTCCAGACATTCTTTGAACATGTGTCAACAGGAAAGAACATGTTTCAAAATCCACTTCTGCCTGTTTCTCCCTTAATAAACAAAATGAAGTTTGAAAATGTGTCTTTTAGTTCTCTTACTATGCCTTCTAAAATTTGCCCCAAACCTGAATGATCAGAACTGGTCAACACCACGTTCTGAAGCAGGTAAGATTGACAGTGGGGACCTTTAATCTCCACTCTCAGGATTCTTACTTCTCTGAATACTCCTCATCTGCAAGGATTTACTGTCAGCAAACACCCATCCACTTCTTATAGCTAGAGAATATTTTAAGGTGTTACTACTTTAAAGTGTATTCTCATTTTATTTATTGTTTCTTAAATTAAAAACGCTCTAAAGATTCAGAAGAAGCATCTCTAAAATGATGAGCTATCAGGTATGGTTTCAAGGATGGAGAGAGTTTGGGTGGAGAACATTCTTTGTTCCGATTGTGTCTCATCACATAGTCATCACCTATTCTGTGTATGTAACAAGCTGGCTCTAGGAATGACATTTTTTAACTGAATAGCAAAACATGCTTTATTGAGCACATATGAAATATTTCTAAAGCAGGACATGTTTCGTACCATAAAGGAAGCCTGAATCAATTTCAAAGGAGTAATCACATAATATAGACTATTATTCCCTAATAACAAAGAACATAATTAGTAATTAAAAGTAGAAAACAAAAGACTTTGGGGAGGGGCATATTGTTGGGTAATTGATAAGCCAGAAGTTCCTGCACTGATGGGAAGATGTTCCAGGGAAGATGTTTAAAACTGTCACACTGTAAGTGCTAAAGTAAATGCATTTCTGCCCAGTGCATGTGTGTAGGTTGTGTGGGAGGTGGCCACAGAACTATTTTAAAGTTCAGTTAGAGAGTCCTCTCCTCACTTAAAAAGCTCTCTGAAGAAGCAAAGAACACAAAGAGTGAAGGATCTAGGAACACTGTGGGCTCCTGGTTCACAGACGGCACCTAGACCCACCCAGAAGTCACTCCCAGGTGCCATGTATTAGGATATAGGAAGGCGGGCAGTGCGGCAGCATGGTATTAGTGAAGAAGGTCCTTCTCTGAGTGACATGTCCCTTGTGTTACTAACTGCCAGGCACCTGCTGTAATAAAAACAAAGTCTCATGTTGTCAGAAGTCTTAGGACCACCTGCAGTAGGGATAAATAGGGTCTTCCTTCTTTCACATGTGCTTTTTGAGCACTTGCGCCCTTCTGCAGAAGTAAAGAGCCTTGCCGAGAAAAAAAAAAAAAGGAAAAAGAAATCTTAGGACAGTGATCCAAAACAGCAGATTGCAGCCCAGCTGACAGCGTGCAAAGAGACTGACCCAAACCAAAGCCAAAGATGCTTGTTGTGAGAGCGAAATCAAAGTGCTCAAGGTGCTTTATACAATGAGGAGGATTTTAATAACTCACAGTTCAGGGAAGAAGGAAAACTCTCCTAGCAGACCTGTCAGCTTTCCATCTCAGACATCTAGAACATTCTTCCTTGTTCATTCTTCAGGCTTTTATTCTCACAAGGCTGTTTTGTGAAAGTGTCAGAAGAGATCCGGGGTGAGAAGAGATGGGTGATAAGAAAGGTTATGTGCATCCAAACGGCCAATCCTCTTGGGGAAAAGGGTCAGAAGAATTGATGTAAAATCTCTGGGTCAAAAACCAATAAGTGGTAAACCTACATTTTATTTAAAAAATAGTTTTCTGGGGGACATTGCTTCATTCTCAAGTTTTAAAGTAGTAATAATAACCATTGGCAATAATTGGCATCTTGAACTATATTTTAAACTTATTAAATAAAGGTTACTCTTCTGATGGGAAAACAAGGAGTAAAAGAGGCAGCCAGCATTTTGCCAAGTGTGTCAGAGTGAAGCCAAGACTCCATAGCAATTTAGCAATGAAGGATTAGTCCCTGCTGCAATTCACTTTATGGACCATGAATCGAGTCCTGGACACAAAACAAGATCAACATGGAACATACACAGAAGGATCATCAGGATGTGGACAATGCAAGTAGGAGACGAGCCAGTTCAGGCAAGTCTTCAACGGGGTGACTCTGCCTTCTCCAGTTCATTAGTGACCACAAAGTTTATACCTGAACTCTCACCAGTAATACTGTTTTAGTGCTCATACATGTTTTTATATATGTGCTTTTAAAGGTAACTGTTTAATAAATGATATAATTAGATAGGTCCTTTTATGGTCTAAAGTCTTGAGATAAAGAAATAGTCCAGATGGTGTTACTAACTCGTAGGGCAGAGCAAAACCCACCTGCATTGGAAGTCATAATTCTGGTGCCCACAATGTATGTCTTTCCGGATGTTGTTTCCACAAAGCATCTGCTTGGGCTACAAGTGTTAGAATCACAGGATGTTACACCTGAAAGATACCTGTTTTGATCAGATCCTGTCAGGAAATAGAATCTGACTCAGGTGGTTCAAATAAAGGAGATGTTAGTGAAGGGACTAATCTCAGAGGTGTGGGCAGGGTGGAGGGACAAGAGGCCCCCAGGGACATGCAACAGCAGGTGGCCGTTGCTGCTCTTGAAAACCCAGCAAGAGCTGAGCTGTGGAGACAGGGCCCACCAGGAGCTGTGAACTTGGAGGACACACCTTTGCCACAAATGCCAGCCAAAGCAGGCAGGGGTAGGCAAGAAATGCCATGGCCCCTGTCTCCTCCTCTGATGCTCTGTAGCAGCTTCCCTGAGGCCAAACCCAACCCGAAGTCAAAGGGCAAGGGAGCCTGGGTGATGCAGTCTGCAGAGGGCATGGAAAGGGACAGAAAAGGGCAGAGATTGGCTTTGGGGTGGGAGGGGTGAGTGGCAAAAAAAAAAACAAAACACAGAAAAACCACACGGTACCTTAAAAGTCAGTCTTCTGTGCTTGGACAGGAAACTCCAAATTCTTTCTTTAGCCAGAGATGGGTGGCAGTATGGGCAGCAAGTATATGACTGTGTAAAGCAGTTTACACCTGCTAAGAGTTCACTTGTTAAAGGTGAGCAGGCTGGCCTCCCCAGAACAGAGGTGGCCTCTCTGTGGCAGCCAGTCCTGGTCAGTGTCCGGTGGTGCCAGGAGAGGGGCTGGTGGTTCCCCAACAAAGAACACTTAGAGGAATTCTGCAGCTGGCTTGTGGCATCCTGGAGCTGGAAGACTCAACCAACAGCCCCCATTGTGCCAGGAAAGACCACTCGCTCCCCAGGCATGAATGCTAACAGGGCTGGGGCTAAGGTACTGATGTGTCATGTCACTCTTGTGTCCAGTCTCTGATCATACCAGGTAAGGGAGCTGGTACTTCCCAATCATGCCACCCAAAGTCTAGCTCTGTCTGGCTTTCGGTGCATTGCTCTAGGATGGGTCATGGGGAAACCGATCCCATCTCCCCAGCACCTCAGCTCTGTCAAATTCTGGTGCATGGCTACGGCTTTGCCAGTTGCCCTAGTTTACAAGAATCCCAGACAGAAACTGACAGAGTAGTGTGGGTGGCAGCAAGGCTCCCACAGCAGACTTAGAGAGTCCCCTGGTTCCACACCCTCCAGCCAAATCTCCTTTAATCAACTGTATGTCAGCTCAGGAGGCCAGGGTGGTTGGGCAGTACTCACCCGCGTTGCTTTGCAAAGTGAGATACTCTGTGGGCTGCATCTTGAATGTCGTGTCTAGCAAGGATGATGTTGCTGTGACACTTCACGTGTGGCTGGTGGGCAGACATTATAATGGGACAAAGAATTCAACAGGAAAAGCAAAATAGATGTGTCCATTACAAAACACTTACATAAAGGCCCTCAAATAAATTAGTAAGAGTTATTTGTGGTGCATTGCAAGTTGCTCAATTATGTCCGTATTTATTTCTGATCCCTTTGCAAGTTGTTCAGTTATGTCTTTAATCCCTCACCATAAGTTTAGTTTCAACTTCCATTCATTTTGCTTGGGGGAGGGTATTGTGAGAAATCGGCTTTTTATTGTTCCACTGAAGCCCACTTTGCCGGGGATCCAAGTGTCTATAGCAACAAAATCTCCTGTTGACTCTTCCTACAGACTCAATCCCTGAAAATTAGTTGGAGCAGATTATAGTGAGCCCTGTGAAATGCATCTTTGGTTTTAGAGGGGCAGTGAGCTGGAAGGCTCATCCGTTCTTTGATCCTCCGTGACTTCTCTGATCCTGTGAGTCTGTGTGACTCATCTTATACCCGGTCTTGTTGTTTCACTGCCTTGGAAACTGTTGGGCTGTTATAAATAAGGCACACACCTGGCTGTCTTGACCTTCAGATCTCAGAGCCCCCCAAAGCCCTGGACAGTGCTGATGGCTCTTTCCACATGCACGGGACCGTGTCAATGAAAATAAACCACTTTAACACTTTGGGTTTAAATTGACTTTTTGTTGTATGAATCAAGCTGCATCTATACACCTTCCTCCAATAATTAAATGGCATCAAAAGGTTTAGTGGGTGGAGACACAGCCTGAGTTTCTGTCACTTCCTGGGGAACTTCCCTATCTCTTCTTTTTTCCACGGTGAGCATCCACTTGGGTGCTTGAGGAGACCTGGAATCATGGGGTCATAGAGAGCTGGGGCAGGAGGGGGGTGTCTGTTGGAGGCCCAGCCCAAGGCCATGTTGGCATCAACATATTTTGAGAACTCACTACTTACCAGGCGCGGTCTGGGTGTGTCAGCTTAACCCTAGGAAGTAGATCTCATGTGTGTTCGCACCTGAGGAAATCAAGGCTTAGAATTTTAAATGTTGTGTTCAGTTTGTACTGTTAAAAAGTTGTGCACTCAGGATCCAAATCCAAATGATCTGATAAACTCTTTCAGGTGAGGAGCTCACGATGTAAGACTGGAGCTGTTTCTTGCATTTAGAAGAGGGGGAGGGGGAGGGAGTGGGATGGACTTAGAGTGTCGGGTTAATGGATGCAGACTATTGCCTTTGGAGTGGGTAAGCAAGGAGATCCTGCTGTATAGCCCAGGGAACTATAACTAGTCACTTATGATGGAGCATGATAATGTGAGAAAAAGAATGTATATGTGTGTAACTGGGTCACTTTGCTGTACAATAGAAAATTGACAGAACACTGTACACCAACTATAATGGAAAAAATAAAAATCATTAAAAAAAGAAGAGGATGAAGTGAGGCAGCGTGCCTGCAACCACGGCTATGCTTGCTGAGATCCTGGCAGGGTGGGCAGAGGTGGGATTTGGGGACAGCTGTTTCATTCACTGTCACTTGAGGATCGGGTTTTGTGAGACTGTCCCTGAAGTTTGCTTGATTCTTTATAGAGCCTGTGCAGTTTCTGGAGCCCCTAGGCGGCTATGCAGGACCCCAGGGAAGCACTGCGAGGATCACCATGACTTCGAGGACTGTAAGGTGGTTCCTGTTCACCGGAACCAGAGGGCCCTCTGTGCACTGGGAGTGCAGAAATGCCAGGTTGAGGGAGGAAGTCACCCTGGCCTGGAGGAATGCACACAACCCGTAGTCCAGTCTTGATGGGGAAGTGTTTTCATGGATGGAGGAAAGAGGGGAGCAGGCTCAGGCCCAGACCACATTTGCCATCGACCGTGGACACGTTTACCTACCATCTGCTCATTTTTGTCTTCTAAGAAGAGAAATATTTAGTAACATACTCACCTATAAGTACTAGTATTATATAATTACTCCAGGTCAAGATATAAAACAAAAGTTTGAAAAAAATATTTAGTTAAAAGTAAATTATAGGGGAGTTCCCGTTGTGACTCAGCGGAAACAAATCTGACTAGGAACCATGAGATTGTGGGTTCGATCCCTGGCCTTGCTCAGTGGGTTAAGGATCTCGTGTTGCTGTGAGCAGTGGTGTAGGTTGCAGATGTGTCTTGGATCTCGTGTTACTGTGGCTGTGGCATAGGCCGGCAGCTGTGGCTCCGATTAGACCCCTAGCTTGGGAACCTTCACATGCTGTGGGTGTGGCCCTAAAACGACAAAAGACAAAAAAAAGGTAAATTATAAAATTCCAAGTTATTAAATGTTTCTTAACTCTAGTTTCTTTGGCAGTTGAATAAACAACTTACATGGAACCACTTCTCAAATCAGACTTTCTCTGGCTCTAAGCTCTGGTATATTTAGGGCCTGAGAGGCTTCCTGGGGTTACATTTATTGCTTCAGCCCATTTCTCCTCTTTTTAGTTACAAAAGGTCTTTGATTACCTGTTTATTCTAACTGCCCTGGGAGTGGCACGACGGAAGGAAGCATCCCTTTGCATTTTGAAGTCTTGGACTCTCCTAGTTGAATGTGAAGCGCTCTGATGCTGTATCTGCCCCTTAAAGGAGAAGCCCCTTTTCCTGCAGCAGGTTCGTGTGGCTTTGCAGTTGCAGGTGAACAGTGTTGAAGGCTCACCAAGTAGGATTGTTAGAGTGAATCCCTCACAGTTTTTGTTGCTGCTGCTGTTTTGCTGTTGCCTTTCTGGTGTGTGTGTGTGTGTTAACCAACTAGGAAGAGGTTATAAAGTCAGGCATGCACACAGGTTAGCCGTTTTACAGACAGCTTCAGGTCCCTTCTGTAGTGTCCGTCAGATATTCCCTGAGAAAATTAAATACCCTATATTTTCTTGTTTTCGGTATAAGCTCTTATCTGGATGTGGGATGCTTAAAAGGCAATCATTCATGGCCTTATTTGAAGTTCCATTATTTTAAGTTTGTAAAATGAAGGCATTCGTGCTAAAAAATCAGTGTGGGTCAATGCTCATCAAATTATCCATTTGCTATACTCTTGATCCTTCCTAGACTGGCTTCCTAGATAAGACCACAGGAAGGCTAAAATTTTGATTTGCCATCTTGAGAAAACTGAATACAGAAAGCCCAAAGTACATTGGATTCCTTTCATTCTTGGAGACATTGTTTGGTGTTTTATTCAGTGAGTACTTCCTAAATATATTTACAAAGGAGCCAGGCTCAGCATGTTGTCTGGAAGCGGTGGTGTGTACACAGGCTCAAGATCCACTCTTAGAAATGTAAGCTGGGTGTGTGTGCGCGTGCATGGTTGTGTGTGTGTCTGCACTTTGGAACCCAGAGTGGATGTTAAATCGGGCGTTTCAGGACATTTAGCTCACCCTAAAATACCTGATCAGGTTAGGATGATATTTTTCAGGCAGCTAGCAAGAGTTGGGTCTTCAATTTCATCATATAAAGTTCTAGTAATAGATTGAAGACTGGGAAAACAATTCCTTCTGCTGCTAAGTAGACTATTGATGGTAGATCAATAAAAATAAAAGCAGGTCTATTTGTTTAGGCAACTACTGGATTTCACTGAAACTGAAATGTTATCAGTACATTATGTGCCATTATGTTATAGATTAACAAAGAAAAAAATTCTTCCAATTAAACTCTGACATAATGCTTTTGTATCACCAGAATTTTTGTTTATTCTTATTGAAAGTTCTCTTTTAGACTTCTTTGGACACACATTTCCATCATTTAGAACTTGTGAAAATTCATCTGAAGGAAAATATAAATTCAATAAATTGGTTAGAATATTCCTAAATGACTCCACATTCATATCTGGTCCTTCTGAATCACAGGTCAATGTCATATCTTTTTGATAGATTATAGGCCCTTGGGTCACAGAGATCATCAGTAATGCAGCATTTCCTGAAAGCTAGCTCCACTATTTGCCTTTGAAATTCTCTTTTAAGTGACTGGCACTCATTCTGCCAGTTCTTATGTGAATACCATGATGGCCTAATCTCAGCTTAATGTGTGAAGATGTATGCCTTAGAATCAGTAAAATACGCTAAAACAATTGAAGTGCATAATATAGTTAAAAATTTTGGATCAATCCCTCAAACATAGACTTTTCCCATCAGAAATCTCCAGAGTAAACATTACATACTAATTCTACTAATATGCAGAGATGTGACTGGGAGAAACCATCAGTTTAGAAGTTTCTCAAATGTTCGTGTTTGTCAGAATCAAGTGGGCTTCCTTGTTAAAAATGTTGTTTTTTGAGGCCCACACCAGACCCATCAAATTGGAATCCCTGGCTGTGGCATTTTTACAAGCTCCCCAGGGTGCTCTGAGGCGGGTGGTCTGGGGAGCAGTGCTTTGCTGAACGCTGCACCGATCCCTGTCCCAGGCACCCTCAGGGTACATTATGCTCTCAGATTATAGGCTTGGAAACGTCATGAACCTCATGGCAGCCAAGAGAAAGCAAAACACTTAAAAAAAAGAAAAGGAAGGTCACAGTGTGGGCTTTCATTGAGAACATCCCGGGAAGAAGGGAGCCAAGATATTTCAACACCAGGCTAGAAAGTGGGTCTAAAATTGCCAGTTCCTTAAAAAAAATTCTAATAAGAGACTTGGAAGTTATGCTTCTTGTTTCTCCTCTTCTGGTGCTTACCTTTAATTTGCTTTAAAACATTCAATCATTTATTCGACCCACACATGTCATGTAAACAAAGGCTGAGGCTCTTCATCACTAGACAAACTCTGATGAGTCTGGTGAGGGTGGTCCTGATAAATATTTTATTACAGTATAAAAGAGGTCAGTTTAAGGTTAGGCAAAGGAAGTGCCCTGTTATTAGAGAAGCAAAGTAGCAGAATCATTTCCTATGATTCTTGTATTAATCAGGAATCCTAGTCTTTCCAAAATTCCTATGAAAATTCCAAATGTCTTAGCAATAACTTCTAACATGACTTTTTAAGCCTGTGTTCTCTTATGTCAGATAGTTCTAATGTCCAAATGACTTACAATGCCTAAGCTAGTTCTTTAGTCATTTAGGAAACTAGTAATTAAAAAAAAAACTCTTTTGGCCTGCACAGCAGTCTGTGGGCTGTTTAGTCATCCCACTCCGGATGGAGCAAGGCTGTAAGGAGAGGGGCTGGCATCTTTCTAAGCCAGAATGTGGATGTTCAGACATCATTTCTGTGGATGGAGTGAATGAGAAATTGTACCACCTCAAAGAAGGTGAGGGGAATGGAGGAATGGTGAGGCTGGAGATAAACAGCCCAGGCTCATTTTCTTTTGTGGTCTATAATGTGTCTTTAGAATAAATAAGAATGTTTCATACCTGTAGGATGACTTAGAGTTGACAATATGTTTTCACATCTACAATATCTTGATCTTTGCAACACCTCTCTCTCTTATTATTATTATTATTATTTTTATTTTTATTAGTTTAATTTTAGGGCCTCACCCGCAGCATATAGAAGTTCCCAGGATAGGGGTTGAATTGGAGCTGCAGCTGCCGGCCTATGCCACAGCAACCTGAGATCCGAGCCACATCTGTGACTTATACCACAGCTCATGGCAACGCTGGATCCTTAACCCACTGAGTGAGTCCAGGGGTAGAATCTGCATCCTCGTGGATATTAGTTGGGTTCGTTTCCACTGAGCCGCAACAGGAACTCCACAACATCTCTTTAAGAAAGAGATGACTGGGAGTTCCTTTCGTGGCTCAGTGGTTAACAAATCCGACTAAGAACCACGAGGTTGCGCGTTCAATCCCTGGCCTTGCTCAGTGGGTTAAGGATCCGGCGTTGCTGTGGGCTGTGGTGTAGGTTGCAAACGCGGATCAGATCCCGCGTTGCTGTGGCTGTGGCGAAGGCCGGCAGCTATAGCTCCTGTTAGACCCCTAGCCTGGGAACCTCCATATACCGCAGGTGCAGCTCTACATAAAAGGTAAAAAGACAAAACAAAAAAAAAGAAAAAAGAAAGAGATGACAGTGTTTCCATCCCTTATATTTTGCTGAAAGAAAATGACATCATGTTCATCATGAAGGCTGCTTGGTGTCTTGCACCAGGACTGATGGTAGAGTTGGACTCAAATTCGGGTCTCCTGGTTCTAAATTCAGAGCTACCTCCAGTATTCACACTACGTCCCATCTTATATCTGGGCATTTCTTGCTGCTTCTGGATGTTGGTTCATATTTGGAGGCAGAAGGATCCTGTATGGCATCTTGCAGATGGGTTCATGGACTTGGAACCCTGATTTGAGAAAGAGCTAGGTGTTAGCAGAACTCGCCTGACCCCTCACATTAGCACCTGCCAGGACTGGGGGCAAAGAGGAGATGTAGGCAGCTGCTCCTCACCAATTCCCAGGTCTAGACTTTCTCACTCTAAAAGAATTCCTGCCAGTGTGAAGTTTCTGGATATGGCCAGGATTAGAAAAACAGTCTGATTCTGTCTGCTTCCTCAGGGGACTCCATTGGAATCAACTCTGGATTTGGTGTTCAAGTTCTTTGAGTGGTGCCCAGAGGTTCAGGGTCGAGATTTGTCATCGATGCTGTGGGTATCCTGCCCTTATCTTCTCAAACTGTCCCCCATGCTCTGTTCTTGCAGGGCTGTTTGCCCTGAGCCGTGGTCCTCGTCCCCCACCTACAGCCTTGACATGCTCATTAAGACAAATTAAAGCGCCCTCTGCAGGCAATGAGCCAGATTTTAAAAGTGCACTTCTCTTTACTCTTCTGAGCAGTTGTAGCTTTTGAAAATTGCCTGTAACCTTATATCCTTCTTTACTATTGAAATTGCCTTTACTGAGAATTGAAACTTAGAGAACTGAAGAGATATTTTGGGGGGAGATATTTGCTCCGAGACATAAGATCATTTTTAAAGAATGAAGCAAACCTTTAGAAATTTAGACTCTTCGTAGTCAGAGTCATGATGCCCCTTTTGGTCTTTTCAACTCATTATTGAGATAGAGAGGGGAGCTAAGGTGTCTGAGGTGACTTGCCTACGATCATGTAGTTTGGTAGTGGCAGAGCTGTTTCTGGAACTCCTGCAGGCTGTTCCCAGGGCCTGTGACAGCTGACCTGTGACTGCTTTAAAAGTCAGTTTGGCAGATAATGTTTCATCAGGGTCTCTCGGTCATAAGGAGTTCCACAAACTTCTCGCGGTGGATATGGAGCTGCCAGACCCAAGGCTAGATGGCCAAGAGGCTAAGAGGCCATGCAGGAGCTGACGATGGGACCAGTGTCCTTGCTCAGACCCAATTCTGTCCTCAGCTGCTTCTGCATCCCTGAAACCTCTACTTCACTCCAACCCATCCAAGAACCTGCGCCTCACTTTGCTTCCCCCAGGGAACACACTGATGCCCATTTTAACTTACTACTCTCTGAAAATGGCTCTGAGAAATTGTTGATTATGTTTACATATTTATTAAGTATTCAGCTCTTATTATATGCTAACAAAATTACAATTAGCTGGTGTCAAAGCCGGAAGATTTGGAACTGAAAACAAAAACAAGAACTAAACTGAAAACAAAGTCTCAGACACCTAAATTTCTCTGCTTGCCCCTTGGAAGTTTTTGTCTTCAAGGCTTTGCCTTTTGTAATTCAATTTAAATAAAACCTCTCCGGTAAAGGAGTCTGTGAGGAAGGCACAATAATCATGGTACAATTTGTACTGGCTGTGAGGGTTTGGAAACTTCTCAGAGCCTTTCTCACTTTACTTATCCAGAAAAGATGCCTAGCATTTGGCTGAGAGCAATTACAGTGGGCAAAATCAAGCACAAACTACCGGTGTCCATTACCCAGGCTTATTTTCCTGCTTGGTACAACACCAAGTTTAAGGTAAAAAGTCACATGGTATTTTAAATGCATAAGGTGTACTGGGTTGAATAGTTATGTGGTTTTTATTGTGTCTCTGGCCCCCATGAAGCCCTTTAGATTCCAAGATGGTCCCGCCATAGTTCGAACTTGTGTTTATAGAGTTGTGACAGCTTACGTGATTTCCCTTGGCCTCACTGACAAGTGATGTACAGAACAAGATTAGAGATTTGCCAGTCTCAGCAAAGCAAGCCCACCAACATGGACCTCATGCCCTCATCATCAACAGCTTTGCCTTTTCCTCATTTTTTTTTTTCCAGATTAAAGTTGGCTCCTTGTTTACTCATGCACTGATTTCCTAACTTACGGTCATTGCTAGCTTTCCTAATAAGACTGGTTGATCTGAGCTCAAGGATGGGAAAGACAGAAACACAATGAGACAAAAGTCCCTTAGGGACTGTGCTGGGATGAAGTTTTTGTTGGGTCTTGGAAGGAATTGAAGGATCTCCAAAAATGAGCTGTTAGGTACTATGTATTGAGATAGTTCCACCACTTATGAGCTCTGTTGAGCATATTTCCTTCACTCTTCTGAGTATGGTGTTTTGGTTTACTATTACTGAGGATTTGGTACCCTTAACTGACACCTTCTCTCTGTGTCATTGTCATTTACTGAAGGTATACCAATTTTTAGCAACATAGATGGTTGCCCATGAGCTCCTCTTCTTCTTCCTCCCCACACTTGTGATTTTAACATTCAGAGACCTTCATTGTTGCTTCCTTAAAATTTCTATAAAAAGCAGAAGGTTCTTACCTTATTTCTTTTCTGTATCCACTGCCAATTCTATGATGACTATGTGTTTAAAATGAAAAATAGCCATCATTTATTCAGTGCATATTAATTAACACTTCCCATCCCTTATCAATCTTAGCAATAATCCTATTAAGAAAGTATAATTAGCCTCATTGTACAAAATGAGGAAATGAAGGCTTAGAGACATTAAACTAAGGTCCCTTAGGGAGTAAGTGATAGCAGAGATTTGGATCCAGCTCTGACAGAATCCAAAGTTTATAGCAAGACCAAACTATTGTGCAGACTGGATCCAGTTCATAGGAAATGAAGGCACATATAATATTTTCTAATTTGAATGATATACTGGCCAACATTTAAAAATTAGGGAATTACATTGAAAAGTCTGGACTTCAGGGAGTTCCCTTTCGGCTCAGCAGGTTACTGAGTGGTCACTGCTGTGACTTGGGTTCGGTCCCTGGCCTGGGAGCTTCTGCATGCTGTGGGTGTGGCCAAAAAAAATTCTCTTCTCTTTAAAATAAATTAGAAGATTGGGCACAATGGACTCCTGTTCCTGCATGGCAGCAGTAGCCAGCCCTAGAGTGACTGTTTCCCTTAGTGGAGGTGTGAACTCTCAAGTGCACAAATTCCCTCCCTCCCATTGCATGACTGGTGTAGCTTACTGCCTCACTCACTGGGGTCACCCTGGAGCATCTGCAGGCATTTGGTTTTGCAATCTTTATTGTAGTCTCTGGAGATGGTCTGTCTTAGGGTTGGAGTGCTGGCTTTATCATTTGCTGTGTGACATGGGACAAATTACTTAATCCCTCTGGGTCTCAGTTTTCTCATCTCTAAGATGGGGGTAAGAATAGTACCTAGCTCTTGAGGTTGTTTTGAAAATTAAATATGGTAACCCATATAAAACACTTAGCATGATGTCCGGCACATCATAAGCTTTCTATAATAATTAGATATTATTAACTACGATTCCAATTAACCACTCTCCTCAGAAAGTGGGGTTCAGCAAAATTTGAATAAGAAAACTTTCCCAGGAGTTCCCGTCGTGGTGTAGCAGTTAACGAATCCGACTAGGAACCATGAGGTTGTGGGTTCGACCCCTGGCGCCTTGCTCAGTGGGTTAACGATCTGCAGTTGCCATGAGCTGTGGTCTAGGTCTCAGACACGGCTTGGATCTGGCATTGCTGTGGCTGTGGCGTAGGCCACCAGCTACAGCACTGATTCGACTCCTAGCCTGGAAACTTCCATATTCCGCAGGTGTAGCCCTAAAAAGACAAAAAGAAAAAAAAAGTTATCAACTCCACTGGTTGTATATTTACTAGATGACAGCGAGATTATGTCTCTTTTGACAGGTGGGTGGGGTTTGGAATCCAACATGCAGCTGGTGTAGGAACTCCCCCCCCGCCCCCCGCTCTTCTTTCAGCTTGCCCTTTCTGCCCCACAAACCTTGTTCCAGTGAATATTTGAATTGATGACGGGGAAGCATGCGGGCAACCCCACTTCTTCCGCAGTGGGGACCTAGGCCCTGTGACCCTCCATAGCATGAAGACCTTGTTCCCTGGTGGGTAATGTTTTCCCTTCCCTGTGACTTGCCTCTCTGGGCCATGTTCCGATTTCCCTGCTGGCTCATTTGTTTCCCTGGGCTGGGTGCCTTGTTTGGCAGTTTTAAGTGAGGGTCAGTGTGGGGAAGTGAGGGGAAGGGCTCCGAATAGGCTCAATCATTGGACAAGCAGACCTGGTGATGGAAGAGCCTTCTCCCCAGTGAGTTCTGGGTCAGGAGAAGTCCAACTGATAAGTTTTTTCAGAACTGAGTAAGCCAGAGCAGCATCTTAGCTCTTTTGTGATTTTTTTTGGTGTTGATTTTAAAGGAAATTCTCAGTGGCAGTTCCACATTTTACTAGAAACACGGCAACATCCACGATAAACTTAGATATATGTCATACGAATTGTTTTAGAAATAACATTTGAAGAGAAGTGGGGGGAAGGAAGAGAGGGTCTTTAAAACGACCCCTTTCAAAATATTCTTTCTTCTAAGTATTGAAAAGGCACACTCTAACCCTTTCTTCTTCCAGTGATCTCATAGCTATTCACTGAGGGGAAATACCAAATGTTTATTTATTTTTTTAAAAGGAGCTTCTTCGGTCCTGATGATTCACGTCGATATAATTTTCCTCCTGACTGCAGAGGCTCTGAGACAAAGCTACACCCCAACCGATGTGTCGGTGTCAGAACAATTCCTGTCCTGGAGGAGGGTGTGCAACCTTCTTTATTCCGCCTTCACAGACGTCCTTGAGCCCTTGAGACGGATGTGAGCGCGTTTTTTAGTCCTCATGCAAAACAACCATCTAAACATAACAGATGACATCAGCTCGGGGCTTTTCAATTCCTGGATGGCAGCGGCGTGTTAATCCAGCCTTCATCCTGGATTTCATAAACTAAAACAAGAGAGCCTGGCAGGAGGACAGCGCTGCTGCTGGGTTGAGGAAACTGATGACGGGGAAGCATGCGGGCAACCCAGTGTATAAAACTCTTAAACGTGTAGGCAGAGGCTCAGCTGCCACTTTGGACGGCTGCTTCCCGCCTGCGAAGACCCCGGCGCGGGAAGCGGAGCCCGGAGCCGCGGGAAACATGAAGAGCGTCTTGCTGCTGGCCACGCTTCTGGTCCCCGCGCACCTGGCGGCGGCCTGGAGCACCAAGTACGCGGTGGACTGCCCCGAGCGTTGTGACACTACCGAGTGCAAAAGTAGCCTGCGCTGTAAGAGGACAGTGTTGGACGACTGTGGCTGCTGCCGGGTGTGCGCCGCGGGGCTGGGGGAGACTTGCTACCGCACAGTTTCAGGCATGGATGGCGTGAAGTGTGGCCCCGGGCTGAGGTGTCAATTTTACAGTGAGGAGGATGATTTTGGTGACGAATTTGGTATCTGCAAAGGTAAAGAGTGACCCCTTGCCTCTCCCCTGCCCAGGGCACACTGAGGGTTTCTAGCCAGCGTGGGAAGTGAGGAGCCTTTTCTCCTAATGCAAAGTGGGAAAATGTAGAGGGGTTAGGGACCAGGTACCACACAGGTGCTAAAGTTAGTCACAGGGAGAGAGAGTGAAGGATAACTCTGCAGATTGCAGCTGAACCTATTATGCAGGCAAGCCGGGGAGGAAATACTGCATTCCACTCTTCATGTCTAGGAGATCTTTATTTTAAAGTTGCAATGGAAGATTGTATTGCCTCCCTTTCTGGAAAACTTTAGGAACTTGACAGATAATCTGTTATGGATGGTTAAGGGGTTCTCTCTTCCACAGGCAGTGATTACAGGGGTCTGCAATGCATAACCTCTTGGAGCGGTGACTAGCCCTGGGATTTAGTGATTCTTTGATCTTAAAAGGGTCCACAGGATGAAGGGCACCTCTCTATCAAATATTTCTGATGAGCACTAATGCACTTTGTGAAACAGAGTGGCTTAAGTCGTCTAGCAAAATCACTCACATTCTTGGAAGAGGATTCACTGAAGTCTAAAACAGACCTCATGCCACTTTATAAAAGGTTTTGGTCATCTAGGAAAATAACAGTAAAGAGAAATAAAAATTGGAAATCTGTAAAGAAAGATGTTAGCAGTCTTACAGACTTAAAGAAAAACTTTATTAGGTTGAAATTATAGGTAAACAATGTAAAACATTTGTAGAATTTATTTCAAACTTAGTGACTATAGTTTAAAATGTTGAACACATTTAAAAACAAAAGAATGGTGATTTAAAAATTCTCTGTATGTGGCTGCCATATGACCTCATCATTGAGAGCTGTTATTACTGTGCAACACATCTGTTATAGTCCCATTCATCAGTTTTATGATATAAAGATGATCTTGAAATTAAAGGAACTGGGAAATTTCCAAATAATTCTTATTTATGTATTTAATACAATTTTAAACTTTTATGAATGATAATCATCCAGCATTGAGCTAATCTCAGTAATTCTTTCAAAATACTATTTTATAAATTGTTATAAGCCACAGCTCCGTACTAAATAGGAAATAAATTACTAATTCAGCTACATACTAATTAAGAAATAAATGCTTGCACTATTAGGTTGATTTTATCTTTTGCTTAGTTTATTTTTTGTTTATGACTACTACAAAGTAGAATATTGAGGAAGCATTTTCTCTGGTGGCTATTCACATGCACACATGCATTTCTTTCAGCTGAGGAGGATCTGTATTTTCTATAAATTATAGGGCTTATCGGCCAAGAAAAGAGTACTTCACATAAGGAAATTAGGGAGGAAGTGGTTAACACAATCATACTTATAACAAGTATATGCTGTGGATTGCTTTTTTCTCTTGGTATAAAAACTGGCTGTGTATATGCGATTGTAAATATCCAGTTGCATGTGTGTAAAGAAACAAGCTGTAAGGCATCTGGAGCCTTTAGCACTCCAGTATTTACTGAATGATTGAGGTAGCTGTTAGTAAGATATATAGTTTTAGAAGCTATTTAGGGTAGCTCTTGGACAGCCTTCAGATTGCAACTGAGTCTGGTTTGAACATTTTTCTCTCTGCTGGAAATAATGATCTTGTGTGAACCTCAGCAGCTGGATAGAGACATTGTAGTTTGCTATAGGCAAACACTCTTCCTCATTTTTTTTATAGAACACTCCCACGAAAACTGTATATTTAGCTGCATATCCGGATGTTTTCTAAATATTCAGATGTTTGGCATTGCATTGCCCAGATAACAATCAGCCAGCCCACACTTATTTATTAAATACCTACTATCTGCCCAGTACTATTCAGTTCTTTGGAGGATACAGTAGGAGCATAACTGAGAAATTTAGCTAAAGTTTTAGTTTTCAGTATCGTTGAAGACACAGTCAGATCCCAATCCTGTGTGCTTTTCTTCCAGAAACTGTTTCAAGATCCCTTTTGAGGACTATTTTTCCCAGCAGAGAGACCAATGCTTTTTTAATCTGAAGGATGCAGAGTAGAGCAGTGCTAAATTTCTTTTAAAAGTATATTTCATTAATACCTTTCTTGATCATTCTGTGGGATATTAGATTGCTAAAGGCTTAGATGCCCTCACAGCTTATTTCTTCACTCATATGTGATTATATTTATGAGGATGTTCTCACCCCAGGAGACTAAATATTCTGCATCTATTCTGCTCGGCTGTTTAAGACTGGCTAGTCTATTGAGATGCTGTTTACATCACGAAAATCATGCATTTTGTAATAAATGGGTTTGTTCTCTTTTTTTGGTAGATTATACAAATAAATTCTCAGGTTTCTTGTCATTTAGCACATTGCATCTTAGCTCTGCAGAGGGTTTCATTAGTGAATCCTCTTTACATCTGGAGAAGTTAAGGTAAATTTGTACTGCCATTTCAGTAGATAAGGAAGTTGGAGCAGACTGAGGATTGGTCACTTCATGAAGAGCTGGGACGACAGCCCTCTTAGCCCCTGGTTAGTTTAAGCCCTTTTCTAGACATTTAGGACAATACATTGTCTGTGAATGCAGGGGATTCAAAAATAGGATCATATCTTTTTTTTTTTTTTTTTTCCGGCTGCACCCATGGCATGGGGAGGTTCCCGAGCTAGGTATTGAACCTGTGCCATAGCAGCAACTCAAGCCACTGCAGTGTCAATGTCAGATCCTTAACCCACTGTGCCACAAGGGAACTCTTCCTATCTTTTAAACTCTGTGAGGAGCCCATGCACATGCCCGTTCAAGTGTGTGCCTCACTGAGCTGTCAGAGGCAGCCTGTGAGACCTTAAGTAGAAAGTAGATAGAATTAAAACTGTTTCAAGGATATTGGTTAGTGTATGTCTTCAGTTAAACTTCACAGCCAGACGCTTCAACTGAGGCATCCATTATCTGCTCTCCTGTATCTGATGTCACATTGATGACTTAAACTTTCCATTTTTCAAAGCCTGGGGCTTTTTGAGACCTGGATTTTATCTGCCAGTCAAGACTCATGAGGTCTTTTCAGTCCCCATGGCTGGCACAGAGGGGCTGGGGGATGGACCTGGGTGCATACAGAGTAGCTCCTTCTCTCAACCTTCCCTTTGTCCTCAGACTGTCCCTATGGCACCTTCGGGATGGAATGCAAACAGACTTGCAGCTGTCAGTCGGGCATATGCGACAGGGTGACCGGCAAATGTCTGAAGTTTCCCTTCCAATACTCAGTAGCCAAGGTTGCCAACCGGAGGTTTGTTTCTCACTCAGGTAAGAACTGATTCCCATAGAAACATTGCAAAAACAGCTTCATTTTTCATTTGAATAACCAAAAATATGGAGAAGACTAAGTTGTTTGTCTAAGTGGTTTTGTTTCCTTTACTTAAAGGAAAGGTGGGTGGTTGTTGAATTTGGTTGCTGTTTTTCAAAGAAACCTCATTAATACTTTTGAGGATTAGATAATTTTTCCTAAAGTTTACCCCAGTTTATATGGGGGATAAATGTGATTGATTACCAAAAACCTGTAATAAAAAATAATCAAGATATACACAAAGTTCTTTAAATTCCTCAGTGATCTGTTTTACACGCGTACTAGACGAAGCTGCTTCTTTCCCAACTTCACGTAGATAGAATACTCTGAGGAATTTATTGGCTACAGAAAGTATAAAACATTTCTTTTTTTAACTAAATGGAAGTGTTTAAATGGAATAATTCCAAGCATGTCTTTTCATGGATTTGGGAGAGAAAAAAGTATCGGTGATGAAAAATTGGGAATTATCTCTAAACCTTTGAATGAAAGCGTAGCAATGCTCACATGCTTCTTGTTAGTTCTTATATAGATTGTTAGAATGTGGGAAATACAGGCTGTGGAGTTCCTGTCGTGGCTCAGTGGTTAACGAGCCCGACTAGTATCCACAAGGGTGCGGGTTTGATACCTGGCCTTGCTCTGTGGGTTAAGGATCCGGCATTGCCATGTGGTGTAGGTTGCAGATGCAGCTCAGATCTGGCATTGCTGTGGCTGTGGTGTTGGCCAGCAGCTACAGTTCCAGTTTGACCCCAGCCTGGAAACCTCCATATGCCGAGGGTGTGGCCCTGAAAAAGACAAAAAAAAAAAAAAGTCTGTAAGATGATGCTGTGCACACTGGTTATCTTGCTGAGTAAATGGTTAGTACAATAAAGCTTGATTAAACTGAAAGTAGCTCCTTTAAACCGACATGTAGCCATAGCAACTGCTGGTATCAACAAATGATATACTTTCCCTCCTTTGACATATATGCTCATTTCCCAGTTTTACCTCCTTCTTATACATGGGTTCAGTTAAGCCCATCAAGATAAACGGGAAATACTGTGTTTTCAAATGAATTATTATTTTTAAGTATGGCTATGCCCTTAAACATTAATTTAAGTGAAAACCTTTCCTTAAACTATTAGGTGAATATTTTTGTGAATATCTGATCGAAAAATTGAGATCAGTATTGACATTTTAAACACTTACCACTTGTCCCTAGAGCCTTGAAAAGCAAGACGGGAGAAAACTGAGTTTATATCCCCAAAAAATTTTTTATTGAGATGAAATTCACCTAACATAAAATTAACCATTAATAATGAACAATTCAGTGGCATTTAGGACATTTACAGTGTTGCGTAGCCACCACCTCTGTCTAGTTCCGGCACACTTTTATCAACCCCAAATGAAACCAGTACCCACTAAAGAGTTACCCCCGTTCCTCAGCGTCTAGCAACCAACAGTCTACTCTCTGAGAAGAGACATTTTTTGAATGGTTTGATTGCTTTTAGTACAGGTTTGTAACCTATCATTCAGCACAGCTAGCCAGCTCAAATACTTGCAACTTCTTTTGTCTTATTTTGCTTTCTTAAAACAATAAGGTAAAAAGAACATTGAAGGAACAACTTTTGAATCCCTCTTCACTTGTTTAAGATTGCACCTAAACCTTCCCTGCCAAGAGGGGACTGAATCCCTGTTTCTGTTTGGGATGTATGTCTGGGGGCCTCCGGAGCGTCTTTGGAATAATCCTCAGTGATGGAACTCCTGTTGTCTCACCTCCAGCCTTCCTGCTGCACACACAGTAGCATTCTTCCTCATTTCCACTGGACCACTGGTGCAGTCTCTTTCCCTCGGGCCTGTCACCCTCTCTTATTTGCTTGCAGAGTCTGCAAAAATGTTCTCCACCATATAGATGCCTTGGAAACAGATACAGTTGACCCTTGAACAACATGAATTTGAATATGGACATTTTCCCCCAATAGATAGAGTACCTGTATTACAGATGTTTAAGTGCTAGGGAAAAGTTTGTTTTAGATTAGAAAGCACAATCTGTGGTATCAAAAGAACTAGGGTTTGAGTCCTGATTCTATCCAAACTGTTTCAGTTTCCTGCCCTTCAGTGAGTCATTTACCAGTTCCTTTGTTTTGGGGGCAGACATAGCGGTAGGTGGATTTTCAACTGTGTGGGGGATGGGCATGCCTAACACCAGTGTTGTTTAAGGGTCAACTGTATTTTGCTGGATGAAGTTACCCTAAAGGTTACACAAAAAATATTTCTGTACCCAAATTAGGTATCAAGATTCTTATTAGAAATGTATGGAAAAAGCATTTTCTGACCTAAGGTGTTTCCTTTCTTGAGCTAAAGGAGCAACTAAGGATGACTATTAGTGTAATCTTGTTAAACCTTAGTCAGGTTGAGGATGGAGCTCAAAATATCCTGAAGGCTCCATGCAAAAGCTGCCTGGGAGCCGCCCCTCTGTTCAGCTGTGCATTGTCCACATGGGACTTCTAGGACTTCAAGCACTACTATTTACAGGAGTGGGCTTGAGGCCTCCATCCTGCCTCAGGCTTCACATCACATCCACACAGGCCTTTGTAAATGGCACCAAGGTTCCTCAATACAGGGACTTTGGAGGTGCCTTTCATACCGTTATTGCATGAGATTGTCTTCCCTAACTTTCTGCCATTGGTCACAACATTCCTGGCAAATGGGCCTCCTGGTTTCCCATCTCCATTTGTGGTTGTCCAATAGTGGGCTCTCTAACTTTCCAGGACTGGGAATTTAGAAGCACCTTTTTGCTTGTGGGGGTAATGGTAAGATCTGGAAAGTTTCATGAATCTTAAGGCAAGCCATTTCATGATGTACACTGCTGAAGCAAACACACCTCGTTTCTCTTAGAAGCAGAAATTTTCATTTAAGAAACTCTAAATATTACAAACTTTTATGTAGAGCAAGAACTACTTTATAAAAGTTCTGCCCTTTGGTCTGCCCTGCATTCTGGAGCCACGTCAATAAGCTAATTCCTCTTCCATATTAGATAGTATACAAATCTTACTTAGAGATCCATACTTATAGCATGTGCTCATTCCATAAGTGTTTATTAAGTGGCTACTATGTTCCAGGCACTGTTGTAACAGTGAACAAAACAAAGACCCCCCCCCCCGCCTTCACGGAGCTGATATTCCAGTGGTAGAGTGAGATAATGCAGGGAAGAAAGACAAATGCATGTTTAGAATAAGTCAGGTGACAGCGAATGAAGAGAAATAATTCAAGGAGGTACTGATTGATAGAGAGCAGGTGAAACCCTTTGAATCTATTAAAGATTTCATTGTAAATCCATTGTAACACAGAAATAAGACCAAACCAGGCTTGATCCTGGAGTTCTAAACATTTGGACATGATTCATATTCCTTCTGATTTCAGAGCATGACATGGCATCTGGAGATGGCAATGCTGTGAGAGAAGAACTTGTGAAGGAGAATGCTGCCCGCTCTCCTGGAATGAAGTGGTTAAATCCACGCTGATCCTGGGTGGGATTTCTGAGAGAAGACTATTTTAATGATCATTCAACACACAGCCAACATTTTAGGAGTTGTCTGTATTATAGCATATGGACATATAAATTTTGGAGACCAAGTCTGAGTCAGGGTGGGTCCAGAAAAAAATTAGGCTACTAATAATCCATAAAAATGCATATGACTGAACTCTTTTAGATATGTATTAAATATTGGAATGCATATAGATTTGTTAAATATGTGTTTATAGTAATAGTGAAGAACTAAAAATGCAGTTTAGATAATCTTAACTTGGAGGGAGATAAGCCAAAGAGAAAGCTAGCCAAATCTGAAGATCACAGTGAGTCTACAGTTCTTTGAATCAATGTACATTAATGTTGGGATACAGGATGGAGGAAGACTTAGGAGCAAGAGAAGATGGGAGTGGGGTGGGAGAATGTGATATTTAGGTCTTCCTTGTGATAGCTTCAGTAGAATTTAATTGTGCTCCCCCCCGCCCCCCACCGGCTGCTTTGGGAAAAGTCAAAACAAAACAATCCCTGAAGGAAGTGGTATGTTTGAAGCTTGTGGGAGTTTTGAGTTGCAGCCTTGAATTGAGGCAGGTTTCAAAGGGCTGCTAATGTAGTTCCCAGGTTACTGCATCTGAAGGACGACGGTTCTGGGGCAGAGGGCAAACATGCACTTCCATAAATGGTTGTAAAGACCGCCACCTCAGATTGAGAGAGCAAGGAAGGATTTTGCCTACTTGGGGGAAGTGTGAAGGTAAATATTTATATATTTTTGTAAACAATTGTTAGTACAAGTCATCCTCCATACCCATATTTATCGCCCTTTCGAGAAAATAAACATGATATACTTTAAGATGGTTAGAATAAAGGTGTAACTCTGTAAGGTTTTGAAACACCCAAGGCATGGTAAATTTATTATTAATAATTCTAGTAATATTAACAGTAATAAGCATAAGAGAAACCTAGAAAAATTTAGTCACTGTTGATTTATAAAATGTCAAAACATGAGCAATAGAGGGAATTATTTAAAAGTAAGAGCAGTGACTTAAATGAATTTCAAATTTAAAGTAGAAAATGCTTTTTAGTAGGTTTGGAGAAGAGTCAGTTTCAGCAGGAAATGTCAGCTTTAAAATATTGTTCATTTTTATGTATTTTTTTCTTAAACTTGGTCGATAAGTGGAATTACGTGTACACTTGGATCTTAGCACAAACTGGACTGTTGTACTAGATTTTGTTAGGAAATATTTGAAGAAGTATTTTATTTGGAGTGAAGAATTATTTAAGAATAATTTCACTATTTACCTATATTTTATTCTCAAAGTTTGTCAACAGAGTTGTGAATATGTGTGTGGGAGGGTCTTTGAATGTAAGCTAAATAAGCTGTTAGGATTTATTTTAAAAGGACAAGTTTATGATTGATCAATAAAAAAATAAGACAGCCGCTCTGAGTCCATTCATGACTTCATTAATCATTAAAATATTTAAACAATTCATTCAATGAACAAGAACTCTTTAGTGCATATTAAAGGCCAGGCTTCTCAATTAAATTTTCTGCTACAGATAAGTGTATTCTGTCAAAACATGAGGCCAGAATATTTCTTTCTTTCTTTCTTTTTTTCTTTCTTTCTTTCTTTCTCTTTCTTTCTTTCTTTCTTTCCTTCCTTCCTTCCTTCCTTCCTTCTCTTTTTCTTTTTTCTCTCTCTCTCTCCCTCCCTCCTTTCTTTCTTTCTTTCTTTCCTTCCTTCCTTCCTTCTCTTTTTCTTTTTTTCTCTCTCTCTCCCTCCCTCCTTTCTTTCTTTCTTTCTTTCCTTCCTTCCTTTCTTCTCTTTTTCTTTTTTCTCTCTCTCCCTCCCTCCTTTCTTTCTTTCTTTCTTTCTTTCCTTCCTTCCTTCTCTTTTTCTTTTTTTTTCTCTCTCTCTCCCTCCCTCCTTTCTTTCTTTCTTTCTTTTTCTTTCTTTTTGCTTTTTTCTTAGGGCCACACCCGGGGCATATGGAGATTCCCAGGTGAGGGGTCCAATTGGAGCTGTAGTCATCAGTCTACACCACAGCCACAGCCACGCCAGATCCAAACCGAGTCTGCGACCTACACCACAGCTCATGGCAACGCTGGATCCTCAACCCACTGAGTGAGGTCAAGGATTGAACTTGCAACCTCATGGTTCCTGGTTGGATTTGTTTCTGCTACGCCACTATGAAAACGCCAAGAATATTTATTTCTTTGTGTCATATTTTTGGTCCACTAATGCCCTAGAGCTTCCTAAAAAGTTGGTCCTTATATATTAACCCATTCTACAGAGGCAAAAAAAAAACCACAAAACAAAACAAAACAAAACAAAAACAAAAAAACACTTCTATTGGTGTTTGAAAGTGGCTACACTTTTACACTTAAGAAGATATAGGCAAAGAAAAACCATTCAGTGTCTAAAAAAGAACAGAGTAAGATACAGTTTTGAAGACTGAACGTATGATATTGAAGAATGGTATGTTTACTCAGCCTTCATGCAAATTATGAAAACATTTTAAGTGAATTGATACAACGCTGAAAAAAAATATGTCTGTCTTAGGAAAAACATCCAGTTTTCCTGAATTAATTCTTTTTTTTAAAAGGAGAGAAACTGAATGTGAATGAGATAATATACTTAAGACATAAATATATTATTAAAAACAGAAATCACTGAAAATCCCTACTTTCACTAGTATGCAATGAAGTTTCAGGATATACTCTCAGGGATTAGAGTTATTTAAAAATCTGCTATCTTGGCATGAAGCCTGGAACACAGTCCAGTTTCTCCTTTGGGGTAATGTGGACAGTGGAACAAGAGTTAGACTAGGGAAGGACTTGCCTCTGCTCCCAGCTCTGCAGCAACTGCTTGTGTGACCGTGGGCAGTAACATCAAACAAAGGTGGACTCATTCGCTCTCAGGTACAGGTGTGTTTTCTAGCTGCTCAACTTCATGCTCCTGGGAGCCCTTTGTGCTCTTCACTTCCAAAACTAGTACCTGTCTATTCTGAATTGCTGTCATCTTTTGACTCTATTTTCATAGCAGGGGGTCTCCAAAATCTGGATTTTTGCATGCTTTTTGATTGCAATATTTTGAGCATGCAGTTTAAAAGATATATACATAGCATAGTATTAGTACATTATGTTCATTATAAAGCACACACTTAAATTAGAAATTTTAAAAGGATAAGAAATAAATAGAAATAGAAGTTCTGAGATTTTCTTCCTACCTCCCAAAAGGCCATCCTGGGGAACACTTGAAAAACAAAAGATAATGCCTTAGGCTGTGGTCGCCAATGAGTCCCAACCTCATTTGATTTTGAAGAGAAACCAAATTGACATTTTTCCATACAATAAATATCTCTGGAATGAAAGCATGGATGGATGGAAGGGTTCATGGGTAGATAAGCGGATGGAAGGATGGATGGGAAGAAAAATGGATGGTTGGAAAGATGAATGAATGAAGCAGGTGACAGGGCTTCTGTCTCCAGCAGAGCTGTAGCCACTAAGGGGGTAGATGGCCTCTCACTTCCTTTATCTCCCAGCCCCTCTGTTTCCTTGATGGCTGACTTATTCTGCCTACTGGGACATGAGATGATTGAAAAATCTGGAGGCATACATAAGAGTCAGCGAATACGATAAACAGGGTTGCCCAGGGCAACAGAGAGAGAGAGTGAGTCTCCCCAGGCACTGGGGACAGCACTGTGGTAGCAAAAACTGTAAGGTAATTTCTTTGGTAACCAGACTGGATTGTCATTTCTGTGAGAGGCAATTTGGGAAGACTCTTGTTTCCAGTCTACAATCTATTCCTTTCCTTTACCCTGAGTCTCCCAGGAAAAAAGAGGGCATAGATAAAATTCAACATTACGCAGATGTTTAGAGGGTGAATTGATTATTTCTGATTATCCATCGATTAACACTAATCATTAAAATAAGGCTTATCTTTAAAAGGGTGTATGTTACAGAACAGTGGTTCTCAAATTTTAGTATGCATTGGTATCCTTGATAAAACACAAGTTATTGATTCAGGATGCCTGAGGTGAGGCCCAAGGATTTTCTATTTTAAAAAGTTCCAGGTGATGTAGGTGCTGCTGGTCCAGGGACTATACTTTGAGAATCACTGACATAAGGAAATCTAGATTTGTCTAGAAGGGAGATAAACTAAGGGGTAATCAAACACAATCATTGCTGGCTTTATGAAAGAATGCATTGCAGTCTTTTTTTTCTTTTTTTAAAAATTTTGTCATTTTAGGGCCACACCCGCAGCATATGGACGTTCCCAGCATAGGGATCAAAGCAGAGCTATAGCTGCCAGCCTATGCCATTGCAGTATTTCTTAACCACTAGGCTCATTCAACTTTTTGTTTGAAGATATTTAGCTATTTAAGTAGCTGAGAAGGTTGAAATATCAGAGAATTTAAGCTACACTGTAGTGTACAAGGCATATTAGCAAATGTATCCAGTGTACACCAATGTACATTGGTGGTGAAAACCCTACTACTTATTATGGTACCACTGTTAGCCATTGAATTTTAGAAATGAAAACATAAAAATCTGTAGTTTACCTGCCCCATATTTAAAAATAAGCATACACACATACACACACACATGAGGGCTTTAAAAGTATACCTCCTTTCAGGCAAAAATTCCAGTTTTATGAATTTATTTTATAGAGAAAAAAAATTTAATTGTTCAAAAACATTTTTACAGGCTCCCTTTGTGTGTTGAGAGCGTAACATAGTGTCTGTGAGGATGTGGGTTCTATCCCAGGCTTTGCTCAGTGGGTTAAGGATCCTACCTTGCTGCAAGTTGTGGCATAGGTTGCAGATGTGGCTTGGATCTGGTGTTGCCATGGCTGTGGAGTAGGTGTCAGCGGCAACTCTGACTCAGCTCCTAGCCTGGGAACTTCCATATGCCACAGGTGTGGCTGCTAAACGAAACAAAAGATTTTTACAACTGACATTGCAGTGTTTTCACCATATGGAAAAACTGAAAATAATCTGAAAAGGTCCTTGATAGGATATTGGTTAAAGAAATGACAGTACAGCCAAAAACTGATTATGATTTAGACATTGAAAATTATGTACTGCATAGAGTGATTGACAGGTTCACTGCAAAGCAGAAGGTGACAGTGTATTCGGTGCTGGGATTTGGTCCGCAGTAAGGCTGATGGTGGAATACACAGTTAGGCTGCGGATTCCTTCTAGATTTTCATGATTCCCTCTCTCCAGCTTGAGAGCCGCTATTTTTTTAGAGTGAAACATTTATCAGGTTTGCCTGAAACATTCACCTTAGTTTTCATAGAAACAACAAACCTCTTCAGTGCCGCTAGCTTATTCATCTTTTAATATTTAATTATGTAACAGTGGTAACTGGCACAGACAGGTTTGGGGAAAAATGTAACAGGCTCTTGGTATGTTTTTATTTGAACTGGTAGAAATACAAATGTGCCTGTCTGCATCCTTCAGTAGACACTATGGATGTCAAATGCTACCCAGAGAGAATGGAGATGCAAGTGATTTCAGTAAGAATACGAACTGAAGTCTGCTTGAGAGCACTTCTACTGTACATTAAGTAAAAAAAAAAAAAAAAAAGCATGCTGCAATGCCATATGAATAATCTAGAAATCGATATAAATTGAGATATTAACAGTGATGCCTATTTTTATCTTTTACACCTTTAGCTATTTAAAAAAATTTTACAATTAGCTTTATAAATGAGAAAAAGAATATATCTCCATTTTTGAAAATTTAAATTGCAGCAAATTTAAACACATGAAAACAAATTAGTGGTTTATTACACACGTGGTGAACTAAGAACATCATCCTATATGTCAGTTGTTTCGAGATATGGTTCATCATCCCGGCACTTTGTTAGACATGGAGATAGGATTTCAAACCAAGTAAATGTAGAGAATCATAGTTTTCTTGCAAATACTAGAAAGGCTACAATGCACATTGCACCTCTCTTGTGGAACAAACCTTGGTCCAACAGAAGCAAAGCCAGCGAACACAAGTTATAGATAAATGTCTCTGATTACAGATACACATTTTGAATTACAATATGCCTCTGCACCTAGGCACAGGAATGCTATCTGCTTAAGTGGGTGGTCAGGCGACCAGGGTTTTTAAAGTATTTCCTGACACCTGTGAGGTTGGTAAATATTTCCTGTTTTTGTTGTGTCTAGAGAAAACAGGAATTAACAACTTGGAAGTGATTATTAAACAGACATTGTGAATGACTTCTCTACAGGCAGTTCCCAGTATGAGCTTTCATTTTCTTAAAATCTATCATAACATATTTCTCTTAAAGGAAAAACTAGTTGTCATAATAATCTGGCAACTAATGGAATGGTGGAAGATAAACTTACACTCAGGAGGCATGGCACCTGTATTAGTTGTGGGATGTGTACTAGGCATGTTTAGAATTTAAATATAAATCCAATTGTAAGTTTTCAAAAGTAAGCAAAACCGAGAAAGTAAGCGATGCACAGCCTTTTGATGATTATTGATACACAGGCCTTTTGAAAAATATTTTTGATTATCTGAAGTGCTGTGGAAGGACCCTAGAGTTTTTTAAAATAATTCAATGAGTTTATTATACTTACAGTTATACGACCAGACTCTAGAGTTTTTAATCAGAAGAAGCTAGATTTAACTCACTGCAATACTTATTAGTTATTGACTTCAGATGTGTTCTTTAACCATGCTGTTCCAGCGTCCTCTGTGTAAAGAGTAGATAATGGCTTATGTGCAAAATTGTAAGGATATTTCCACATGCTCTATGTACCATTTTATCCTATCCCTGTGTCTGCATATACTAAGCTTTGCAATACAATGGCAGGTAATTTAAGTGTTCTTATATAAGCCATTCTCCCTTTTGGGATAGTTAAGATATCTATTAATTGCAGCAAGACTGAAATATTTAAAATATTTTACACGTTCTGTTAAAGATGAATAAATAAAGATACTGAAGAAAATCAACTGACTGCTTAATGAACTGGCAGATGTCTGTTAAAGGTAAATAGCAAGGAACAAAATTCAGTTACTGTCGTTTGAAACTCTCTCACAATTCTACAAAAGAAGTGACTATTTTTAAAGAACAAATAAGTGTTCTATTTAAATCTCTAAACAATTATTAGTATGCTCCTGGAAAAAAAAAAAAAGGTACAATGCTTCAGGAGAATGCAAGGGAGCCCTACAGATGTGGTACACTTCCCTGTGTATTATTTTTAGTTTTCTATTCCTGCCTTTTATTTTGGGACTTGGCCCGCTTCCTTTGTAGTTTCCCCTTAACTTATTCATACCTTTCTTTCTTATATAATGCATTTTAAGCTGCCTTTTTTTCACCTCTCAAAGGAAACTCAAGGAATGTTGACCAGTTCAGAAACCCCTGCCAGTCTTGGCAACAGCAGAGTTCTTGGTTTAAAAACAACCTTGGAAATCCAGGATCCTGGTTGACTTTCTAGTTATTTAATGAATCAGAGCTACAGAGGGATCTGGGGCCAGAGATGAGCAGATTTTTGAACATTTTATGAAATTGTTTCATGGCTTATGGAAACTGGAGGAATTTGAAAATGGACTCTATTTTCCATAGTTTTCTACAGAAGCAAAATCCAGTTTAAAAAATAAGAAGAGAGTTCAGTAAGTCTAGTTTGGGGCTATTTTACCTTTTATCTCTGTGCGGTGAGGCAATGTATTTGGAAGAGCATCCATCCTGCACGATGTCAATGGAAGCAGAGTGCGATGGAAAGTTATGGTCCCCGTTTTTAAAGAGCCCTATAGAGAAATTGTGGGGATGGGACAAACAAAACTGAAACATGCAGGAGCACAATCTAATCATGTGTGGGAGTTTATGGTTCTTTGGTGGCAAGCAAAACAAAACAAAACAACACAGGGAAAAAAATTACTTTGGCCAAATTCAACAAAAGTGTACTTTATTGGTAGGACATGAGGTGCCTGACAAAGTGTAAAAACAAAAACACCTGCTGAACCAGTCAGTCTGGAGGATGCTGGACAGCTTGGGAGGTACAGGTGGCAGGAGCAGATAGACATTCTAGCTGCTCTGGAACAAAGGGCTACAGTTGTCTTGGTGCTATTCTAGTGCCAATTTTCTTTGAAATTCCTTTTTCAGGGAATTACCCTCTGACTTTGTGGTACATTTTCATGAAGAGCTCCACTGTGACCAACATTCTTCCTTTGCAGTGGATTTTAGTTTTGGATGTAGCCAAAGCCATTCAAAGCCTGATCTGGCCTATGAAATATTGATTAATTTGGGCAGAACTGTTTTGGTAAAAACAAAACAAAACAAAACAAACCCAGTTATGTAAGAACACAGGATAAGATAAGGTGTAGGAAGAGGATTTGGGCAAGAAATGGTGACTTGGGAGCCAAGAAACTCACCCTGTGGTCCTGGGGTTTTAGGATGTAGGGTCCTAGATCACTTGTGTTAATGGTGCTCTCGGGAAAAGTACGGCATGTGTTACTCAAGTGTCTTTGCAGGCTGACTAAAGCCTCTCCATAAGGCTGACCAGGTACAGGTGGGATTAGCATGGGGGCAAGGTATGGTGTCAGTAGGGGGAAGCAGTCACCCTTTGATGTCTCATAGTCTAGTCTGACCATCGATTTCTTTTTTTCCCTTAAATGACTTTATTTTCTGTTAAAGACAAAAACATTATGATTCGCAATTGCATTAAGGCAAACTTTTTTTAAGAAAAAAGTTATTTAACATCAATGACTTTTTATTCTTCATCTCGAAGAACATTTTTAAAAACCTCTTCCTTTCAAAGCTACCTAAATAGCTGCAACTTATGCTCAAACAGGAAAAACATATAATACGCATATATATTGAGAGTGGCAATGCTAGCGTAAATGTGATAAAATGTTAACCTTTGAGGAATCTGGATGAAGGGTATATGGAAACTTTATTCTATTCTTGAAACTTTTCTGTAAATCTGAAAGTAGGTCAAAGTAAAGGTTAAAAAAGTGATCACTGAGATTTTGATCAGCATTCCCATGCTTCTCCCTCTACTGTCATTTCTTCACTTGTCTTTACAAAAATTACGTCAACATAACATCTCTTAAAAACCTTGCTGCTACTCTTAGGAAATGTGCTCAAAATGGTGACCATCCCTTTTCTTCTGAGGACCTGAAAAGCACTATTTCTCTTTCTCAGAGTCTGCATGGGGGTCTTGACACCCAGAGGTAACAGGAAAAGTCAAGACTGCATCACTGAGGGACCAGAACACCTATTTTTTGCAGGTGGAGGTGCAGCAGGGCCAGCAAGGACCGTATCAAGACTGACTCTGACACCTGCAGCGAGCAAAGGCAATGACTAGAGGGATGTGTCCATGCTGGAGAGAGAGCATATATCAGACGCTGAGAAAGAGTTTTCCAGGGCAGATGCCAGGTTCCTCTTGACTCTCTAATCACTGTGGCTCATTGTAAAGCACCACATCTGGTCAACATTTTCCTTTTTGGTGCAATTATTTATCAGGCAATAAAGAATGAATGGATCTAGCTCTTCCACTTGGGCATTTATCTGCAGAAAATGAAAACACTTAACTTGAAAAAAATGTCTGCACCCTCAAGTTCATTATAGCATTATTTATAATAGCCAGAACATGGAAACAACCTGAGTGTCCATCAAATAATGAACGGATAAAAAAATATGGAGTTCCCATCATGGCACAGCAGTGATGAACTCGACTAGTATCCAAGGGGACGTGGGTTCCATCCCTGGCCTCATTCAGTGGGTTAAGGATCTGGAGTTGCCATGAGCTGTTGTGTAGGTCGCAGACAAGTCTTGGACCCTGCATTGCTGTGGCTGTGGTGTAAGCTGGCAGTTATAGCTCTGATTCAGCCCCTCACCTGGGAACTTCCACATGCCATGGGTGTGGCCCTAAAAAGACAAAAAAAAAAAAAAAAAAAACAAGAAAAACACCCAATGGAATATTATTCAATAAGAAGAAAGAAATTTTGCTGTTTGTGGCAACATGGATTAACCTTGAGGGCATTAAGCTAAGTAAAATAAGTCAAACAGAGAAATACTGTATGAGCTTAGTTATACGTGGAATCTAAAAAACAACCAGAAAAAAAAAAACTCATAGATACAGAAAACAGATTGGTGGGTATCAGAGGGGGGCGGGGGGACAGAGGTTGGTGAAATGGGTGAAGGGGGTCAAAAGGTACAAACTTGCAGTTATACAATAAATAAGTCATGGGAATTAATGTATAGCATTAGGACTATAGTCAATGATACTATGTATTTTAAAGGTGCTAAGAGAGTAGATCATAAAATTTCTCATCGCAAGAAAAGAAAATGTGTGACTCTATACGGTGATGAATGTTAACTAGACTTGTGGTGACCATTTCTCAGTGTATACCAATACTGAATCATTGTATTGCACACCTGAAACGAATATCATGTTATATGTCAATTCTGCCTTAATAAAAAAGAATTGTTGAGTATGGTTAGCTGTTCCTATTCAAGCAAGATCAATATGCCGTTTTCAGAGAAACACTCTGATGGGGAGATTAGTGTATTGATTTTTTTCCATCTCACAGCCTGGTGGCAGTCACTTAGACTGCTCGGGTATGTCAGGGTTTTAATTCTGAAATCCTGCATAAATGGGAATATTCTGACTGCTTGATGGATAAAAACTCAGATGGGAAAGACTGGGCCAGATGTCTTCACCTCTTCCACTGTCTGTTTTCTTTCCTTTGAGTGCTGGCTCGGCTGCCCTCATTTAGTTTTCTACGTGTTTTGAAGTGAAGAGAAAAGGTCTGGGAGGGAGTCGGTTTCCTGGGAAGAAAGCCTGTGAAGGTATTGGGGTCATTCTTCTCAGACACTTTGTTTACTGTCAAGGGAGCTGGAGTGTGTGGCTTTGGGGGACACTTTATTTGTGTCTTTAGGAATGACACACCTTGGGGGTGATAAAGTAAACTCTACTCATCATGCTGTGGGAAAAGTTTTTTCCTTAATGACTCGAAAACATGAGATTGTTATTCTGAAAAAGCAGAGTACATCCTCATTCCACACAAACAATGTGACACGGACCTGGAGCCAGGCCAAGGTTCTCTATGAATAGAACTTAGCAAAGAGAGTGTTAGAAACACTTCACATTCGAATGGCAATCCTGGATGCCTGATCCCAGCAAAGGAAATGATTTACCTGCTTCTCAAATGTAGAAATTAAGAGGATTCCCTCTTGTCCTCCTACACGGAACAGGACCAGGGCTTCCTGCTTAGCAAGGCTCCCTGTCTGTGCAACTGAGCTAAAGCGGCACCTGCCATCCAAGAGGCATTTGCTTTTTTTTTTTGTCTTTTTGGGGCCACACCCAAGGCATAGGGAAGTTCCCAGGCTAGGAGTAGAGCTGGAGCTGCAGCTGCCAGCCTACGGCACAGCCACAGCAACACTGGATCCATCTTCCAATCCACACTTCTTTTCACCATGCAAAGAAGAATTGCAGCCTCCAAAGGTCCTTGACACCTGGGCTGTGCCATCGAAAGAACAGACCCAGAGTAGAAGAGGATGCTGACATTTGGGTTTGCCTCATTTCCTTCCACTCTCCTCAGGATCCAGGAGGACATCAGGTCTGACTGCATGGTACTGACAAATCTGCCGAGACAGTCATGGCTCAGGCAGGTGAGGAGCACACTAAGGTGGAGAGCATGGACAGGCGGAGCTGGTGAGCCATCCGAAGTGAAAAGGATGAATACAGTTGTTCAGGTCTGTGGTGGAAACTCCAGCATGCTGCCCAGAGATGCCTTCAGAAATGGACCACTCACTTGGCGCATTTGCTGGGAGTGCTGCCAGCAGGCAGATGCCCTCAGCCGTCAGCTTCCTTTCAGAATTGCCTCCGTTAAGGACAGTCTTTCGGGGGTGGGGGGGGGGGGAAGCTGCCTGTATCCATAGACTAATCAACATGTGGGTCCAAAGGCCCAGTCCCCTTGCCCCAACTTGGGACAGCTCTGAATGGTCTTCCCAGGTTCAAAACTCCCAGCAGGTTCCACTGAGGTTTCTGTGGAGACTGCATTACAGCTCAGTTTCTCCCTCTGTCTAATTCTCTTCACCTGTCTTCCCTTCCCTCTCCCCGCTCCCATCTCCCTCCCTTCCCTTCCACAGGTGTTGCTCCAAGGATTCTACTTACCGCCCCCCCACCCAGGGCAACTTCATCTCCATCTCAGAGTTGGCTCCTCAGGGAACTTAACCTGCGACAGGCAGCCAGCCTAGAGAGCTAGTGGGGGTTTCCACACAACCCAATTTCCTCACCAGGTGGCAGTCAATGTAATGCGAATGCTTGCCTTTTTGTGATCTTTTGTCCTAAGTGGGTGCCTTTTTTGTGACTCCTCTGCCTGGAGGGGGCGCCTTTCTGTAATTCATCAGCTGGCAGGAAGCACTTTTTAATTGGTTGGCCTAGTAGGTGTTCTCTTGCAATCTACATTAAGCCACCAGAAAGTGTCTTTTGCTAACTCAAGCTCCGTATCGCCAGGGTACAGGCCTATTAAGTTTGGATAAACTACAAAAAAGATAAAAATATTTCTGGGAAAAAAAATCAGGGAGGAAGTGAAATATAGTGTCTTGAATTTGAGGGAAAAAAATAAACTAAGAGGAAATTCCATAGGTAGTTCATCAGAGCTCAGGTCCTTGGGATTTTATTAATCTGAAGGGGAAAAATGCAAAACGGAAATCGCTCTTCAGAATTAAAGGCACCTCCCGAGGTGGCAGGAAAATGGCTGAGGGGTCCATTGCTCTTTGCTATTTAGGCACAATCAAAAAGTATTTTTCAGTGTTGTGTGGCCTTCTCCTGGGTATTGCGATAGCTCACCACAATGCCCACGGGCCCTTGGCAAACAATAGACAGGAACCAGAGAAAAGGCACCACAATTCCATCAGGACTACTTCAATTTAATTTTAGGCCAAGTAAAAGAAACTCTAGATGGAACGTCCAAAGTGTCCACATAGTAAAAATAGAAAAATTCCTTTGTTTTGGGACAGTGGGACAGGTTTGAAGATTTGCCTTGAATTATTTGTATGTGTTACCACCCTGAACAGAATGTAAGCTCCTTAAAGACAGGGGAAGTCATTCTGTATCCTTGATAAACTTGGTCCAACATTTCACACATATTAAAAGTATAATGAGTATAATAATAACAATAGTTATGAATGTATGAAAGAATGAATGAATCTAACCCCTACTGATCAACCCTGGTCTTTTCACTGATTTATTCATTCAGTAAATTTACTTGCTGCCTTTCATGAACCAAATCCTGGATCAATAGAAAGAAATGACAGAATAGTGTACAGAGAGAATTATGCAATGGGCTAAGCCCTTACGTGAGGTGTGTCCAGGTCTACCAAGGGGCTCAAGAAAGGATCTTGGAAAAGACAAACTGAGACTTGTAGGGGTTTGATAAAGAACAATGTAGGTCAAGAAAGTTTGAGGCAGAGGGCAAAGGATGTGCAAAGACATGGAGACTTGTGAGTTCATGGCACGTCTAAGGAATATTAAGTAACTCTACACGACTAATGGATCCAGGGGAAAGAGGAATTTAAGATAAAGTTGTGGAGGCAGGCTCAAGGCAGACTGTGCAAGATCTTTAATTCTCTTGTAGAAAACAAGTAGAAGCTGTACCCTACCCCCCCAAAAAAAGGAGTTTCCATTGTGACTCAGTGGGTTAAGATCCTAATATAGTGTCTGTAAGGATTCAGGTTCAATCCTTGGCCTTGCTGTAAGGATTTGGTGTTGCTGTAAGGTTCGGCCTAGTTTGCAGATGTGGCTCAGATCCTGCATTGCCGTGGCTGTGGTGGAGGACTCAGATGTAGCTCCCATTTCAATCCCTAGCCCAAGAACTTCCATATGCCCCCCAGCTGCAGCCATACAAGAAGGAGGAGGAGGAGGAGAAGGAGGAGGAGGTGGAGGAGGAGGAGGAGGAGGAAGAGAAGCTAGACACACTTCTGTGCACCATTGTATAATGATGAATTCAGTTGTACACTGGTGTAATGGACACAGAATGAAGGTGAAGAAGTGTCCTCTTAGCTTTGTCAAGGTAGATATAGCCCAGTAATGAAACACTGAGGATGGTGAGTACTAGGGACAGGAAGTTTGAGCTGTCGGGCTGTTTATTATGTGGTGGGATGACCTCATATCCAGAACTGGATAAACACAAATAGTACCCATATGAGTATAGAGAACTTTCAGTCCTCTTCTAAATATAACATCATTTCGATCCTTACACATGGCTGTGAGGTGGGCCGGGGCAGAGATGTCCCAGACTCTGCAGTGGGGAGTTGAACGGTCTGTCTAATAGATAGACTTACAGCAGATTCTTTCTTTCTGTAGAAATTTATGGTTACCAGAAGTCATCCATCTACTGGGAAGGCAGAGATTTACAGTTGTGTCTTTCCACGCTATTGGTTAATAATCTCTGTGGAAATATGGTCCTGGACTAGTAGACCCACCGATGAACAAACCCAAACAGGAGACGTGCCAGGATAAGGTGAACTGACATTCAGGGTGTTGAAGATATGTGGGCTGGGGGTGCTTTGCGAGCCCAGATTTGCCTATTACTGATGATCTAGTTATCCGTCTGCAGCCCATGTTAAATTTTATTAGATCTGAGCAAAGTACTACAGAGTCTTCTTTAGCAAGATTCCAGAATAGGGAGATGAAGAGCGTGTAGTCAGTCATAGTAAAGAAAGCAGTAATTCTGGGGCAGAATAAAATTCTTCATGAAAAAGGAAACAGGTGCCACTGGCTCCAAATTCTGCTGTTAGATTTAGAGTTCGTTTGTTGTCTGTTTTAGCACTTTGCACAAATATGAAGGTATGAAAGATTAAAAAATGTAAAGATTTTAAATATGTTTGGGATCAAATATTAAGATGAAGACTTTTGAATTACTTTTGAGGGTTTTTAATTTTATTTTTTTTAATGGAGTGTTTGCCAAAGGAATGACTGCATTTTAAAAAGTTTGGGCCAAAGATCCATAGATAGGGGTATTTCAAATTTCCTTTCCTACAGTTTAAATGGAAAATTTTTGGCATATATTTTTCAGCTCTCCAAACCAGTCATTAACTTTACACTTACTCTGTTCAGCCTGCTATTTAGTCCACACAGAGTGTATTGCCAGGACAGTTTTTCATTTTATGTTGGATTTTCTTTTTTTTTTTTGGAAGTAGATACACTTATAACTTAACAGTCAAGAACCAAAATTACTGTAAAAACCACATTGCCACCAACATCTTAAAAATGTCTCCAGAGATAACAAAACCTTTAACAGAATAAAAACACACTAAATTTTTTAAATTACAGTTATAGTTCACAACTGAACATGAATACCCATTTTATATGGGTTTTCTCTTGAAGGAGATAAGATTTTAAAAGAAAATATTACTTTAAAAAGTACATTTTTGATAAACAGTAATAAAGGACTTCTGTCAAAATGGCTCAGTAATTTCATGTTTGAGTAATCCCTTCTGTGCCAAACATGTATATTGAGAAAAAAAAAAAAAGATGTAGCCAGATTAGAAAACCAGATAAATACCCTCACCAACAATCCTCATGAAATGGAAGATGCCTGAATGTGGTGAGCAGCACCAAAGCTCTGAGCTTGCTGAGCTCTGGGTTGGAGCTGGAGGTTGAGCATCTGCCAGGATAAGGAGACAAAAAAGCATTTTGAAAGACAGGGGACAGGATTCAGGCTCCCTTGAAACGAAAATATAGGGTGGGCTTTTGCAGATATGAAAGGAGGTTGAAACCTCTGCCAGAGCTGTGGTTTAAGGAAGTTTCTGAATTAGGAAAATCCTATAAACCAAGATGCCCGCTGGCTGGGCTGATGGATCTGCAGTCTCTCCAAGACCATCCTTGTGCAAACTCTGTGACTGGTTAGGTTCTGTGCAGGGCTAGTGGCACCTGAGGGAGTCAATTACAAAACCACAAAATAGGAGAGGGAGTGTGGAGAATAAGAAAGAGAGAAACATTTCACAACAACAGACTCCTAAAACTTTCCATTCAAAATTATGCCTGCATATTACAATTCCAAAATATGTGCTAAGAAAGACTAATAAAATCAACAATTGGGACATGAATTTTCTAAAACTAAACTAATTTTATAAAACCTGAGGACCTCTAGAACATCTGAATTTTCATACAGAAATACATATATGCATGCAAATAAAACAGAAAGAAATGTGTTAAGAATAGATGGTTAAAAAGCTGTATGAGATGTTTGTAAATTTGGGAGATTAATCTCTTGTCGATTACTTCATTTACAAAGATTTTTTATACACCAATAAAATTTTTAAAAATACATAGTTAAGAGAACCAGTTAGAAATCTTGGAAATATACAATATAATTATTAGAGAAAATATTTGGTAAATAAAGTAAACCCTGGACTATAGAGATGGAATTATAAATTAGTAGGTGGTACTGAGAAATGCAGTCAGTGAAACGTATAAAGACAAATAAAACCTTAATGAGCAGTGAAGTGCCCATATTGGAGACTCTGAGTGTCTCCTTCCTTGGCATTCTAAACGAAGAGATCAAGGAGAATTATACAGAAGCAGTAAATAAAGAGTTAAAAGCTCTTCACTGCTTTATTTATTACTCATGAAAACAAACATGAGTTTTCATACTGAAAATGTACTCCAAGGGATAAAAAATAAAAGTAAATAAATTTAGGGAGTTCCTGTTGTGGCTCAGTAGTTAACGAACCCAACTAGCATCCGTGAGGATGCAGGTTCGATCCCTGGCCTGGCTCAGTGGGTTAAGGATCCCGTGTTGCTGTGGCTGTGGCTGTGGTGTAGGCCGGCAGCTGTAGCTCCAATTCGACCCCTAGCCTAGGAACCTCCACATGCTGTGGGTGTAGCCCTAAAAAGACAATAAATAAATAAATCTAGATTGAGATATGTTAGCATGAGACGCAGAACATTAAGAATAAAGAGAAAAAAAATTAAGTTTCCAGAGACAAAAGACAGATTACTCTAAAAAAATAGCTATTGGTTTGACAAGAGATTTCTTATTAGCAGAAATAGATACCACTAGAAACTGGAATAACATCAAAATGATTATCAACAAGACTTTTTATATCCAAATGAACTCCTATTCAACGCTAAGAATAAAATCATGGCAGTTTCTGACATACAAAACTAAAGGTCTTCAGCAAAAGAACTGCTATTGTATCTACTTCAAGAAAAGGAAAAGAAAACCCAAAGAAAATGCATGGAGTTAAAGACCCAACTTTGAACACAAAAATCAATTTTATAAAGTTGGTAAACTTTATTAAAAATGGACCTTAAATGATCATTGTATGTGTGCATATGCGCATGTGTATGTGTATTAAAGAAGGGACAATACTGACAATATTATAATAGGAAATAATGTTGAAAGAGTAAACTGTGTTGGGATCTTTCATTTGTTCAGAATGAGCATAGAATAACCAGTAAGAAATGTTCAGTTAGTTTTAAAAATACACACATACATACTTAAGAATAACCACAAAAAATAAAAACATAGCCAATAACTTCAAAACTTACTGAAGGAAAAAGCAAATGAATGGAAGTCCCTGTTGTGACTCAGCAGTAACAAACCCAACAAATATCCACGAGGACACGGGTTTGATCCCTGGCCCCACTCAATGGGTTAAGGATCTGGTGTTGCTGTGAGCTGCGGTGTAGGTCACAGACGCGGCTCGGATCCTGGGTTGCTGTGGCTGTGGTATGGGCTGGAGCTACAGCTCCAATTTGACCCCTAGCCTGGGACCTTCCATATGCCATAGGTTTGGCCCTTAAAAAGAAAAAAAAAAAAAAAAAGTGAATGAATGAAGAAAACTTTAACATGCTTTTAAAGAATCATTTCTGCCTTTTGTTGAATTTATGAATAGAAAAAAAATTAAAGAAAATGGAAGAAATAAATTCAAATATATCAGCAAATTTAATAAATGTAAGAGGATTCCCTGCCTTCTGTTACAATAAATAGAGATTATAGAGTTCCCTGGTTCAGCAGGTTAAAGACCCAATGTTGTCTCTGTGAAGATGTGGGTTCGATCCCTGGCCTTGCTCAGTGGGCTAAGGATCCAGTGATGCCATAAGCTGTGGTGTAGGTCGAAGATGTGTCATGGACCTGGTGTTGCCTTGGGCTGTGGCTGTAGGCCACAGCTGCAGCTCTGATTTTATCCCTGGTCTGGGAACTTCCATATACCCTAGGTGTGGCCATAAAAAGAAAAAAAATAGAGATTATTAGGTTGGCTGAAAAAAACCTAAAATCCATCTGCTTTCAAAAGTCATACTATACAATAATATGATATAAAAAGACTGAAAATAAAGGAACGGAAAAAATACATCTTGTGTTGGATACAGATCCTGGCTTGGCATTTTCAGAGAAGAAATCTTCAAACAGTCTATGCAGCAGATGCAAGTTAAAAGTTAAAAGAGGACCACTTTGATGGAACGGATCATTGGATTATCCACCCAACTTCTACACTTAGACCTTGTTGCCTCTATTTGAGTGAGAAGCTACTGTAACGTAAACCCTTTAAGTAAACAAGAAAAGAGCTTAGGAGGAGGATGGAGGACTTGAGTTGGGGGTTAGAAAAGAAGGCAATCAGTGTGGATAGAAAGTGTCAAAATTATATTAACACCATTTCAGAACATTGGTGCTCTCTTGTTTGATTCTAGCATTTGATTGCCTGAAGAAAGGATCCGATTGGGTTAGTTTGCCACCACCCAATCAATACTCATTGGGCAGAGTTAGTGGCTGTCACCCCCAGGAGACCGGCTTCCTCCTGAGCAGCCCAATCCTGCTTGCTTTTCATTTGGCTGACCTCTGGCCAAATAATCTGTGACAATAGTAACTGGCTTGGTTTCACTCAGTAGCAGCGGTAAAAATTATAGCAATTTGGACAGAAAAATGCCATTTGGAGTCTCTTTTGTGAACAGAGACTGTGTAACAGATAGGCAAATAAAGGCTTGGTGACTTTTCTGGTACAACTGGCTTCTCTCTCTAGTTCTTGATGTGGCTGGAACACACTGATTGCCTGCCCTGGAGAACTGCCCCCTACGAGCCCTGCGGTATGCCTGACTAGGATGAGAGGGACGATGCAGAACAAAATATTAGTTTTATAACCTCCGACAACAGAATTTCCCCTGGCGTGGAATCAATTGGTGCAAAAACTGGGATCCCCAGAGCCTGGAAAGTCTGACAGCTTTAAGGAAAAGAAAAGGATTCCTCTGCATGCAGGAGAAAGGAATTTACTCGTTTCTCTAAAGTTGGGGGGGGTGTTGGTCATCCGATTTCAACTCAGTGATACTGGGCTACTTCTTCAGCTGTCAGTGAAACCTGCTGCCTAGAGATGTTAGTGAGTTGATCTAAGCAATTAAAATAATATTTCATTTTTCAGATTGGATAGGGTTGAAGAGAGGAGAGAGAGAACAAATGAAATGGGGAGAGGCTGAAACCAGGGAAAATGAAGGGGCATAAAGCTCAAACTCACAGCTCTGCTAGTTGGACATTTCAAGGACAGTGATGGCTATGATTTAATTTTCAATTGTTTGTGCTGCCTCTTTGTAAACGTGTTATCCATCATTTCCAAACAAACTTAAAAATCTTTAGGAAAGTCTACTAGGCTCTCCAACCCCAAGGGGGAGTGAAGTTTTACCAGGTGGAACTCACAGAAGGAGCTAATTTTAAGGCTGGGTTAATTCAAGTAGAACCAAAATCAGCATCCTAAAAGGCAGAGGAGACCACAAAAACATTAACTACTGCAAAATCAAAGACAATTTGAGAATGGCTTTAGATTTACATAAGCTGGGAAATTTAGAGGTTCTAGCCACCTTCTAATCTTGCTAACCTGGTTCCCGGGAGAAATTCTCTTCTGCTTGTGAAAATGAGGCAAAAACAACTCCATTTTCCTTCTTTGATTCATCAGGTTTATGTACATCAGGTCTTCCTACAGGATGCCAGTGGAGCACGGCATAAAAGAAAAGTAAAATGACTGAATATTCATAGGAATTCTGGACAATCTTCCAATAGCCTAACCAGACACAAGAGTTACTTAATGCTTCAATAGTTTAAAAAGCAAAGCTTGGATAGTTCTTTCACGCTAGAGACAAAGTTTTTTCCTTTACAACTCCCTTTATAGTTTTGTGTACATTATTTAAAGTTCCTCTATGAAGAAATGTCAGAAAAATTGAGAATATATGTTACAGACAAAGAACCAAATTTAAGCAGAAGTTTGCATTAGGAAAAACAATTACCAAGTTTATTTCTGTAACCTTCTTATTTGGAAGGCTGATATGCTGATTTAGGCTTTGTAGACATGAACATGTTTTAATTTCATAAGTCTTGCATTTCCCATTAGGAAGCTGGATATAAATGGTACTTCTAATGATTAAGATATTTAAGTCAGGTACCCTTATTTAAGTAATTAGTTTTGCAAATAGAAGGTTAAACAGAGGTCCAAAGCGCGGTAGTAGAATGATTTCTTTTCCCCTGTAATCAATCACCACTTTCTGGACTTCAGCCATGACCTAGATACCTATGCCTTGGAATGTTAAGCTCTGGTGCTGCAACGTCCCTGTTCAGAAAACCTCCCTAGTTTCCACTGGCTGGAGCAGAGACCCCCTACCCTGCTTCCAGCCACCGTGCCATGGGATCCAGGTATGCGACAAGTAAATTATGGATGTGCTGAGATACTGATTCCCTTGGCCTTGAGGGAGCTCAGGCCATGGCTTCCAGACAAAGTCAGTCTTATCCATTTCTGTGCTTTCTTCTGTGTGACACGACAGGGAAAGGGCAGAAACCCTGACCCTGGTCACATGACCTAAACTCTTTGCATGGTGTTCAAGACTTTACAATCTCGCCCATGCCCTTCCCTTCCAGCCATACCGCCCATACTCAGCCCTTTTCATACTCCTGGACTACCTGTCCTTTCCTAAAACCCTTTATTTTTGCCTCCCATGCTTTACTCTTTCCATTTCCTCTATGTACAAAGCCCTTTTACCCCAGCTGCTTGGCAGATCTCTTATGATCCTTTAAAAGTTAGAGCCAACACCACCTCCTCCATAAAACCATAATCTCCTCAGCCCGAATCATTTTCTCCTTCCTCTTTGCTTCCTTAGAAGTTTGCTCGTTACCCTCTTTTGCACTTGTCGCATGTTTTTCCTTGTGCTACAGTTATCTGCATGCTCGTTTTAGCACCCTTCCTACAGTATAAACAACTCAGAAGTGGAGCTAGTTTTACTTATCATTGATTCCCTCCCAGTGCTAGCTGGTTGCATGTTCAGTAAATGCTGATTAAACTGCATTGATGACACACATTCAAGAAGGAAAGAGGACCCACTCATGCCTGTTGCATCTCTGCACACTGGTGTGGGAAATGCCATAATGTGCACAGTCTTAACAACACCCCTTGTGAATTTGCAGGCAATTTGCAGATGAAGAAACTGAGGAACTGCAAGGTTAATTGCCTTCACATGATCAACTTTACACTGGAAAAGAGAAACTTGAACTTGCAGTGCACTGCCCTGTTCAAGTGTCCGTTGGAGAATTTGGCTCGATGATGGTTTCAGGGCTTTCACAACACCCTGACCTAGTAAGGCCCTAACCAGTGCAGGGAGCAGCAGGGGTTTGCTGGAAGCCTGCTCACACATTTGTTGCAGGAACTGCCTTGGCTGGTAGAGTCCTGGCTAGAGTTCCATTTCATGAATTTAAACATCAATCATTCCTTCATCAACAAGGAAATCCTTCTCCCTAGAATCAAATCTGAGATACAAATCTGAGGTACAGATTTTCTCTTTGCTTTTCTCTTTGCTTGGAAAGGAATTTTCTAGTGAAGTTTAAGTGGGAAAATTAGAACCAACTGAGTGTTAATTATAACTACGCTACATGGATAGATGTTTCCCGTCCATTCTTTCTGGTTACACTGTGGTTTTATTTATTCTGTTAGGCTTACATTTATATTACTTGAATAAACTTTTGAATACAAAACTCAGAGTAGATGACTTAAATAATTAGACTATATAAATTCTTTTTTTTTTTTTGTCTTTTTGCTTTTATCTAGAGCCGCACCCGCGGCATGTGGAGATTCCCAGATTCCTAGGGGTCTAACAGGAGCTGTAGCTGCTGGCCTTTGCCACAGCCACAGCAGCGCGGGATCCGAGCCGCGTCTGCAACCTACACCACAGCTCACGGCAACGCCAGATCCTTAACCCACTGAGCAAGGCGAGGGATCGAACCCGCAACCTAATGGTTCTTAGTCGTATTTGTTAACCACTGAGCCAAGACGGGAACTCCAAGACTACATAAATTCTTGAATAAAGTTTTGAAAACAATACCCAGAGTAGATGACTTAAATAATTAGATTATATACATTTGATTACATTTGTTTCTGATACGGAACTTCAGGGTACAACGTCCAGTGGTCCTGCCTGGCCAAGAATTGTGCAGTGTGGGACAAGCATTTTAATGCTGAGCATTGACTTCCTCATCTCTAAAACAAGGTGGAAAATGCTGATATAGGAACCTTGTTGACAATGTGTCAGGTCTAGTTTTCCTGGGCCTGAAAGAATCAATGATTCACTTTCTCGTCCCATGTGACTCCCACATGCTGTGGGCTTCAGAGCCTCCCACAGGGCCAAGAATGTAAAATAACCAGTGATAACACCCACTGTGATGCCACCACATCTGTCACCCCATGGCCTGACCGGAAACCTTGTGGAGTAAGTATTCTTAGCGGCATCCCTCACGTGTAAGAGTGAGAAGTGGAACTGTATCCAATCTCTTGGGATGGAAAATGATGGAAGACAGTATGAGAAAAAGAATGTATATATATGTATGACTGGATCACTGTGCCATACAGCAGAAATTGGCACAACACTAAATCAACTATAATGATAATAATAAAAAAGAAGTTCATCAGTTGGAAAGAAGTGGCTTGCCCAAGGTCATATGGATCCAGAGAAGTGGCAGATCCAGGACTCAAAAACTGAGCTTGGGAGTACCCATCATGGCACAGCGGAACCAAATTTGACTAGGAACCATGAGGTGGGTTCAATCCCTGGCCTCGTTTAGTTGGTTGGGGCTGCGGTGTTGACGTGTGGTGTGGGTCGCAGATGTGGCTTGGATCCTGTGTTGCTGTGGCTCTGGCATAGGCCGGCAGCTGTGGCTCTGATTAGAACCCTAGCCTGGAAATCTCCATATGCCAGGTGAGGCCCTAAAAAGCAAAAAAAAAAAAAAAAAAAGAAAAAAAGAAAAAAGAAACAAAACCCCAAACAATAACAACAACAACAAAAAAAACTGAGCTGGAGGAGTTTCCGAAATGGTGCAGCCGAAACAAATCCAGCTAGGAACCATGAGGTTTTGGGTTCGATACCCAGCCTTGCTCAGTGGGTTAAGGATCTGGCATTGCCGTGAGCTGTGGTGTAGGTCGCAGGCGCGGCTCATATCTGGTATCGCTGTGGCTGTGGCACAGGCCAGCAGCTGTAGCTCTGATTGGACCCCTAGCCTGGGAACCTCTATATGCCATGGTGGCAGCCCTAAAAAGCAAAAACAAACAAACAACAACAACAAAAGAAACAAACCTGAACTGGAGACTTTTTCCCTTTTCATCTCTTCAGCATAGTTTAATGATAAGCAGGCTGAGGATGGGGAGATGGGTAATAAAATTTGAGAGACCATAGAAAAGGGGACTTGATTCTAAGGGGAAACATCATAAAGGGGATTTTTAAACAACTGACTTCTATTTACATGTTTTGATATCCAATTAAAACATGTAATTTTAAAGGAATGAAGAAAAGGAAAATGAACAAGCATTAGGCAAACTGTCAGCTGGCCACAATAGACACTGTGTTGCTTCACAATCCGTTTTTATATTCCTGATTCATTTTTCAGGTTTACCAGATCTATATACACTATTAACTTGTTTCCGAAATGAATCAAAAAACTGAGGGAGCCAGAGAAATGTAGAGGGATTGTTAGGTTTAAGAGGATCACTTTCATTGCAGGAAATAAAGTGGAGCATTTTCAAACCTAAGGAAAGTTTAGGTGCAATTTCCATTAGTAAAAATTCATCTGAAAGGTCTTAATTTTCTATTTTTTTTGGAATAAATTTCTTTATTTTACACAAACACACACACACAGAACACACACACATTTACTTTTCTGGAGGAAAAAAAAAAACCCAAACTAAATTCTGTCAATGGGATTGTTTCCTTGGACAGCCTTAAAATATGGTTTTATTTTATTTTTTTCCCAATTTTTATTTTAATTTTCTATCTATTGGATTTTAGTGCAAGTTGAATCCCATAGTAGACATCACTGTGCAATAGAACTTTTTTAATGACAGAAATGGTTGTCAGGCTGCACACCATACCCTCTGGCTACATGTGCCTATTGAGTGGTTGAGATGTGACCGGTGTGACAAAGAAACTTAATTTTTGCTGTTATTTAATTCTAATTAATTTAAATTAAAATACTGGCAAGTGGCTCGTGGCCACCATGTTGAACAGTTCAGCTCCAGATGATGTCAGACCTCAGTTCATGTTTTGGAAGCAGACTGATATACAGAAGAGGGTTTATAAAATCAGCTCTGTCTTCTGAATGTTTTTGAGGATAAGGATTCTTGTTTCTCAATTTAAATAGATATAAAAAACCACTATAAATGTGTATTTAAGAAAGAATAAGACTGAAAAACCTGCATTCATGTCATATCTTTCTAAGTTTTGTAGTCTCAAGTCAGTCACTAAATAATACAGTTTTCTACTTTCATTGGCATGAATACTTCAGCCCATGAGCTTTCTCATCTCTATTGATGAGACTATATTGTTAACTGGCAGATGAAAAACGGCAGACTGGATTCCTATATTTCCGAGTTTGGAGAAATCAATTATTTCTCATCGATAAATCTCTGGTATTGTTTTCTATTTTAGTACAGGCTCTTTCTAGACTGTGGAAGTTCTCCTACATAATGCAAGGCACATTCATCAAGATAGCTAACCAAAGCACGTGGGAAAACCGAGAGAACAAACGAATGATAACCAATTGTCTGTCTAGACAATCTCACAGCCTTTAGCCTAGCCAGTGAGCCCAGTCCCTGATGAAAACACCTTTGTGAAGTCCCCAGACGATATCCCACGACTGTGATAACTGTCACGTGCCTGTTTATTTTTCCCTTGAGAAACTGAATGAGTGAAAAAAAAAAAGATCACAACTAAACAAAAGCATATCAATAACAGGAAGCTGTTGGTGAGAAATACCCTGATGTTCCTGTAAATTCACGTCACCAGATTCCCCAGGGACAAAGGTGCATGAACTGTATGGGTAAATAATTATGATTTAATACAGAGACCTTGCAATGCTGTTTACAATAAAACAACAAAACAGAATTGTTTCTGGAGGCACAAATAAGCAAATAATAGAAACATATCAATATAATCAGGAAGTGGTGATGCGATGTCTAGGTCAGCTACTGAAAACAATCTGTAATCTATCAAAGTATCTCCTTTGCAATTACAAGCAGTACGAGGTGAGACCTTAGGAGGAAGAGAAGCCCTCGTCTCCTGCGTGATTAGGAAGGGTGGAGAAAATGGGATTTTCATCTTGGAGAATTTCTGAAAACGTTTCTACATGACACCTAATATGTTTGCAGGTTTTTCCCCCCCAATGGACCACGAGAAAGAGAATAACAAGAGATTCTCCTTGCTTCTTTAGAATGATTTCCAACTGAAAAAAATGTCAGCTTTTTAAAATAATGATTCTTATTTTTTCTATTATAGTTGGTTTACAGTGTTCTGTCAATTTTCTACTGTTCAGCAGAGTGACCCAGTCATTATATGTATATATATATATAGCCTTTTTCTCACATTTTCCTCCATCATGCTCTATCACAAGTGACTAGATATAGTTCCCAGTGCTATACAGCAGGATCTCATTGCTTATTCATTCCAAAGGCAACAGTTTGCATCTATTAACCCCAGATTCCCAGTCCATCCCACTCCCTCCCCACCTCCTTGGCAACCACAAGTCTGTTCTCCAAGTCCATGAGTCTCTTTTCTGTGGAAAGTTTCATTTGTGCCATATATTAGATTCCAGATATAAGTGATATCATATGGCATTTGTTTTTCTCTGACTTACTTCACTTAGTATGAGAGTCTCTAGTTCTATCCATGTTGCTGCAAATGGCATTATTTTGTTCTTTTTTATAACAATGCCAGCTTTTAAATGCATCCCCATGGGTGCATGCATGTCGCAGCTAAGAAACTAAATGCATGGCCAGGCTTCCACTGCTCAACTGTATTCCCATATGTAGGGCCTTTTCCTCTCTTTTTATTAAAAATGATGTGGGGAAATCATACTTATCTATTTTTTTCTCAGAGTCTACCTACTACAGAAATCATTAAGGATTTTGCTGAGTAACCTGCAGAGAAATCTAAAGTTTTTGGTGGAGGGTAAGAAGGAAATGAGTCAGCAGTAGTGACAGGCAACACAAAATTCTCACCTGAAATCTGCTTTTTTCTGGGTGATAGGATAACTCTAGGAGTCTCATTCTCAGGGTCTAAGTAATTTTAAAATTTATCCAGGAGTTCCCGTCGTGGCTCAGTAGTAACAAACCTGACTAGTGTCCATGAGAACAGGGGTTCGATCCCTGGCCTTGCTCAGTCAGTGGATTGGGAATCCGGCACCGCTGTGGCAGTCGTGTAGGCTGGCAGCTGCAGCTCTAATTTGACCCCTAGCCCGGGAACTTCCATATGCCACAGGTGCGGCTATAAAAAACACCAAAAAAAAAAAATTATCCAGCTATATATGCAGCCAAAGGTAAGCTCACTCTGATTACCCCTACCATTTCTCCATTCTTAAAAGATGCTGTGGCAGGCAGAATAATGAACCCTCCAAGCGTCCATCTCTCCCGTAACGTGAGGATATATCACTTTATTTATTTTCATTTTTATGGCCACACCTGTGGCATATGGAAGTTCTTGGGCCAGGGACTGGATCCGAGCTGCAGCTGAGACCTATGCCACAGTGGCAGCAATGCTGGATCTTTTAACCCACTGTGCTGGGTAAGGGATTGAACCTGCACCTCTGCAGCCAACCAAGCTGCTGCAGCTGTATTCTTAACACACTGCACCGAGGTGGGAACCCCAACACAGCACTTTAGATGACAAGATAGACTTTGCAGATGAGATTAAATTAAAGACCTGGAGTATTTTAGATTATCCAGGGGGATCAATGTAGTAGAAGTGTCCTTATAAGCATCAGAGAAGTAAATGTGACAATGGATGCAGAGAGAGAGATTTGAAGCCGCCATGTGCTGCTGGCTTTGAAGATGGAGGAAGGGACCACAAGCCATGGAATTCAGGTGATCTCTAGATGCTGGAAAAGACAAAAGACAAATGGTTCCCTAGAACCTCCAGAAGGAATGCAACTCTGCCAATACCTTGATTTTAGTTCTGTAAGAACCACTGTAGTCCTCTGACCTCCAGAACAGGAAGATATTATAGTTATGCTTTTTAAGTCACAAATTTATGATCATTTGTTACAGCAGCAATAAGAAACTAATATAAACCCCAAACATGACTTTATGTTCAGTGGTAGTATTAGGTCTATAAAATTGTTTCTCAATGTTATCTCCTACTATGAGACGATTAGACTGTACATTAGAATTATCTGGAACACTTAAAAAACACTGAGGCCTGGGCTCCATCCCTAGTGATTTAGATTTAGAAAGTCAGAAGGGGAGGCGGTGCCCTGGTATTTTTACAGAGCTGCCAGACAATCGTAGTGTTCATCTAAGGATGAGAATCCTGTTGTTAGAGGACTCTTGCCTTTGTATGTTCTCTTGCCGTTTGAACTCGGGAAACACGCTTTGGATCAATAAAAATGAACGGATCATTTCACTGCTGCTGGGGTAGTAAAAACACAGTCTAATTTCTTTGGTCATTAATACTGTGTTTGATTTTTGCCTCCATCTGAACAAGGTTCATCCCCTGGAAGTGGATGCCTGGGAAGCAAAGCCTCCTCTGGGTCTCAGTTTCCACTGAAATGCAGCGGAGGATGACTCCCCAGCCAGGCCCTCTAACACCCACAGTTCTGGCACTTGTCTAAAAGAGTTGCAGATCGACATACGGTATAGAGCAGGGATGGCGTTGCCAGATCAAGGGGAGTGATCACAGAAAAGACATTGCTCCCCCCTGAGCCTGTGTAGTTCTTGAGAGAAAGATGGAATCACTGCCTGTAGCTCCTTCTGGTCCTGCTTCTAGTGAATATCATAGTAGAAAGTGACTTGAACTGCTGCCAGGCAAACTGTGCTCTCATCCTGGCTCTGGCACTCATTTTAACAGTAACAGCCCTCCTCCCTGTCTACTAAGTACGAGGCTATTTCACAGGATGATAATCTCATATAATCATCCCAACAACCTTGGGAAAAGAGTGCCATTATCGTCAATTTTACACTGATACATTTTAGATTTTACAGATGCTAAAACTGAAGCCTAGAGAGGTTTAAGGAACATAACTTGAAAGTGATGAAACCAGATGTTAAGTCTAAGCTTGGGTGATCCAAAGGACACGCTCTTGGAAAACTGGAGGAGGCAGTAGGGTGTGGTGCTTGAGGGATGCTGGACAAGCCACTTTCCCTTTTTGGAGCCCAGTTTTCTCCCTGTCAACATGGGAGGCTTGTGAAATTAGCATTGTGCCCCCTAAGGCTTCTCCAGCTTGGACCTCCTGCAAATCCATGCACCATGTGCTCAGCCACTTCTCTGTGGCCAGACTCAGAGACAGGAGGAAATACTCTCTTCCTCCCCAGACAGCAGCATAGTTTCAGGCAACCTTTCCCACTGAGGCTCGAGGGAACTCCCTGCCCAAATTCTTCTTGAGAGTAAACTAAGAAGCAGCTGACATTTCCTTGGAGACCCTTGAGTTCTGAGTTCTAGACAATGAAACTGGATCAAAAGTGCCACTTTCAGGCCCGGCTACCCACACAATTTTTTTCTTTTTCCCCATATGCATATAAACAGCTCTGACCCTGGTGGAGAGATCACAGATGGAACGTATCTGGATCTTTGAAGGACCATGTGAAGGCCACCTGCTGACCAGGAATTTCTAATGTGCTAAGCCCCTGAGGTTTGGGATTCCTCCGACATGGCAGCTGGCATTATTTACCATAAACAGTGCCAGGCCGCATGAACTAGGTGTCCATCCCTTTTGGGGGAAAGGTTGAGTAACCTCTTCTGAGGAGTCGATATGGAGAGATTAAAAGGACAACAAAGTGAGGTGATATGCAGGTTCTGGGGCCATGAGCCCATGACAATACCAACTTTCCCCCAGGTCAAGGCAGGTCAAGGTAGATCAAAGAAGAAATCCTTTGCGAGAAGGAATATATGATGGTCAAGAGACAGAAAGGCCATTTTCTCTGTGCTCTGACTACAGCTTCTAAGACTGGGCTTGTTCTATCTCCCCCCCACCCCCAAATCTAGCAACTGCAAGATAGTTAGAGGATGCAGCATATTTTGGTCCATTATTTTAATAGAAAGTGCTGAATGCTCTGCTGAGAAGTGTAGCAGTCACTATCTAACTACCACTGATAATCACATCAGAGGTTCATTCCCAGGTTCCATCAGTGAACGCCAGCTCTTAATTAATCAACAGCTCCCAGTTCTATGAGGTGGCCTCTGGATGAGGAGATGTGTGTCCCAGCCTAGAGGGGAGTAGCCTTTACCCTGAAAGTGTCCATCTATCAACAAGCCCAGGAGGAATAGAAGGTTGAGTGTGGGTCAGCTCATCTTGTCCTCGTAAGCACACCTGGCTCTGAGGCGCTCCACGATTCAGACAGGAGCACACCCCTCCTGGAATCCTGGAGTCTTATCCTCTGGTCACCTCTTATTGCCTCTGACTGTAAGCTCCCCAATATCATAAGGGCCTAAATTGGATTCTATCTCCCAAGTTTCTAAGTCAGCTCTTGAACTGTGTCTCCCTCAAGTTCACATGTTGAAGCTCTAACCCAATAACTTGGAATGTGACCATATTTAGAGAGAGGGCCTTTAAAGAGGTGACTAAGTACAAATGAGCCCAATTGGGTAGGTTCTAATCCAGTTTGACCAGAGTCCTTATAAGAAGAGGAAACTGGGACACACAGAGACACTGGGTATTTAGCACACAAAAGAAAGACCCTGAAAGCACAGGGAGAAGGTGGCTGTCTGCAACCAAGGGGAGAGGTCTCAGGAGAAACCAAACCTTGATCTTGGGCTTTTAGCCTCCAGAACTGTGAGACAATAAATTTCTCTTGTTTAAGCTGCCCGCTGTGTGGTACTTTGTTAGGGCAGCCCTAGGAAACTATTACAGCCTCCTGCACTGCCTCAGACAAACATGAGTGTAAGCAACACAGCTTAAGCTGCTTGGCTGTGACCTTTCCCAGAGCAGCAACACTCACACCCTAGGAGACCTCTGGGCTCACTGTCACAAACAAACTTTCAAGCAGGTCAGGAGTAGATTTGCCAGATTTGAGTCAAAGAACGTGAGATGCCTCCAAAAAGTAACCTGAATCCACGGTGCCAAAGATAGCTCTGAAAGGACAGTGGATGCAGAGATGAAAGCTTGGCAAGAAACCATCCAGTCATTTGAAAAGTATCCAGTAAGACTGATTGGATCACGAACAATAAAACAAAAGCAGAGCGACCCATGCCATCTCTTTGTCTAACATTTGAACCTACTGGTTAGGCCTGACCTGGGTCAAGTCGAACAGACAAATTGAGATTCTGGTTGTTTCAGCGTACACTTCCTGAGAACATTGTTTATAACTTCATGGCTCGCTGCCTTATCAAGTGAAAACAGTTCGGGCTTCTCGTTATTTCTATAATTAGAAACTGTATGATGTGGAAATACAATCATTTGCCTTCTGGTTTTCTAAGAACTTGGGGTGCTGGGATAGAGCTAGCTTTTGTTTTTTTATAGTTTACCACATGTTGGGGGCTTCACAAATACGTGATTTTATTCTCATGGCCATTCTGCTGTCAGTGTTATTATTTGCTTGCTACAGATAAGGAAAATGAGATTCGGGAAGATTGCTTATTTGAATTGGGTCATTATGTGATAAACGATAATGCTGGTCTCCTTCTTGGGCTCCTTTATGAGATCCTCAGTGTCTCTTTATGCTGGAGAGTCCACGGCTCAGTCCTTGGATGTCGTCTCTATCTTCACGCACTCCCGGTTCATCTCGTCTAGTCTCATGACTGCACATGCCATCAATACACAACAAAAGTCTATTTCCAGCCCAGATTTCTCTCCCAAGAATAGAGGGCAGTTTCACCTCCTCCAGATTCATATTCAACTGTCTACCTGCTACCTGCCATTAACTATCGGACTTCTACTAGACTTCTTGAACTTACCACATCCAAAACTGAACTCCTGGTCTGCTCTAGTGTCAATCAGGTCCAGCCAGGAGAACAAAATCACTATGCACTTCTCCATACAGGGGCGTTTCATAGGTGTTGGAAGGGCTGGAGGTGCAAAATGGACATGGGGTGGGAGGTCTAGAGGTGATAAAGGAAGAGGGGTAGGCAGAAGTCAGATGCTGCTTGCTCTCTCATCCTGAAGCCACAAGCCACAAGATGCTATTGTGTCATGGCTGCTGGGTCAGTGCTGAAGCTGCCAGAAATCTGCTGCCCTGCAAGGGCTGCTGGCTTCTGGAATCACCTCTACCCATTCTCATTTCAGCAACTTCCACATTGTGTGAGAATGAGGAAGATTCTCTCTTCTTCCCTCTTTTTTTTTTTTTTTAAACATTTTTT
>PVHT020000166.1:15526468-15595521 GCA_004024745.2 Catagonus wagneri
GCTCTTCCGATCTTCATTTTATGGCCGCACCCGCGGCATGTGGAGGTTCCCAGGCTAGGGGTCTAATCGGAGCTGTATCCACTGGCCTGCGCCGCAGCCACAGCAACGCAGGATCCGAGCCGCGTCTGCAACCTACACCACAGCTCACGGCAACGCCGGATCGTTAACCCACTGAGCAAGGGCAGGGATCGAACCCGCAACCTCATGGTTCCTAGTCGGATTCTTTAACCACTGCGCCACGACGGGAACTCCTCTTCCCTCTTTCTGATTGCCCACCTGTGCCTTCTAACAGGAAGCCAAACAACATGGAAGCAGAGAAAAGTAGTCTGCAGGTGCCTAGCCCCAGAAGCACAGAGCAGAGTGTGGATGGGCAGGTCTGGGCTGGAGAGACAACTGTTAATAATCAAGGCACCTTCAAGCCTGCTTAATTTCCAGCCTTCTCCATTTCAGTTGGGAGTTGAGGATAATTCCAAATTTCAAGATGCTCATCTCCAAAAATTTTTATTTTTTATTTTTTTTTAGGGCTGTACCCACAGCATATGGAAGTTCCCAGGCTAGGGGTCGAACCAGAGCTGCAGCTGCTGACCTACTCCACAACAACGCCAGATCTGAGCTGCGTCTGCAGCCCGTGCCACAACTCATAGCAACACTGGATCTTTAACCCACTGAGCAAGGCCAGGGATCGAACCTGCATCCTCATGGATACCAGTCAGGTTCATAACCGCTGAACTGCAACGGGAACTCCACATCCAAAATTTTGACGGTAGCTTCGACTTCTTTTTCTCTAACACACTGAATCCAAACCACCAGGAAATCTTGTTGGTTCTACCTTTGAAATATATCATATCTGATCACTTCTCATCACCTCCACCGCTACCACCACCCTCATCTCCTGTCTGGATTGTTGCAACAGTCTTTTAACTGATATCCTTGCTCCTTTTGAACCCTCTAGTCCTATGGCAGACACCAATTAATTACAACGCTACTCTGCCCAAAACCTTCTAATGGCTCCCTTTTTCTCTCTGAAGAAAAGCAAAGTTTTGAAAATGATCTATAAAGTTCTATCATCTGCCCCCTTCCCCATCCCATTATTTCTCTAATCGCTGGGTGAAGAATGGACTTAAAATTTCAGCCTGCTCCCTTTCAGCATTCCTATTCCTCTTTCATTTCTCAGCAGTACTTGTGACTTTCTAACAAACTATGTAAGTTACTTATTAATTATGTTTATTGGTTGCTGTCTCCTTACTCCTGATAGAATGTAAGCTCCACAGTGGAAGAGCTTTTGTTTATTTTGTGCATGGATGTGTCACAAGCACCAAGTACAGTGCCTGGTACCACACAGCAGGCATTAAATGAGTATTTGCTAAAATCAATACCAATTGTTAGGTAGAAACACACACATAAACAGATATAATTTAGAACTCATATTGATCACAAAAAGATTTTTATAATAAGATATAAAAATATATGTATTTATGCTGATACCAGGGTCTCTCTGAATTAAAGAGGGGGAAGGAGAAGAAGAGGAGGGAAGAAGAAAAGCAGAGAGAAGGGAAGGGTAAGAGAGTGAGAGAGGAGGGGACAGGCAGAGGAGGAACAACCTTCTTAAAGATGTTACTTAAGACATGTCACAATCTAATAGCACTTGCCTTTCAAACCATAGCTTCCAACCCTTTAACTACTCACCCCAGTCTCCTGTCCTTGAACATTTTGGACCATCATAACTGTATTTGGTTGTTTCAGATCTTCAGGTAATGGGCCCAACTGGCCCTGGGATTCCCTGGATATGCATGTCCTAAGTAAGTTCCATGATTTCAGATACTTTAAAACGAGCATGACGAACTGTCATAGATATTAGCGTTTTCAATGCTCTACCATCCTCTGAATTCTGTACCAGTCACTGTCTGACCCTTTCTCTCAGTTACTGATTTCTGCTGGGTCTGTAGTTGTTTGGGCATATGTCCCCTCTCCCTGGGGAGGAAGGGGTTGAAGCATCTGGCCTGTGACCCACTTCCTCTCCCTGTTACTGGGAGATGCTCCCAAGAGAAGACAGGTAACCAACCTGGTTGAAACTCCTTGTCAACACAGTAACCGGGTCTCTGGGAAACAGACTAATGGTATTTCCTAGGAGGATAGGATTTTTCTGTGGATTTCTCTTAACAGAATGACTTTGGTTTGCTTAGATCTGGGATTGAAGGGTTTATGAAGCACGGTTCCCTGAAGAATGCCTTGTGAGCTATACAGTTTCCTTGGATATAAAATGAAGATACATCATAACTCCCATGCTTCCTGCTATGTAAGTGACCCACAACTCTCACTCAGACATCTGGGCTTGGCCAAAAAGCACACGTCCTGGGGAGCCACGTGAGTGAGCCCAGACCTCCCTTTGCTTGTCTATGCTTCCCGGATGTTGTATCCTTGAATTAAAACTAAGCTCAGTATTGGATAAGATCTCTGATTTGTATAAGTTTGATTTGAAAATCTAATCCTTTGGCGTTCCTGTGGTGGCTCAGCAGAAACAAATCTGACTAGCATCCATGAGGATGCAGGTTAGATCCCTGGACTTGCTCAGTGGGTTAAGGATCTGGTGTTGTTGTGAGCTGTGGTGTAGGTCGTGGATACGGCTTGGATCCTGCATTGCTGTGGCTGTGGTGTAGGCCGGCGGCTATAGCTCCGATTCAACCCCTAGCCTGGGAACTTCCATATGCCACGGGTGCAGCCCTAAAAAGACAGAAAAAAAAATCTAATCCTTTGTGTTTGCTCAGTTCCCTATTAGACCATAAGATTTTGGAAGGCCAGAACTATATCCAGCTCATCTCTGTGGACCTGGTATTGTGTTTTTAACATGCTTGGTGCTTAGAATATAAATATAGCACAATATACTAAAAGGTTGATGGGTTATAAAAAAAATCTAGATGACGAAAATTTTATGTAAAATGTAGCAATATAAATTTACACAAAAGGAAATGAGACACTTGCTAATACTCTGACCATTATGGTACCATTCTCCCTACCCCAGGTACAATGTATTTTAAATGTAAATACAGTTTATTTCTACATTAAGCTCAATATTCCTTTATATGACTGCAATGAAAACTGCAAGATGGTTAGGTCTTTCTAAAAACTTCTCCATTTAAATTATAGAGCTCATAAATGTATTTTGAATGCTGCTGGATCACTTTGGTTCCTAGGAGGTCATCAATCAATGGCTGTATTTAGTGGAGCCAGTTTTGACTTCCCTTGGCCTTTACCACATTCATCATTTGCAATTAAAGTTGATCCTCAAGGAGAAAAAGGAGTCCATGTCTTTAACAAACAATGCAGTTTGTCCAGGTGTGGATTTCAATTTGTTTCATTGTGGTTGTTGATGAAAGTATGGGAGGGCATATTCTCATCTTCATACAATGCAAAACTTCGTTAAGTATAGGGTTAGGCGGTGTATTTTGGGGCTATTTATAGGTGCCATGTGCCTCACAGTGTCTCCTCTATGGTCTACATATCACCAACTCAACTGTCATTTTTATAATAAGAGATTATTCTTTTATTTCTCTAGAAAAGACATCTGTAAGCACTCAAGTGTAATCTAAACAGGGCAGCCTAATAACACAATGACCTGTTCATAAATAGAATATGTAATGTCTCTCTTGCCCCCCACCCCAAGGCAGACCTTTAGAACAGGACTCTGATGCAGGCCTTTTATTTGGGATCTGATTCCAGGAAGGTGGGAGAAGATAAGAGAAGCAAGTCACACAGTGAGGGGAGAAAAGCCAGTAAGATTGTGTTAAAGAGGAGTTCCTGTCGTGGTGCAGCAGAAATGAATTCGACTAGGAACCATGAGGTTGCGGGTTCAATTCCTGGCCTCGCTCAGTGGGTTAAGGATCCGGTGCTGCTGTGAGCTGTGGTGCAGGTCACAGACGATGTTGCTGTGGCTGCAGTGTAGGCCGGCGGCTGTGGCTCTGATTTGACCCCTAGCCTGGGAACCTCCATATGCCTCGGGTTTGGCCCTAGAAAGCAAAAAAAAGATTGTGTATAAAGAGAACTACTGGAAGTTCCGATGTGTCACAGTGGGGAACTACTGGCAGTTCCCATGTGGTGCAGACTATAACTGTGCCACAGGTTCAGCCCCTGGCCTGCGAACTTCCACATGCCACAGGTGTGGCCAAAAAAAAAAAAAAGAATTACTGCTGTTGGCAAGTGGGCCTCTCTCCAGCTGAAGGCTCTCTAAGGAAGTGTGAGAAATGCACATCAGGATTATTCCTTTGAAAACCAAGTGCTTTTTCCCTGACATCCATCCCTTGGTGTTGAGGGTTGCCCATGGGAGCGTTCAATCTCTACACTACCAGGACGCCATGCGCAAGGGCTGAGCAAGCTTCTAAAGCACAGGAGGACTTGAAAAGAAAAAAAAGAAAAAAAGAAAAAAAAGGAGCTCCTATTGTGGCTCAGTGGGTTAAGAACCTGACACAGTATCTGTGAGGATGCAGGTTTGATCCCTGAGGTTAAGAATCCAGCATTGCTGCAAGCTGCAGTGTGGATCTCTGGTGTGGCTCTGATCTGGTGGTGTTGTGGCTGTGGTGTGAACTGCAGCTGCAGCTCTGATTCAACCCTTAGCTGATGAACTTCCATATGCTGCAGGTGCAGCCTTAAAAAGAAAAAAGAAAGCATAGGAGGAAGCCCCAGACAGAGGATAGCAGGATGGGAGTACCTGATATGGGCATGATGGAGGGGGCTGCCCCCGAAGGTGCAGGTGAACTCAGGAGTGGGGTGAGGCAGCATGGGCATCAGCAGGGTCTGTGTCAGTTGGCTTGTGGGGTGACCCAGAACAAAAGTATGAAAGAATGGGATGGGACCAAGTCAATTGTTTTGAGGAGAGGGGATTGGATGAGGAAGAGAAAGGGAACGAAGACAGAGAAGGCATTCCTTGAAGACAGAGAGTTGAGGTGAGCTTTCATTGCTGGAACTTCCGGGTCTGAGAACCGTGGGAGATGAAACTAGAGGACATGCTTCAGAGCTAGTCTGGAACCTGCCCTGACTCTTTGGGTCCTTCTGAACTTTGGAGATGCTGTCCACATAATGAGAGAGCAGGGTTGTGCATAAGGTGGAGTGTTCCAAGGCTCTCTCCCAGCCTCACCATGACTGACTTCTCCCTCTGGTGGATTGCCTTTGGGCATGACTCATCACTCGTCATTAGCTTGCTTGTGCTTTTTTCCGTGCGCTGTCAGGCACACCTATGTGGGTGTGGGGTCAAGTGTGTGAGACCCGCCTTTCCACACTGTAGCTGGGCAGGGGGCACAGCTCCAAAGCGGTTGAGGCTTCACATCCACTTGTTTTTCTCACTCAGCCCTGAAACTTTCAGAGTGACTTGGACCCTATGTATTTTTTTCCCTGAAAAGAGTACAGTGTTTCATTTGTACTGATGCACCCGCATTTTACCATGCCTTGTACCACCTTTATATTGAATGCATGTTCGAAGCTTCTACCTAAATCCTGCATGTGATCTCCTAACCAAACTATAGCTCTAGACTTGTGAACTATCTACTCGCCCGCCACTTCCTCTTTCCAACCTCCCCTATCTATTCCCTACTCCATCTCCAGATTAGTCTTTTTCTAGCAGAATTCATATCACTCCGCCTTTCTGCTCAAACACATTCAGTGGTTTTCTAGTGTGCACCAATTTAAGCACACATTAACAAGCCCAGAAATGAAGTTTTATTCATAACAAAGCCCTAGCCCAATCTTATTAAATGTTTCACACTATGTCCCATGGTTACATCACACTAGAGGTTGCAACCCGCCTTTGGGCTGTTTACTACCAATAAGACTTTGTTCAGTTTGCGGATTGCTTTTCTTAAATGATTAATTAGTTCACATTTAGATATTGTCTTCATTGTTTTGCCTTTTCCAGAATGTTACAGAGTTGGAATTATATAATGTGTAGCCTTTTCAGATTGACTTCTTTCACTTAGCAATAATGCATTTACAGTTGCTTCACATCTACTCATGGCCTTATAGCTCATTTCCTTTTAGAGCTGAATAATATTTTGTTGTCTGAAAGTACCACAGTTTATTTATCATTCACCTGCTGAAAGCCGTCTTGGTTGCTTCCAAGTTTCTGTAGTTATTAATAAAGCTGCTATAAACATCTGTGTGCAGGTTTTTGTGTAGATATAATTTTCAGTTCCTTTGGGTAAATACCAAGAAGAATGCTTGCTGGACAGTATGTTAAGAGTACAGTAATCCTCCTTTATTTGAGAGAAGTTGCAAAACCCACAATGTAAGCCTGAAACTGCAGTAATACCAAACCTCATATAGACTATGCTTTCTTCTATTCATACACAAATTAGGCACAGTAAGAGAATAATAACAATAGCTAATAACAAGCTAGACAATTATAACAATATCCTTCAATAGAAGTTATGTGAATGTAATCTCCCTCTCATTCTCTCAAAATATATTAAAATTTTGGCATTCCCTGGAATGGTTAAGCATCTGGCATTGTCACTGCCATGGCACTGGTTTGATCCCTGGCCCCAGGAACTTCAGCATGCCATGATCAAACCCCCCCCAATCTTAAAATTTAATGCCTTTTACATTATAATTAAGCACTTATCAAGCACTGTGGCCATAATGTTTGCAGTTTGAGGAGTGACAACAAAACTGTCACCATTTTTTTTTTCTTCAGTTTCACTGATGGAAAATTTGTTCTTACCATAGATCTTTGCAACCTAGCAGGCAATTTCCTTTCTTAAGTTGAGCACTTTCACCTTTTCACTTAAAAAAAAAGCACTTTACATTTTTAACATTATATGCTCTATTTTTTCATTGCTTTTTTTTGTTTGAACATATGCTTTCTTATTAATGTAGAGCTGATTTACAGTGTGTCAATTTCTGCTGTACAGCATAGTGACCCAGTCATCCATATACATCCCTTCTTTTTCTCATATTATCTTTAGATTTTCACTTAAAGGGAGCAACTTACAGCTTCCCTTTGGCATATCCAAATTGTAAACCTCTCGTGCTTTGGGCTGTTATTAAGTAAAATAGCACAATCACAGCAGTACAGCGACAATCTGATAACGGAGAAGGCGACTAAGTGACTAATGGGTGGGATACACTGGACAAAGGGATGATTCACGTCCTGGGTGGGACGGAGCAGGATGGCATGAGATTTCATTATACTACTCAGAATGACCTGAAATTTCAAATACTGGGAATTGTTTATTTCCTGAATTTTGCATTGAATATTTTCAGACCGTAGGTAACTGAAACCATGGGAAGAGAAACTGCAGATGGAGGGTGCTTCCGTATGTCTAGTTTTGTAAGAAACCTCCGAAGATAAGACCACTTTGTGTTAGAAAGCTGTACCATTTCACATTCCCACCGGCAACACATGAGGGTTCCTATGGCTCCACCTCCTCCCCAGCCTTTGGTGTTGTCAGTGTTCTGGATTTGACCATCCTGATACATGTGTAGTGGTATCTCATTGTTTTAATTTGCATTTCCCCATGACATATGATGTGCAGTATCTTCATATGCTTATTTGCCATGTGCATATTTTCTTTAGTGAAGTGTCTGTTAGGATCTTTAGCCCATTTTAAAATCAGATTGTTTTCTTGTCTTTTTTTTTTTTTAAAGGACCAAACCCTTGGCATATGGAAGTTCCCAGGCTAGGGGTCGAATCTGAGCTGTAGCTGCCTGCCTATACCACAGCCACAGCAATACCAGTCTGAGCCACATCTGGGACCTACACCACAGCTCATGGTGAGGCCAGGGATAAAACCTGCGTCCTCATGGATATTAGTTGGGTTTGTTACGACAGAGACACAACAGTACTTCCAATTCTTTGTATATTTTGGATAACAGTCATTTATCATACATATCTTTGCAAATATTTTCTTCCAGTCTGGGGTTGTTTCCAATTCTCTTGATAATGTTTTTCACAGAGCAGAAGTTTCTAATTTTAATGAAGTCCAGCTTGTCAGTTATTTCTTTCATGGACTGCGTGTTTTGTATTGCATCTAAAAAAGTATCACCATACAAAGTAATCTAGGTTTTCTTCTATATTATCTTCTAGGAGTTTTATAGAGAACATTTTATATTTAGGTCCATGACCCATTTTGAGTTGATTTTTGTGAAGCATGTAAGGTCCAGGTCTAGATTCATCTTTTCTGCAAGTCGATGTCTAGTTGTTCTAGCATCATTTGTTAGGGAGAATATCTTTGCTCCACTGTATTGCTTTTCTTCCTTTGTTAAAGGCCAGTTGACTACCTTTAGGTAGGTCAATTTCTGAGTTCTCTGCTCTTCCATTGATCTATTCGTCTATACTTTTGCCAATACCACATTGTCTTGATTACTATAGCTTTACAGAAAGTCTTCCAACTTTGTTCTTTTCTTCAATAATGTTTTGGCTATTGTTGGTCTTTTGTCTCTCTACATAAACCTTAGAATCAGCTGTTGACATCCATAAAAAAGCTTACTGGAATTTGGGATAAAATTAATTTTTTAGAAAACTGGAGATTAACTGAAAACTTGCATAAAACTATGGATGATTCAGTAGAGAAAAATGGCTGAATCTTGGTAAGAAAAGTGAGGTTTGTGGCATTTTTAATGTGCCTATTCTCATTCCCTGCTCCCCAGCTCAGTGGTAGCCTTGAAAAATCAAGGCCTGCAGGCCTGATACTAGAGACAGCAGAATGGAGCTTGAAATCTTTCAAAACCTCATGCACAAAGAACTGTTATTATTTGATTTGTTGGGTGGTTTCCTGGAAGACCCCAATCAAAAGATTTTCCTTTATTGGACTTGACTTGTGTTTACCCCAAACTAAAAACCTTTCCCTGAGACATCTGTTGAAAACATTTATAAGCAAGTACAGGTACCTCACAGCTGTCTCAGGTGATGGATAACAATTAAGGCAAAGAACAGATTAAACAAATCTTAACAGGAGACACTGAAGAATGAAATTATCCATAGGAACTTTGGAAAGTTCCAACATATTCCCCAAAATCTAGACAACCATGTACACACGTAGGGCTGTGTACATGCTCATGATTGATGCTAGAAGGCCCTGTGTTATCACCTTTGTTTCACCTTGAGGCTCTGTATGAGTAAGAAGTGAAGGCTAAGGCAGAGTTGTAAACTGCCTGGTTGAATGTTGAAGGCAGGCCTCACATACACACAGAGGCCCTCAGCAAAGACTGGAAAATTTATTCATTCCAAGTATTTAAGAAATTCTCCATCTAATCATTAGTTGATGATAATGCTAAATGAGTAGAGACCTCAGTGGTAATACATGACAAAGTATATGTTTTTTACAAAGTTATTTCAGAAAAGTTGCTGAACCAACAAAAACAAGCAGCAACAACAAATCCTGAGGAGGAAGGAGAACCTGATTTCCAGGGTTGCCACATTACATTATTTGAAATATCCAGGTCTCAAGAAAATATATGGTAAAGAAAGTCTGACCCATACACAGGAAAGATGTAATTAATTGAAACTCTGCATCTGTGAGAGATGCAGAAAAGCCTTCACTCCTCTGCCACGTACAACCCTTCAAATATAAACCAATTCTCTTAAGAAGTAAAGGGTGAAAGTCCCTACCCTTGAGTGCAAGCAAGTATTTGTCTTCTGGGGAGTTGTTTAGTTGCTCTATGAATAGGAATGAATGGCTTCAAGTCTAACACTTCTTTTTTTTTGCTTTTTTGGGCCACACTCTTGGCAAATGGAAGTTCCCAGGCTAGGGAGTCAAATTGGAGCTACAGCTGCCAGCCTATACAGTATCTGAGTCTCGTTTGTAATGCTCACAACAACGCCATATTCCCAACCCACTAAGCAAGGCCAGGGATCGAAAATGCATGCTCATGGGTACTAGTCAGATATGCGTCTGCTACACCACAACAGGAACTCCCAGGTCTAACACATTTTAACCTCCAAATTTTGCTTTTTAACCTTTTTGGTTTCCTTTTCTTGGAAAGCCTAACTGTGCAGAAAAGGACAGCATTTTCTCTACCATAGTCATCAGGCTGACCAGCCAGGATGGTGGCCACCACAGGAATGCTTACAAGGCATAACAATCAGATGATGCTACAGCCTGGTCTGCCCAGGATGGTTCCAGTTCATACCCGTTGCAGTAATGCTTGTTGGTGGTCTTAGTGCCTTCTTTCACTTTCAAGTGTACCAGTGTGATGATTAGTTATGCTGTCACCCCCACAAAAACACTAATGGTGCCTGTTCTGCTGTGGAAAGGTGGAGGAAAGCAGGTGGCAAGCAGATGCCTGGGCACTGACTAATTTGTCATCTGGATGAGTCATATTTTCACAGAGCCCGAACTTTCATTTTATATAGCTGATATTTCAAACTCGATCACATACTTCTACAGAAATTAACAAAATAATCCAATTATGAGATATCGGTGCCATTTTGAATTGAACAAGTAACATGGTAAGAGAAAATCTAAACTTCAGGAAGTTATAGGAAGTAGATAAGCTTCAGCCAAAGAGAATAACAAAGGAAATGGCATGGAATAGTGAGAAAATGAATCAGCACTGAATCATAGGTAAAAAGAAAAAAATAGCCCTTGGTCCATTTCGGAGACGTGAATTAGAAGAGAAAAAAAAGGCAATGGTCCCAGAAGAGTTTGGCTTTCAGGGATGTGCAAGTCCGTGAATATTGATTCTGGCCTGTATTTTTCCTCAGGAAACACTTTGATATTAATGATGCATCTGAGGGGTATTATCTGAACTAAGCTCTAGTGTTTCTGGATCCAAGGGGCAAGGTTTTTGCATTCAGCAGGGCATGGTAAGATTTTTGAGGAGCTTACCCGAGGGCTTTCTTGTCCATGGATTTCCTTCGAAGATCCGTGAAAGGCCTAGTAGTGGCGACATCTCTGAGAAGCTCTCCTTGATCTCCTTGGCTTCTTGGTTTCTCAAGCATCTTACTCAGATGTTTCCTGGAGATCGATCATTTTTTCTTGTACAGCAGCTTCTTGATGCTTTTACAGGGGAGGGCTAGGTCTTATTCATCACGGTGATATCTTTCTCAAGATTTGGAATATGTCCAGCAACTGTGTTAAAAATGAAATAAAAGTAGTAGAATCATATATGTGCCTTTATTTTCAGAGAGATAAAATCACCTATCTAGGCCTACTATTTAGTAATATTCCCCCACCACTTGCCTCCTGCTAGAGGATGGTGGGCTGAACTGAGGGGCAAGGAGAGGGCTAGAGAAGACCCTGTAGAGAAGGGGATGCCCAGCTGTGAGCTCCTCTCTCTTTGACGTTAGACTTTCCTTTAGGCATCCTTCGTGTGCTAACAGGATAAATGGAGAACTCCTCTACCCACACTCCCTTTGTCTTTTATTCAACCACACATAAGAACTAAATCTACAAGTGTCAGGTGGCATGCCACAACAGAAAACCATCCAGCTTTTTTAATATCAAAACAGTGGAAAATGCAATGAATAAGCAATGAGATCCTGCTGTACAGCACAGGGAACTATATCTACTCACTCGTGACGGAACACAATGGAGGATAGTGTGAGAAAAAGAATGTATATAAATGTAGAACTGGGTCACTACTGTACAGCAGAAATTGACAGAACATTGTAAATCAACAATAATAAAAATAAATAAATACTTTTTTTTAAAAAAAAGATGGAAATTGGGTCATAGTTGCTGCTTGGAGGTGAGTTGCTCACTCAAGATTATTGGCATTGAACTATTGTGAGAACTCCAAATACATGCATTTGGATTGTTAGTAGCCTTCCTAACAAATACACCCTGCATGATATCTTCATTCTGCAGACAACTGTTTCTGTTTGGTCAGTGAAAATGGTTGCCACTGGCTCCAGACTGATCTGGTTCCAACAGAAAGAGAATTTCCTTCTCTTTCTTTCTGCACGCCAAAGCCAAAACAGCTCTCATTATTACTGACCTAGAACACTGTTCCTGGACCAATTCTGACGTGTGACGAAATGGTGACTTGGTGGTTATGAGTATGAACTCTAAAACCAAAGTGCCTGGATTAGAATCGATCCAGGCTCAGAGTTCCCTGGTGGCCTAGTGGTTAAGGACTCAGCATTATCACTGCTGTGGTTCTAATTACTGCTGTGGCTGGGGTTTGATCTCTGGCCCAGGAGCTTCCAGATACTGCTGGTGTGTGGGGGGGAAAAGAATCCAGAATCTAGCACTTTCTACCTAGGAGACACTGGACAGGCTACTTAACTTTCTCAAGCCTCAGTTTCCCCATGGGAATAATAATAGTACATTCTGGCATTATTGTTAGGAGAAAATGGGTTAATGTGTGGATTTAGAATAGCAATTGGTACCTAGGCAAGCAAGAATTTCTACAACCTTTGCCCAGCTGTGTTCTCTGTCTACCACTGTGGCTCAGAGTGTGCACATGCTGAGAGATGTAACTGATATACCAAGAGCAGAAGTGCTCCGCAGTTTACAAAGTACTTTTTACATTTGTTTTTTTATTTGATTCTTGCCTCAATCTTGCAAAGAGGTCATAGCCTCAGAGCACACAATGAATAAACAAGTGATCAATCCTGAACCTAGGGAGCCTCACAGTATATCCTGAGTGGTAGGGATATTGCAGAGGTGGTGATGGCAGGCTCCACCTGGCTTGAGCACCTTGATAATGCCCCTGGCTAACATGGCCCTTGGCAACCTGTGATTGCAAGTAATCCTTAGGGAGTTCCCATTGTGGCTCAGTGGTAACCAACCCGACCAGTATCCATGAGGACTTGGGTTCGTCTCTGGCCTCACACAATGGGTTAAGGATCCAGCATTGCCATGAGCTGTAGCGTAGGTCGCAGATGCAGCTCAGATCTTGTGCTGCTGTGGCTCCAATTCAACCCCTAGCCTGGGAACTTCCATGAGCCATGGGTGCAGCCCTAAAAAAAAAAAGGTAATACTCAGGAACGATCTGCGGGGTGCTAAGAGGCACTGTTCTCTGTTCTTCAGGGATCTGGCATCAAGATACACACAGGACCATCTGGTTGGGCTCTCATTGGCTTGATGTTTGGGGTGGCCATGGCGCTTAACATCAGGGGAATGTTACCCTAAATTCTGAAATCTCTATAAAGATTTATTCAGAGCTTGAAATGATTGGGTAGGTGTTTCTTTCTAGTTCCATCCTCTTTCCCTTCCAGATATGTGTTCTGCTCTGATTCTCTTGGACCCTCAGGGCACTTAATGTTCCCATTCTTTGCCCACAGGGATCCTATGAGAAGATGTTTCCTTGTCTCTGGGCACTTACACTTTCATGGTTTCTCTGAGTTCAGTCTCCTTTCTGAATCAGCACACATGAACTCGATCTCATTCTCTCCGTCTCTCTTGCATTCTATTTCTCTCTCTCCTGCTCCCTCTCTCTCACACACACACGCACACACACAGGTGTCCACAATATATTCTCAAGTCAAGAAGTCATCCTCTCTCTTTCTCTTTTCAAACCACTAGAGTCAATCTTTGCAAAGGTTATGGCTCTCCGCAATTTTATTTTCCCCTTAAGCCATCAAACATGGACCCTACTACTTATTCAAGATTGTAAATCAACAAGACACATACTTTTTTTTTGAGATTGTTTCACTATTTACAAACTGGAGAAAATAATACGTGCATCCTCAAAGAGCTATTATGAGGAATAAATTAATTTGCATTCATGAAAACAGTATTCAAAGAATTGTTACTCTTCCTGGTCAGGGAATGCAAAGTTGCTGTGTCTGATAAAACCACGAGTCGTGTTATGGAAAAGGTTAAAAAAAAAAACAACTGCAAATAATAACAGCCAGGTGGAGGCCAGTTTCTGTGAAAGGCATCTTTAGCTTCAGGCAACAATCATAGATTATTTAGTGAACATCTAAACTAAAGGCTGGGGCCCCCGAACAATATGCCTAGTGGGTGGTCAGAACAGCACTCGACAGACGGTGGGAACTTAATGAACACATTTTGCCTCTGTAGATGCTGATAATGGTGGCGATGATCATATCAAAGGTCATTACACACAGGAAGATTGGTACATAAAAGTGCTGTTGATGATTGCAAAGATGTAGCCATTTTCCTGATGATGCTCTCTGGAGGTCTTCTCATGTCTAGATTCCCTGGATGAATAGGCAGTTATTTTCTATTGATCTAGTTCTACTCTTTGGCTTTCCAATTTACTGCTTCACTGCAGAGCTAATCAGCGGAAATTTGCCGTGGAGTCTTGCTGGTTGGCTGAGCACAGAGCCTGACAGCCATGTCTGGAGGGTCACAGGCAATTAACCACACAGCTCTCTTTCAATGAGCCAGTTTTCCAGGGATTCCATGATGGGCTGATGTCTTATGGGTTTGAACAGAGAATAAGGAGCCACTTTTCATGATTCAAGACACATGATCATCTTGACAATATAGTCACATTTCCAGGGAAATAACTAGAGGAGTTTTAGGAGTAAGCCAGGTGAAACAGGACAGTCACCACATCATCAACCAATACTAACTCTTCACCTCTTAAGACACCTCTGGTGGCAGTTAAAGCTCCTGGAGAAAGTACAGAGCTTCTCATGATGCCAGGGTGCAATTTAGTAAGTTACTAACATGTTTCAATAAATTAACTAATGTTTGGGTGACAATTCACATCTGGAGACTGGTTGTTTCCTGCCTTATTTTAAAGTAAACTTTGTTTCTCTAGGAGGTCCAACAGGGCTACAGTGGTAATAAAATAATCCCTGGCTCAGCCTCCACAAACAAAGTCACTAGATCCATAGTGGTACCCATTGCCACAGAACCATGAGGATCATTGGAAGGAGAGTGTTCCAGGCAGAGGAAACAACCAGGGCAAAGGCCCTGGGGTAGGAATAAGCCTGATGGGTTTGTGGTCCAGCCAGGAGGCTGATGATGCTGGAGTGAAGGAGCAGGAAAGATATTAAAGGAAGATGAGTTCTGAGAATTAGGAGGATGGGGCAGAGATAGGACTATACACGTCAGGTGAGGCCATACTGGCCTTTAATAAGACTTTGGCTTTTACTCTGAGTGAGAAGGGGGGGCCATCGCAAGGTTTTGCCTGAAGAGTGATCTGAACTATGTTTTCAAAGGACCACTTTGCCTGTTGAGAGGATAGATGGGAGGGATGGAAGGTGGAGCGAAAAATAGAACAGCCAGGATCTCCCAGTGTGGCTCAGTGGAAATGAATCTGACTAGTATCCACAAAGACACAGGTTCGATCCCTGGCCTCACGCAGTGGGTCAGGGATCCGGCATTGCTGTGAGCTGTGGTGTAGGTTGCAGATATGTCTTGGATGTGGTGTTGCCGTGGTTGTGGCGTAGGCCGGCATCTACAGCTCCGATTCGACCCCAAACAGGCAAACCAGTTAAGAGGCATCTGTGAAAAGTCATGGTAGCTTGACCAGGGTATCAGTGTTAGAGGAAATGAATAACAATCAACTTAGGGGTGATTTTTAAAGCATGGCCAGGAGTTCCCATTGTGGTGCAGCGGAAACAAATCCCACTAGAAGCCATGAGGTTGTGGGTTCTATCCCCAGCCTCGCTCAGTGGGTTAAGGATCTGGCATTGCCGCGAGCTGTGGAGTGGGTTGCAGACACAGCTAGGATCCTGTGTTGCTGTGGCTGTGGCGTAGGCCGGCACTGCAGCTCCAATTACACCCCTAGCCTGGGAACCTCCATATGCCATGGGTACAGCCCTAAAAAGACAAATAAATAAATAAATAAATAAATAAATAAAATAATAACAATAAAAAATCATGGCCAACAGGGTGGGCAGGAAGATTTCCAAAGAGACAGCTCTGGTTGGCTTCTTTCCTGAGTACCAGTCCCACAGTTTTCAACTGCCTCTGGACAGCCCCGCCTGATAGCTTTTTAGTGCTCCAAATCCATCATGCTCCTAATACCCATCCCACTCTAACCACCGCTCTTCTTATTCTTCCACTGGACACAGAAACCTAGAATCGTATAAAGTCTTCCTCACTCTCACATATGGTAGTTGATAAATTCTGGAGATTCTTTCTGCCTTGCCATTTGAACCCACACTTCCTGTCTAGCCCCACTGCCATACCGCTGTTAGACTGCCCTTGTCTCCCTCCAGGAGATTCAGTTCCCCAGACACTGACTTCTATTACGGATGATGCCCCGATGGAACTGCAAGGAAGAGTCCAATGCAACCCAACTCCCCCTCCCCTCCCCCAGCCCAGGAGGCTTGCAAATAATAAGACAAGACTGACTGTGGAGAGATAGGAAGCCTCTAGCTGGTCTCACAGCAGCACCTACAAGGCCTGAACCCCAGGGCTCTGCCTGCATCAGGGAGGGGGTGCTGCTCAGAGCCCCAGTGGATGCTGAGTTAGCAGAGGAGGGCCTAAGCCGTATCACATGGCTCTGCTCTTACATCCCAGCTTCTTGGCCTGAAGCTTAAAAGACCCAGAGCCACTATCCCAGAGAGTCAGGACTCGCTGTAGTGAGAGGATCATGAACTCCAACTCACAGAGCTCAGAGCCTGAGCCTCAGTTCTACCCATTCACTCCAGGCCTTTGATTAATTCTCTCTGAGCAGGATTCCTGGAGTTGAAGGTAGTAAACATGAAGTGGCTTGCAGAGTCAGGATGTGATAAACAACAACGAATCCTGGATGTTGGGTTTCCCTCCTCATGGCAAATCTTTAGGATCCCACTAGATTCATTCTCCTAAAACACGGCTCTTGTATTATTACATGGCCCGCTTGGTAATTTACCTTAGAAAGAAAAGCCTCAAGGAATGTAATGTATGTGTGTGTTTTCAAACTTGAATCCATATTTCTTTTTAGATCTTAGACATCCTCAAGCCTTTTCACCGAGCAAAATCACCTTTTCTTCCTTTACAGACAAGAAATAGAAGGAAACTTTTTTCCATCTTATTTCTCTTGTGATAACTCAGTAAATTAGACAGCAATCTGTTATGTGCCTGAAATGTTCCCGGGCTGGGCAATAGGAGTTGCAAGTATATATTTGTCCCGTTTTCAAGGGTCTTATAGTCTAATGGCAGAGACCAGAGTCACATACGAAACAATCAGGGTGATGAAATTGCGAGAGAAAAATCTAAGCAGTGAGATGATTATCTGAAAAAAATAAAAGAAGACTCTATGGAAACTACAGAGCTCGCACTGAGTACCCAGGATAGATTAGATTGGGCTGGGCAAGAGAGGAAAGCCCAGTTTGGATGCTCTCCTCTGTTATCTAACTCTCTGTTACAGTTTATTTGCCCATTAAAATTCTCAATCTGAAAAATCTTCACTAATGCTAATATACTCTTCTGAATTTGAAAATTCATTTTAGAGGCTTTTGGCAACCTCTCCTGCAGGAAGGAGTCCTCTGCAGCACGTAGCTTGGGGATTTCAGCTTTCTCTGTAGATTTTCTACTATCTCTGCTGAAAGCAGGACCTGCATCAGGAAGACAAAGCATGGTAAGGAAGCTGAGGTCACGTATCAGCTTTTCTTTCCTCTGGGAGTTTTCAAACACCCAAGTAAAGCAGAGTGTTCCCCATGGAACTCAAACTGCTTAGGTTCCCGGTTTAAAGTCAGAAGGTTCCTATTATGCAATTTGTTCCCACTGTTTTTCTCACTTCCCTTTGGAATATTGATCTTAAACAACTGTCTCTTCTACAAAAAATACACAGGGCATCTTTTAACACAATATCCATTTATATTTCATTTGGCTGGGAAAAGGTGGCTTTGCAAAAGGGAATTTAGAACTTGTCGACTGGATTTTGGTTAATCTCTCTTGAGTTTAAAGAGAATAAATTACTGTTTCTCTTCCTTTTCCTAGAAGTGAGACTCAAATTCAATCTTATTTCATATAATTCTTTGGATTCAGATTTGGATGCGTGAAAGTACCAGAAAAGCTCTTTTCTTAAAACTTACTGGCGCCCTCGTGTGGCACATCCCATCTCAACACCCGAAAACTAATAGCCCTTTCAGAAGCTTTGCTTCCTAGAAACTGTGGAAATTATTTTTTCAGTGATCAAAGCTATCAGGTTTATTACATTTTAAGATGGCTATCTAAATTCTCCATGATTAGCCTTTGATTCCCGGAGAATTTGAGATGCTTCTTGCTGCCTGCTGCCATGAGAACAGATCTTAGACGCATGCACTGAGGCTACAGGGCATGGCTGATGGATGGTTTTTTAGAACACTCTCATGGAAAGGGAGTTTACTCTTAGAATCAGTTGCTCTTACGATCTCAGAAACCTGAACTGAGGTTTGAGCAAGGGAGGAGACTTGGGAAAATAGGTAAAGGCTTTGAAACTAAGCATACCCTTGGCCTTCTTCCTCCTACACATGCTGTTTCAAGAAAGCACGATGATTTATACTTCACAAGGTAGTAAATAATGCTGAATTATTTGGTTTCTTCTTAAGTGTCAGTGGTCAGGTTACTGGTGAGGTGAAGAAACCATGTTGGTCATTATATTTCAAGGCTGACTTGGAACACAAGATCTTTGAAACATTCTAGTGAGATGGGTACAGAGCTTCCCACAGGCTGGCAAACCATTCACCAGACCTACTCACATTCCCCAGTGCAATAGGGGTGAGGTGGCTGATAGAAGAAACAGGCCAGCCACGGGCTGTGGCTGGACAGTCCAATCTCTGTTGCATGGGTGTTTTATTAGTCATTTGACTCAAATAATTAGCTCCCTAAGATCTGGGAAGTTCTGAACATCTGACTGGGATGAGTGGTTTGATCAACAGTTAGTACAGACCTAGTTTGGCACATGCAGACATGGTCTGGGGTCTAGGCGGGCGAATTGCTTCACACAGCATCAGTCAGGGGAAGAACCTAGAATGATTCTCAGGCTTACACTTTCCCCATCATGTTGCTATTTTATATAGGCCGAAGATAAGAGTCAAAGCAATTATCTGAGAGCTTAAAAAACCATAGGAGTGGATAATTTCTAGGTCCATCCATGTTGCTGCAAATGACGTTATTTCTTTCCTTTTAATGCTGAGTAATATTTCATTGTGTATATGTAACACATCTCCTAGAAACTATCATGCTAAGTGAAGTCAGACAATGAGACACCAACATCAAATGTTATCACTTACATGTGGGATCTAAAGAAGGACACAATGAATTTCTTTGCAGAACAGATACTGACTCACAGACTTTGAAAACTCATGGTTTCCAAAGGAGACAGGTTGCGGGGGTAGGGGGTTTGGGATGGAAATGCTATAAAATTTGGTTGCGATGATCGTTGTACAACTATAAATGTAATAAAATTCATTGAGTAATAAAAAAGAGCAAAATACAATTAACTTGTCTTAAGTGTAAAAAAAAACAAAACAACAACAACAAAAACACTATTGGGAGTGGAGTTCTCATTGCAGCTCAGCAGGTTAAGGACCTGACTTGTCTCTATGAGAATGCAGGTTGGACCCCTTGTCTTGCTCAATGGGTTAAGAATCCAGTGTTGCTGCAAGGTACAGCATATATCACAGATGTTGCCTGGATCTGGTGTCGCCATGGCTGTGGTCTAGGCCAGCAGCTGCAGCTTCAATTCAAGCCCTGCCAGAGAGCTTCTATATGCCACAGGTGTGACCATTAAACAAACAAACAAACAAACACGCAAACAAACAAACAAACAAACCAGCTTTAGAAGTAAGAAAGAAAAGAAAGATTTACTGACATCCTTCATTGCTTACAGAATGGAGGACCAAGTTCAGGAATGTTATAGAGATTTATGCACAAGTAAGGAGCATCTTTGGTTTCAGAGACATGAACTTGCGTTGTTGTTGTTGCTAAACTCATTGCCATTCCCAGGACAGCAATGAAGATACCACTCCACTAATTATGGGAGTACAAGTTGCCACACTGACTTGGGAGATGAAGAGAAGCTGAAAGCGCTAAGAAAAAAAACAAAAAACAAACAAAAAAAACGAATATAGGTACGTTTAGTTGGCATGTAAGGAAAAGACTTCCCTGGTTCTCTTGCTCCCTCTTCTGGGAAGGGAACTGTGCACTCTTGCCACACAAAGTTGTTTCTATATTGTTACAGGACTAGAAGATTGGAGGAGCTTCATCATGAAGGGAGAAGCCTCGTGCTCCACGCATTCTCCATGTTATCGTCAATCTGTGTGCACGGGAGAAGGGGACAGCCCCATAGAGTCATCCCTTCTAACTAACTCTTCCAAAGAAAGCTGAGTGGAACAGAGGGCAAAAGATTGAGAACTTGAGACACTCACTGGGGGGTCATGATTCACACTAACCACTGGAGGGTGGCCTGTGAGTTGTCACTGTCCAGAGGCCCAGACAAAACTTCTCTGATACAGGTCCAGATGTATTACTGAGTTTCTCAAACTCAGCACTGTTTATGCTTTGGACTAGACAATCTTTGTAGTGAGGGGGCTGCACTGTGGCATGCGCAGCAGCACATCTGGATTCTAACTACTAAATGCCAGTAATTCCCAACAGCCCCCACTGCAACCCAGACATGACCAAAAAAAAAATATATATATATATATATATCCCCAGACATCACCAAATGTCCTTGCGGGCAAAAAAATCACCCTCCATTGACAACCATTTGTGCACTGAATGTTGAACCTAGGCATCAGCCAGACCATTGTTCTAAGGCTCAATTTCTATTTCCCTAACCTCTTGTTTACCCAGGAGTCAATGGACAACTGCATAGACACTGTAGACACAAAAGTTGCTCAAGGCCCAAGTAGAAGGTCAAAATCACATCTGGGCTTTCCAAACTGCCAGCACCACTTGGTGTAGAGATGACCCAGAACAACCTGGTTTCATTATACCGTATTTATAATAAATTAGCATTGCGGTTTTTGCCCCCTTGTGGGTTTTGCTTGGGTACTTATGGGTAAGCGCCTGAGAACAAGGGGAAGAGTTATATAACCTAAAGCTGTCAATCATCTTGTCAATCAAATGACATAACACACAGGGAGGGACTTTCCACTACTCTGAAAAACCAGACCTCCCCTAACCCCGAGGCTGCTTCTGGTTTCAGGCCAGACAGCCCACCCTCTTCTCTTTAGGAGCGTACTTCGGCTTGGCTGCTTAATAAAGTTTCTGGTCCTCTAAACTTCTCTATGTCTCTTGTTGAATTCTTTCCTTCAGGGGACAAAGGACTGAGGAATTGTAACAGCTGTTGCCAAATTTTCTCAGTTCCTTCCAGTGCAAGCACAGAATTGCACTGAAGGGTGTGTGTGTGTGTGTGTGTGTGTGTGTGTGTGTGAGAAAGAGAGGGAGAGGGACAGAGAGGTAAATTGATTGCCAGTTGCTTTATACTGGAAGGAAGATGAGGGCTGCCCTTGAATGAGAACATTAGGGTTTACTCCTATTTTAGCAGCAAAGAGTCAATGAAATATTATTTTTCTTGGCTATTGCTTCATGGGATGACAATTTCCAAGCAGCTGAAGATGGCTTGTGCCTTAATGGATGCTCCAGCAAAGTACCTAGCAGAGTGCATTCCAAGTGACACGGTGAAAGAATACCTGCCTTTCTCTCATTCCTCTAGCTCTGTAACCCCATCAGCTCTCTTCCTAGTTGCAATTGGGTGACAACTTCTGTTTGAACATCACGAGAAGGACACCAATCTAGCGAGAAATCAGACTCGATAACCTAGGGGCTGCGGAGTGAATCTCCTTCCTGTTTCTCTTTTCCTTCTACTTGTAAGAATGTCTGGACTAAAAGCCAAATCTCTCTGAAGCCAAAGCCCCCAAGCCCTACGGTGTACCGCCTCCCCTGTGCTCTGCTGGGCACTTTGCTGGAGCAAAGGGAGGGAGGTGGTAGAGTGTTGGAGGTGGGCACAGGCCTTGTTGGGCATTGGGAGGACGTTGGCTTTTGCTCTGAGAGATGCCTAAAACCACAAACTTTCCCTGTCTTTTTATCCATGTGTCACAGAAGCAGCCCTGATGGATGCCATTATCTCCACGATACCCAATTACCAGAACTTTCAAATCTCTTTCAAATTCCCAGACTTCCACTCCACCAACCTAGAGAGATCTTATTCCTGCAGCAATATGACATTTAGCTTCCTCTGTGTCTGGTTGCAGGGGTCTGCACCAGGGAGAAAATGGTACCATTGTGCAGGTGAAAATAACACCGTCTTTCTCTCTCTCCCTCCTCTCTCTCCCCCTTTGCCTCCTCTCTAATTTATTGTTCAACTGGGACACTGCTGAGAGTGAATGGACACTGTGAGTAACGACACGAGGACAACAAGCATAAGCCAGGACTGCCTTGGATGCACAAGGAATAATGGTCAATCTACATATAAACAAGCCTACATAACTAAAGACAGGGGGAGAAGGATCAGATCAAGGATAATACAAACCTTCCAGGCCCGTGTTGAACCCACCTATACTTTGTAGACAGATTTAACCCATTTTAAGCTCAGTTCCCTGCCCTCTGACCTGTTAACTTGCAGTCCACCGGGTTCACCCTCGCCTCCTCTCCTCTTGTTTAAACCTCCACTTGCATCTGAATCCCAGGCCTTCCTGCCTCTTCCAGCCCACAGCCAGCATCCTCTCTCTTCCCTGTAACCTTGGGTCTCTCCTGCTCTATTTCTCCCCACCTAAAAGCAAACACTAATCCTGAATATCCCTTTCCTGCTATTATGATCCCCTCACCCTATGATCTACCTTCATTTCTCCTCTGCTATCCAAACCCTCTGAAGCCCTCTCTGCACATGATGTCTCCTCTTTATGTTCCATCCACCCAGGGCTGAATAATTTCTGTCTCCTGCTAAGTTATTAAAACAGTTCTCATGAAGATCAGCTTGATCCAAGTGGCCCAAACCACCAGATCATCTTTAACTTTCTTGACTTCTTCTCTCTTTCTCTTTCCCGCCGCATCTGTGGCCTATGGAAGTTCCCAGGTTAGGGGCTGAATCAGAGCCTCAGCTGCCGGTCTACACTACAGTCATAACATCACTGAATTTGAGTTGCATCCATGACCTACACTACAGCTTGCAGCAATGCCCGAGCCTTAACCCACTGAGTGAGGCCAGGGATTGAATGCGCACTCTCACAGATACTGTCGGGTTCTTACCCCACTGAGCCATGATGGAAACTCCCTAGACTTCTCTCAATGCCTTTAACCGTGTTGAGCCTTCTGATGAATACTCTCGACTCCCTCTCTCTCAAGGGTTCCTTGGTGTCTCTTCCGCTGCTCACTCACGTCTACTCCGTGGTCAGTGGCCACCAGTGCAAGACCTGGACTAACACCATTCAAAGGTCTAAAACATGTGGCTGTTTCTACTTCCTGCAGATGGCACCAGAGAAACAGGGTCGTGAGCAGGTAGGCAGAGAAGGTGCCCTGGAAAAGCTGGTGATGCTCCTTCTTTTGGAGCTGAAAATTCTCAGGGGTCTGGATCTGCAGGAGTCACGTGGCTGAGGGGTCCTTTCCTGCATATATATATATTTTTTCAAATTTCACCCAATTGTGGGGTGAAGGTAAGAGTGAGTCACACGTGTAACTTGCATAAGAGGGAGACCAAATGCAGCACTAAGTAGTTTGGCGGAAAGCAGAATTCAACGATTTAAGATCAATTTTCTATTTCTAAGGTAGCCAAAAATAGTTTCCTGTGGCTTCTTATATTTCTTTAACTAGGGTCACCAGAATGCGGCTTTGTGTTGGAAATGCAAGTTTCAGCAGAAATGCGTCTTTCCCTAAGGAGGCCTGGTGCCTGTCTGTATTGTGTCCGAGCCGGCGGGGGGGGGGGGGGGGGGGGGGGGGGGTGGGGGGAAGGGCGCTGTTCAGTGGGTGGTGGTGGCAAGCTCTGACTTCTAGCTGCAGGGAAGTCCATAGGCATCCTGTGGACGCATTAAATGGCCATAAACTACCCTGGAATTTTGGGACTGTTGACTTAAAAAAATGAAAATTGAGAGTTAAATTTTAAGTTTTGTTCACTTAACTATAGCCCAAGTACTGCCCCAAAGAGGAAAGGGGAGATACCAGGATAGGATAAAGGTGAGGGGGAGGTACACGCAGCCAAGCACACATTTTACAAAATCTGTTGCTGGTCTCCTAAAGGTTACTGCTAGTCAGGTGGAGCAGACATCCCCATGAAGGATTGTAGTGTTTTTCTAGATATGAGGAGATACAAGAATTGGGCACAAAAAACCTTCTCCTAACAATATCTAACTATCTGAAGACCTGTTCTTCCTGCTTTCCCGGAGCAGAGAGTGCCTCACTCCAGACCTCCACCCTGAGCTCTGCTCAGCGGGTGCTGCAGGTTGGCAGCTCACTGGCTCATGATTCAATCCTAGGAGAGGAAGACAGCAATTGCGAAACTCCACAGGACTCAGCGCAGGGCTCCGGTGTGGGGCCTGACTGTGCACAAGCCTTGTGGTGGGCCTATGGTGAGCGGCTTACCACTCACCGCTGGCTGCGTGGGCCGCCTGGCACTTGCTGGGTGGCTTTTCACTGAAGCCTGTGGCCTCTTGGAGCCTTGATTCTGAGTGAAGCTAAGCAATGTCGACTAAAAAATCCACAACCTGAAAGCTGAGAGTTAAGCTTTTTTGGGGGGTGAAATCGGGACTGAAGCCCGGGAGAGAGCATCTCAGGTAGCCCGAGAAACCGCTCTGAGGCGGGACGGAGGAGCTAGGATGCATAGGAGTTTTTGCAACAAAAGGCAGGCAGCAGGAACAAAGAGGCCTGGGCTCCCTGAAATAATTCCTTTGATATGCACCTCCTCTATCAGGGACAGTATTCTGAGTTTTCACAGCCTGTGGGACTCACCGGTTCTCACCCTTGGAGGCGACTGTGTTCTCACCCTTGGAGGCGACTGGATTCACAGACGACCGTGAATACTTGAGTGGTATTCAGACTGAGCTGAGACACCACCCAAGGAGGAAAAGAGGAAAGAATATCAGTTTGTGATAAAGGTCAGGGGGAGCTGCATGCAGCACACACACATTTTACCAAAAGTTTGCTGCTGATCGCCTGAAGGTTGCTCCCAGTCACAAGGATCAGACATCACCATGAAGGATTTTAATGTTTTTCTAGCTACGAGAAGATGCAAGAATTGAGCACATAAAATCTTCTTCTAAAAATATCTGGCTGTCTGAAGACCCGTTCTTCTAGTTTTCCCAGAGCACAGAGTGCCTCACTCCTGAGGTTCAGCCTGAGCTCTGCTCAGGGGGTCGTGCGGGTCAGCAGCTGCAGTGGCTCATAATTTAATCCATGCAGAGGCTGATGGCAAGTGCCAGACTTCAGTTCACAGCAACACAGGATCCACCAGTTGCAGGAAGGTTACAAGAATTCCCATTGTGGCTACAGACAAGAGTCATCTTTGTGTTACTAAAAGGCCTCTGTAAAAGTTCCTTTGTTCAAGGCATCATGGAATGTCAGAGCTGTCAGGAGCCTCAGAGACGCACCAGCCTAGGCTTCTCGTTCTTTTTAATATAAATTTTGAAATATAGACAGTGGTTTGACCCCCATGATTGCATCAAGTCATGTGATTTTATAATGTTTTACATTCCTTCAATGTTAAGGTCTTCATTGCTGACCGCAAAACAAGAATTGAGAACCAAGTGAAACATGAAGACTTTTCACATTCTTTACAACGCCAGCATTCCCCATACTTTTTAAACTGCTGTCCTCAACCTGTGCAAAAACAGATCCCCAAGGCCTTCATGTCCTTCCTCCTGGGCTCTCAGGTCATCTCCATTGACACATTCTTCAAAGTCCAGCTCGAATACCCAAAAGGGCTCGTTTTCCTCATGTTCATCATATTGGCCTTTTGTTTTACCTAAAGCCCTTTTGGTGGGATCCTGTTCCTTGAAAACAAACTAGTGTGGCAGAGTAATCTTACAAGTTTCAGGTGTATATTTGTTTTATTGTTTTTTGGTTCCACATACATGTGATAGCATACAGTATTTGTCTTTCTCTATCTAACTTACTTTACTGAGCATGATACCCTCCAGGTCCTTCCATATTGCTGCAAATGGCAAAATTTCATGGGAGCCCGAAAGAGGGCATCAAGGAGCAGAGAACTGCCACACTTTCTCTAGCTCATCCATGTCTTGGCAATACATAGTCTCGTGGAACCTTAACATAACACAACACAACACAGGGAAATTCAGGAGAGAAAACCTCAGTTAACTGAGACAAAGTTTTTCACCCACATCAAACTGGGAGGTCAAAAGAGAAATCAAGTTGAGTTTCGGAAAAATACAGAACATTATCATTCGTGCACACCTGAATTTGTGAAGCGAAAATTGTATACTAGCTCACTAAAATATGGTTTTATGCAAAGAACCCAGGGGAATCACATGTAAACAAATGCCATGAAGTACATCTGGGCTTCCTGGGACTGAGAAAGCCAACAGGCAGCTACTGTCTGTTGCTCTGTCCCTTACGATAATCAGTTTTTCTCTGGGACATGGTGCAAATCTGCTCTCTTCAAAGACCCACCTGGGGCAGGCAGTTTTCTCTCCTGATTTACGGTCCCTCCATAACCTTTGTGGACCTTGGTCTTTGGCTGGTGCTCACTAAGTCTCCATCTCTGCATGACTTACTGATCTGTGATCACCACCAAATCATTGCATTCTTAATGCCTCTTGGGTGAAAGTTTTGAGAAGGAATCAGCTTTGACACTCTCTTCACCAGGGTCATGCTCCTTAGACCAGGAACCCACCAGGGCCTAGTCATGTGAGGTCAGAGGGTGAGCGGTCATGTAAATAACACATGGCTGCTCATATCACCAAAGACATATGGGTTGGACAGTTCCAGAGAACTTAGCCCAGTTTCTAATTCCCCTTTATTAAAATTACTGCTATTGCCGTCTTATACTCCTCTCTATACTGTAACTTCCTTGAAAGCAGGGGTTCCAATTCATCTCTGTTACACACCTTGACATCTTTTGTGAGCCTTTTGCATTTGGAAGAATTCAATGAATACTTGTTGAATGAATGCCCATCTCTGTGTTCATTCTCTGCTCTCTGTACCTTCATTTCTGAGTGAAGAGTGCTCAGGTTAACATCTGAATAGGATAATTCCTGTTGCTGGGATATAGCAGGAGAGTGTCAGTCAAAACGAGTAGATGACTAGATTTGAGTGACTGTTATATAGGTGGATTTCCTGACCAGACACTATAAACCTCCTTTCGGTTACCAGAGTTTTCACTGGGCTTTCCCTAACAACTGACATGCTAACTGTTTATTATTCCAGAGCCAACTTCACTGCTATGGAAATTGGTTGAAGACCTCTTTCATTCTTTGACGCATTTATGTGATAGATTAGAACTAATTTAAAGAGAAGCAAGAGGTACTCTACAGGGAGATAATTCTTAGTCACTTTTTTTCACTCTTTGAATGATGTTTCTAAATTAAAAGCTCCAAGTTTATTAGCAATCACCACTTTGAGTCGAGAAATTCAAACATTTCCTGTTTCTCTGTGTGCTAACTAAAAGGGCTCTATTTAAATCACAGAGCTGTCCTGATGCCAATGACGACAAATCAGAATCATAAAATTTTGGACCCAGAGGGAATTTACAGATCATTTAATCCAACTGTTCCATTTTATAGGGGAGGAAATGGAAGCTGTCATACATCTAGAGGCAGAGCTATCACTGCCATCCTCCTGATCCAGGGTTCTTCAGCCCCCAAAAAATCAATACAACTATGAGCAGCAGAAGGATGCTGGAGATTAGGAACATGGATAATATGAAGAGCCTTCAGGCTATGCTCATGGAAGAAAAATGAGTCAGTCTACCATCCTGAAGGAAAGCTAAAAGATGGTTCATTCTCAGGAGTGTGTCTAGCTCAGCTGCTCAGAGACTGGCCAGAGAGGCTCCAAGGGCCTGACTGGGGACCAAGATACAACAAGACTGCCCAGTGATGATGAAAGATAGTATAAGAAAGGAAATATATATATATATATATATGACTGGATCACTTTGCTGTATAGCAGAAATTGGCACAGCACTGTAAATCAACTATACTCGAATAAAAAATGTAATAAGAAACCCAAGAATAAATAAAAAGGCTGCCCAGTTGAGTTCTTACCATGAACGAAACACCATACTAAATGCTCAGTCCTCAGGGGCTGGATAAGCCCCACAACCCACCTAGGGGATCAGCATCATTATCTTCGTTTTACAGACGAGGAGGCTGAAGTTAGGACAATAAAGAGATTTGCCCTGAGTCACAGAACAAGCTCACTTCCTAATACGTGAACTTGGATTTACCTTCAAGTCTGTCAAGGTACTAAGCCTGTGTCCTTAACGAGGGATGACATTTGAGTAGAGGCTCTTTGGGGACACTGATGAGTCCGGGACCTCTCTGGGGAATCTTATTCTGCACTGCTTGTGCTTTGACATGTATTTCAGCCTGCCTGGAGAAACTCTGCATGCCTGGATCAGCCTGAGCTGAACTGGCCTCCACCCTCGGGTAGACTTTTATCACAAGCTACACCTCCAGCTCTTTGCTAAGACTGAGGCAGACCAAGTTGGGATAATCTCTGTGCTTGTTAACTCACATTCCTTGTGGGGAGACTTTCCATTTGTTTAGAATTTGAACGTGAGAATAGTAAAGACAGAAGTACCTTAGACATTTGCTGCAAACTCCATGTTTTAAGCAGGAAGAAATAGAGGCCCAGTTTATATTTAGTTTATGCTGAGATGTAAACGATGAGAGAGCCATAGTGACTCAGAGTTAATAGGTTTGCTCCAGGAAAATCAGTCCTTTATGGTTGGTTCTTCCTTGAGCTGTTTGTCAGCCCAGATAATTGCATATTTCTTGCTTGCTAGTCAGAAATTTGCTTGACAGTATTTTATAGAGTGGAGGGGAGAGGACATAAAGGAAAGAGAAAATGCAGGAGTCCACTGACCAAGGCAGTTTTCAGCCTTCTTGTGAGAAGCCTGGGGACACCCAGCCAAACTGCAAGCTTCTCTGAAACCTTATTCTAATTTAGTTTAAAGCTAAAGAAGGCAGAGAGGGGAAAGGAGTTGTATAAAACGAGGGGGCAGGACTCATCCACATTAGCTACACAAAACCATTGGCAAGATCTCTCTGCTTCTTTGACATCTGGCTCCAAGCTGGGATCACATAAGACTTTAATTAATCCTTACAACAACTCTATGAAGTAGAAACTATCATTAAGTCCACTTTGCAGACAAGAAACAATGTGGTGGGCACGGTATCAAAGCCCAGAGAGGCTAAGAGATGTGGCCTGGGGCACTCGGGTAATTCTAGGACATAAAACCAATGGCCATGGGCCATGTTCTTACCCATGACATTGCTGCTTCTAGGTCAGGTCTCAGAAGCGCCTTCCAACCCCAACACTTTTTGGTTTTATGATTTTCTGAGTGTGGAGAAGAGGTTCCCCCAAGTATCCACATTAATGAGCAGGTTACTGCTGTGGGCAAGAAGGGCTGAATACTCCAGAAGACTTTTTCAGAAACCCCTTCAGAGTTATCCTACCCTAGAGCAAGGAAGCTTGGATATTTTTCCACCAAGTCCCTTCTATTACTAGTTGAGAGCTGTTCCTGTAAGCCATTACTTCTGGCCTGCCTTGGGCATCCATGCACCCAGCACGTTCCTGGACCTAGAGAGTAGGCCTCCATGCAGAGAGATGCAGGTGCTTGCAGGAGAAAGGCAGCAGCATTTAAGGGAATCATGAGTGCCAAGGGAATTTGAACCTGGATAGACGGGGTCCTTGATACTCACCTTATGAGTCCATCATCCATCAGCTGGAAGGTTCCTCCTCGTCTCAGGGCTTGCAAATTTAGGGACTGCAGAACAGAAATGGGAGTTAGTGAGATGGAAAGCATGCCTGGATTAAAGCTACTTCGGTTATAAGTAATGGTACCCAATCTGAGCTAGCTTAGGTTTAAAGGGGACTTCAGTGACTCATGTAATCAAACCCCAGAAAAGACAAGGGTAGAGCTAGTCCACCAGCCCATGCTGCAAATCTTCTCTTTGTTCTCTTCTTTTAAACTGTAGGCTGGCTTCTTTAAAAAAGCAGAGGACTTGGCTACCTATAGCTTCTCTGCTTCCCCTCCAGAGAGGAGTAGACCCTCTTCCCTCAGAAACTCCGGGGAAAGTTTAAAATTGGAACTGATTGTCTCCGCTCTTTGTCAAGTGCTCACCCCCTGACCAATCACTGTGGCCTGGAAAGGTCCTGAAAGTTGGTACTAGCTCCTATTTTCAACACACTTGTGCCAGGGAGGGGCAGGAGAGGGGCAGGCAGTTCCCCTAGAGAAGTAAGGCGAGGCTCCCAGGAGAATGGAGGACTGCTGGGCAGAGGAAACCTATCTGCTCAGGAGTTAAAGTACAGATCATCTATGCTTAAAAAGCACTTTATGGGAGTTCCCCTTGTGGCTCAGAGGAAACGAATCCAACTAGTGTACATGAAGATTCACGTTGGATCCCTGGCCTCGCTCAGTGGGTTAAGGATCTGCCATTGCTACAAGCTGTGGTGTAGGCTGCAGGTGCCACTTGGATCTCACATTGCTGTGGCTGTGGTATAGGGCGGTAGTTCTCACTCAACCCCTAGCCTGGAAACTTCCATATGCCACCAGTGCAGCCCTAAAAAAAAAAAAAAGGCTCTTTATTACAGAACTAAAAAGGAAAGGGAGGGAAAATAAAATCATCTTTAACATCTTTAATGTTATTACGTACAAAACATCACTAACATCGTTGCCCTTGTAGCACACGCATTACCTTTCTGTCAAACACCAATGCTGCAGTGAACACAGCCCAGAAATGTGGCCCAGAGGCTGATCTAGAAGCCCGCAGCTCTGGCTGGTCAAACCCTGTCCTTGCCAGGCCCCGTTCTAGCCCCAAATCAGGAGGTGAGTGTTCCTACACATGACTCTTGGACCTTGATTCATGCTCCTGACAGACTGTTGCTTCAAAAACTCAGTGAAATTATTTGAGGGTTCGTCCTTTTAAAATAAATGAAAGTAAGGCTCACATTTGGGAAGGAAGGATTACATTGCCTTTCTCCTCCCTTTCTAACTCAGCATTCACCCAATACAACCGAGGGTGCCTGTGTACCAGGTCTCTGTTGGGGATACAGCAGTAAGTTGGCGATCACTCTGAAGCCTTAATGTCGTGTTAAGAAGGGTCATACCTCCTCCAGGAATGCTTCTCCCTCCAGCCACCGTTTCTCCACAGTGCCTGCTCTCACACTTAACTCCGTCGCCAGGCAGGGGGATACGGACTCTCTCCCCACCGAGCCTGTCAGGGCGCTGGAGCCCGGGAAAAGTTCCCGCCTGCGCGGCGGGTCCGGAGCGAGGCCGAGCGTGACGGGGCGCGACAGCTGCAGGTGGCGAGCGGCTCTCCCCGCCCCGGTCCAGCCCGCGCGCCGGTTGGGGGCGGCGCCCCCGGGCCCGGCTCCGGGTCGCGGCGGCGGGGGAGGGGCCGGCGCAGGTAGCGCGGCTGCCGCCCGGGAGCGAGCGCTAGGCGCGGGCCCGCCAAGGCGGGATGGGGCGGCTCGGGGCCCGCCGCCTCGTCCTGCTCGCCGCCTGCCTGGGGCTCTGCGAGGCGCTCGGAGGTACGCGCCCTTAACTTCCCTTCCGCGTCCCAGCCGGCCGCGCGCGCGGAGCCCGCTAGGTGAGGGGGCTGGCGAGCGGTACGCAAGGCGGGGAGACCTCTGTGCTCGGGGGGCTCCGGAGATGCCGCGGCCGGGTTAGTCCCGCGGCGCTCGCGAGTCTAACTCTCTGGCCGGGCCTTGGGAATCGGGCAGCCGGGGGAGGAGACCGCTTGGCTCTGCGCGGTGGCTCCCGGCCTCCGCGAAAACTTTCCAACTTCCCGCCCCGCGCGGCCCGGCCCCTCAGATCCCCGCCAGTTCGGGAGCCTGAGGGGCGGGCCCTGCGCTGACCTACGCGCGGCCTTCGCCGCCTTTTTGGGGTTTCAGAGCCGGACTTCTGGTGGCCCTCGGACGAGCCAGGCCTAAGGTCCTCGCTTCCGAGCCTTTTCAGCCCTGTCCAGGCCCCTTACTCGGCAGCACGTGACCCGCACGGGGTTGGGGGTCTTCTCGCCCGAAACACTCTGGTCGCTGGCCTATTGTCCCATGAGCCCCTTCACAGTCCACTTACATTTCCTGGACTCAATTCTCCGAAAGTGCTTTAAATTTCCATGGCCCTTTTCAGATGTCAAAGAATACAAGCTGTGGAGATTTTTTACGTAACGGAACTCTACAGTGGGGCCTTCCTTTGAAATTCAGTTCATCTAAACAAAAGATCTTTTTAGAGACTATTTAGAAAATACACCTTAAATCAAAGGCCTTGTAAATATTTGTGGTATTCGGATCAAATTGTGAACGCTTATTCACTTGAGGCGATTTCCCTAGGAACTTCGGTGTCACGTGGCGGGGGGAGTGGGGGGGACGGTGGTGCCAGACACTCTTAGTAGCGGGCCTCGCTCTCACCCCTGCAGGCCTGCTTCCAGCTCCTCCGGCTCTGTGTTTATCCTGCTGTTTGGGGTCTCTTCCGAGCTCCTCCCTCTTTATCTCCCTCCTTCCCGATTCCTCTTCTGCGTCCTCCCTGGCCCCTTCCTGCCTGGCGACCAGGGTGGGTCCGGCCGGGTACTAAGGCACAGGTGTGGGGCCGCTGTGACTCGGCTTTTGGTGTGGCTTGAGAGAAGGTGCTAGGTGTAGACCCGGAGGTCTGAGAGGGCAGTGAATGGTGTTGGGGGTCAGAGGGGTGGTGGTGGAAAGCCCGTGGCTTTGGAGACAGGTGGACTTGGGCATTAATCTGGGTGGCACTGCATATTCTCAGAGTGACTTTAGGAAAATTATTTCTCTCAGTCTTGATGTTGTATTTGTAAAACTGGGATGATAATTGCTTCTTCTGAGAGACTTGATTAAAGTATGTGTAAGATCTCTTAGCAGCCTGAGAACTAATCAATGCTCATGTCCTTCCTTTCCTACGCTTAAGAAATTTTTTAAAAAAATTAGTTGATTTGTGGTGTTGTGCCATTTTCTGCTGTACAGCAAAGTGACACTGTCATATATATATTTTCCATCATAGTCTGACCCAGGAGATTTGAACGTAGTTCCCTATGCTATACAGTAGGACCTTGCTGTTTATCCATTCAAAACTGAGTTTGCATCTACCACCCCCAAACTCCCAGTTCATCCTATTCTCTCTCCCCTCTGCCTTGACAATCACAAGTCTGTTTTCTATGTCTGTGAGTCTGTTTCTGTTTTGCATGTAGGTTCATTTGTGCCATATTTTAGAATCCACATGTGATATCATATGGAATTTGTCCATCTCTTTCTGACTTATTTCACTTAGTATGGTAATCTCTAGTTGTATCTGTGTTGCTGCAAATGGTGTTATTTTGTTCTTTGGATGAGTAGTATTCCATTGTTTATACGTACCACATCTTCTTAATCCATTCATCTGTCAATGAACATTTAGATTGTTTCCATGTTTTGGCTATTGTGAATAGTGCTGCAGTGAACATAGGGGTGCATTATCTTTCTGATTATAGTTTTGTCCAGCTATATGACCAAGAGTGGGATTGCAGGATCATATGGAAATTCCGTTTTTAGTTTTCTTTCTTTCTTTTTCTTTTTTTTTTTTTTTTTTTTGCTTTTTAGGGCCCTACCCAGAGCATATGGAAGTTCCAAGGCTAGGACTTGAATCAGAGCTACAGCAGCTGCCCTACGCCACAGCCATAGCAACTCGGTGTTGGAGCCGTGTCTGCAGTCTGCACCACAGCTCATGACAAGTGCCAGATCCTTAACCCACTGAGCGAGGCCAGGGATTGAACCCAGATCCTCATGGATACTAGGCAGGTTCGTTACCGCTGAGTCCTGAGGGGAACTACTATTTTTAGTTTTCTGAGGAACCTCCATAATGTTTTCCATAGTAATTGTACCAATTTACATCCCCACCAACAATATAGGAGGATTCTTTTTTCCATACCCTCTCCAACATATAATATAATATGGCTATATTATTAATGATGATAATATAATAATGGCTATATTGTTAATGATAACATAATAATGGCTGTATTATTAATGATAGCCATTCTGACTGGTGTGAGGTGGTACCTCACTGTAGTTTTGATTTGCAGTTCTCTGATAATTAGCGATGTTGAACATCTTTTCATGTGCCTAACTGGCCATCCATACGTCTTTTTTGGAAAAAATGTCTATTTAGGTCTTTTGCTCATTTTTCAGTTGGGCTGTTTTTCGGTTTTTTTGTATGAGTTGTTTGTGTATTTTGGAGATTAAGCCCTTGTTGACTGCATCATTTGCAACTACTTTCTCCCATCCTGTAGGTTGTCTTTTTGTTTATGGTTTCCTTTGCTGTACAAAAGCTTGTACTTTTGATTAGGTTCCATTGTTTATTTTTGTTTTTATTTCTATTGCCTCAGGAGACTGACCTTCCTTCTTCATCTGTGCTGGTAACTTGGGCATGAGACAAAGACCCAACGAGTGAGATATCCATTTAGGGGTTCAGAATGTGGATAGATGAGATTCATTGGATAAAGAATTCCATAGTGTATAATTCAACATTGCTGTGGCTCCTCACCCTTGGCTCTAATTGCATGACAAATATCAGATACTGAGTTCTCACCAAAAGCTGCTCCTGGGCACTTGGAAGAATATTATCTTGAGTAGCCAGATGTGTAATGTGAATTTAGGTTTCTTCCTTACCTCCTTGGGTGATTCAGTCTATTGCTTTGAAGAATCTAATTGTCAAAGACTTAGGTGAATGCTGTCTCAGTCCTCACAAAACACAGGGTGATGCCTCCTCAGGGAGTCTCCCCACAGCAGGAAGTCACCTTTGGTAAACAGAGATGGTCTCAGTAAGAATATCTTCAACTACACCCCCAGTGTATCCGTATTTGTAAACCAAGTCTCAGAACTACTGTTACTAACAGTTTCCTCAAGGTATGATAGACTCTTAGCTGTAGACCCATGTTGTCAATACTTTGGTAATTTCTCATTTTTTGACTGCTGTCAGATCCCATTAGTGTATTGTTGCTTTGACCTTGTAATAGGGCTGATGAAGAGCCTTTATAGAAAGGAGAGAAGGGCAGTACTGCCAGTTCTTTGCGCAGTCCGGTACTTACAAATGATAGGTGCTTGATAAATACGAGTGCCTGGGTGAAAGTGCGCCCCTGGGGATTGGAGTGGGCAGAATAATGCCCCCCTCCCAAAGAAGTTCCCGTCTTAATTCCTAGAACATGAAATATGTGGCTTTGCATAGTAGAAGAAACTCTGCAGACATGATCAAATGAAGGATTTTGAGATAGCTATGTTATCCTGGTTTATCTGGGTGGGCCCTAAATTACAAGGGTGTTATAAGAAAGAGGCAGGAGGGTCAAGATCAGAGATGGGGAGTTCCCATGGTGCAGTGGAAACGAATCTGACTACGCACCATAAGGTTGTGGGTTCGATCATTGGCCTCGCTCAGTGGGTTGAGGATCCCGCATTGCCGTGAGCTGTGGTGTAGGTCGCAGACTCGGCTCGGATCCCACATTGCTGTGGCTGTGGCATAGACTGATAGCTCTAGCTCTGATTAGACCTTTAGCCTGGGAACCTCTATGTGCTTCAGGTGCAGCCCTAAAAAGCAAAAAAAAAAAAAAGAAAAAAAGATCAGAGAAGGAGATGATACAATGGCATCAGAGGTCAGAATGATGTGATTGCTGATCAGGGCCACAAGCCAGAAATATAGTGATCTCTAGAAGCTTCTCCAGGAGTTCCCGTTGTGGTGCAGTGGTTAACGAATCCGACTAGGACCCATGAGGTTGCGGGTTCGATCCCTGGCCTTGCTCAGTGGGTTAAAGATCCGGCGTTGCCGTGAGCTGTGGTGTAGGCCACAGACGCGGCTCGGATCCTGCATTGCTGTGGCTGCGGTGTAGGCCAGTGGCTACAGCTCCGATTAGACCCCTAGCCTGGGAACCTCCACATGCCGCAGGTGCGGCCTTAAAATGACAAAAGGCAAAAAAAAAAAAAAAAAAAAATAGAAGCTTCTCCAGAAGCTGGAAAAGACAAGGAAACATTCTCCCCTAGGGCCTCCAGAACGAACACTGCCCTGTTGTCATCTTGATTTTAGCTCAGTGAGACCTGTTTTGGACTTCTACCCTCCAGAACTGTAAGACAATAAATTTGTGTCATTTTAAGCCATTAAATTAGTGGCAATTTGGAGTTCCTGTTGTGGCTCAGTGGAAATGAATCTGACTAGCATACATCAGGACTTGGGTTTGATCCTTGGCCTCACTCAGTGGTTTAAGGATCTGGCTTTGCAGTGAGCTGTAGTGTAGGTTGAAGACTCAGCTTGGATCTGGTGTAGCTGTGGCTGTGGTGTAGGCCAGCAGCTACAGCTTGGATTTGACCTCTAGCCTGGGAACCTCATATGCGGTGGATGCGGCCCTAAAAAGGCAAAAAAAAAAAAAAAAAAAAAAAAAGAAAAAAATTAGTGGCAATTTGTTATAGCAACAATAGGAAATTTATAGAGGGAATGTCTGTCCTAAGAAAAGAAATCATACAAAGGGACGATGATTAATTCTGATGGTCAGAAGATGGCACATGCCATCAGACAGAAATGAGGGCCTGGGAGATTTAGGGAAGGTTCTGTTCCTGTGCAGAGTGAGCCTGGCTCCAACATTCCATCATCTAAAGCCTGTGGCTGGGCCTGGAAAGCTCCCACACAGCAGGTAGCAAACCTAGAAATGTATAAATGTCACATGTGGAGCATTCAGAATAAGACATAGGCAGTGAGGTCACTAAGGCGGGAGTTGTCAGCTCAGCTAGGGCTGGCTAGGGACCAGGACGGGCCCACTGCTTCGTTCCAAGAAGTGCTACAGGAATCTGTGGCTACAGGAATAGCTCCCCTTGGAGTTGTGCCACAGTCTGCAGGACTACAGAGAACACCGGGCTGAGAGGGGTATGGGCAGGGCAAGTGCTGTTTTCTCTTTGCAACCTGAGCTGATGTTCAGGGAATGAATAACAAACGAGAGGCTGGTGGGTCCTGTTCTGCAACAGCAAAGATTCCAGGGCTGTGGATTGTTCTGGCTCTACTTGGAAACCTAAGATTTACATCCTCATAGGGACCCTGGGTCTCCTACTCCCACTTCCCCCATCCTCCCAACTGTGTCAGCAATAAAGGCATTTAGTGGGCATGGCCAGTAAATATATAAATAAGGACATAAATAAGCTATACTTGCCACATATCAACTGTAGACCATATTTGGAAGAAAGGAAGTACGTAAAAATGTGCAATATAAAAGTTACCAAAAATATTTTTTAAAAGGCAATTCTAATTTTCAGTAAAAGCAAACAGTTCTAAAATCTTTTTTGAAATAATTTCCTTATTTGTTTCCACTCTATTCTTGTTTTTCCCACCACCCTATTCCTTTTTTTTTTCCTTTTTAGGACCGCATCCACGGCATATGGAGGTTCCCAGGCTAGGGGTCGAATTGATTGGAGCTGTAGCCGCGGGCCTACACCACAGCTGCAGCAAAGCAGGATCCAGGCTGTGTTTGCAACCTACACCACAACTCACAGCAACACCAGATCCTTAATCCACTGAGTGTGGCCAGGGATCGAACTCAAAACCTCATGGATACTAGTTGGTTTCATTTCCACCGAGTCACAATAGGAACTCTTTTTTTTTTTTTTTTGCCCTATTCTTGTTTTACTCTTGCATAGTCACCAGACTGATCTTTCTGAAACACAGAACTGATATCTCCTCCCAGCAGACAGCCATAATACTTCCCCACTGTATACAGACTAAGACTCAACCTTCTTAATATTGGTTTGTAAGACCCCCTCCTACTACCTCTGGTAAGTGGGCCTCTGCCCATAGGGATCCAGATGGTCAGTCCTCAATTTGCTCCCCAAATGTTCATTGTGAATTTCTTGTCATATATACAACACAACACATATATACGCAACTTGCCCGCTGACCCCTCCTGCCTCTGCAGCTTCTATCCTGCCTGCCCTCTCCTTAAACTGTACTCAGCCAGACTGGACTCATGGCTCCCTGCAGTCTCCTCTCCTCTAACTCTTCCCACCTTTTATTCACTCCTCTTCTCCCCCACTCCTCACCAGCTCTTCCTAGAAGCCAATTCCTTGCCTGAAACACCCTTCTTGACGAGGCCCAGTGCTTCTATTGTGGTCTGTATTTCCCATTTAATAATCAGGCAAGGTAATTGTTTGATTAACTGTTTATCTCAGTCACCGCTGAATCCCCAGAACCAAACAAACAGTGTATTGTGGACAGAATATGCACGTATGCTGAGACACTTAAACCTGCCAGAAAGAGATGCTTAATTGTTGGATTGCTTCTTCCCTCATACCCTCATTGGACCCAAACCAAGCTTCTTTTGTACCAACTTTCTGCTGCCACTCATATACATTCTTCTTTCTGAGCAGCTTTCTCCTCTGATAGATTGCAAGCCCCTTTGTCTTATTAATTCCCCAATCCAACAATTGGTAGTACCTGGCACGTAGTAGGTGCCCCCCAAAAACACAAAACAAAATCAAATTAAAAAAACAGAAAGAGAACAGTTTGGAAGAAGGAGTGGAAATCAATTCTAAGGTAGATAAATTAATCATTTAATCACCCTCCTAGGAGAAATTACAGGGAAATATAAATTTTTACCTTCCATGAGATGTGAAATACTCACTGCCAAACTTTGGCTTCTGTTCAAACATTTCACCTTTTATTTAAGCACATAAACCGGGAAGTTGCTCTGATTTTTGTTCAATTGATTTGCTAGCACATATAAAACCAAAACATCTTTTCCTTCACTGAAGATCAAGATCACCTTTCTTTTTCTCGGAACCAGTTTTACTTGTACTTCTATTTGCTCTTTGTTGTTTTGAGGCCCTTAACTAGGGGCCGCAAAAGTTGGGGTCAGTTTGGAGGTATATGAGGACACTGGTTTCAAGGCTGTTAAGCCAGAAGTTTTAAACCTGCTTTCTTGTTTTTCCTCTGAGGCAATGGAAACTTCTAGCCACCAGCTGAGATTGGAATTGATTTAGTGCCAGAGGTGAAACGTGGGAAAATATAGGGGTGTTGTTTATTGAGCTTACTTAGTCATTCTCAGCAGGAGATTTTATGATTTAGAAAACATTTCCTGGTTTTGAAAACTTAACAATACAGTCTCTAAGTCTGTCAAAAATTGGAGTGAGGGGATTCATTAACGAGAAGGCCAGGAGGATAAACTAGGATAGCTAGTGGGTTTGTAATTGCTTCTTTCAACTTTATGACCATGTCCCTGCATTGAATTTAGCTATTAATGGCTGTTTTTAAGGCAAGAAAAGGGTGCTTATGCATATCTGAGAGAGTCTGTAAGAGATCATGTTCATCTATATCAACTTTCATATCTTAGTAAAAACACCAGCTTGGTGTTTTGGGAGTGCTTGTTTTTTGTCTTAACTCTGTTTCTGACTAACTGTTGACTGCATAAATCCAAAAGCTTCTTTAGGCTTGAGTCTACTCAATTATAAAATGAGGGTTTACTAGGTTCATTCACTTTAGTTCAATAAATACTTGCTTGCCTCCCACCTATCTTCGATTGGATTCCCTAGAGAGAGAGGCTTAAGGAGGAGGGATTCTTGTGCAGATGAATAACTGAGTGAGTGTTACCAGAGGAGAACTGTAAGAAGGTGAGGAAAGCAGGTTAGGGCAGGAGAAGAAACTAAGCAAAGATGAGGTCTCATCTCAACCTGATCCTGAGAGGGCTCTGGAATATGAATGGCAACACAAAGTTCTACATATTTTATACACCTCTTTCTATTGGTCATTGACTAGGGGTTCCCTTCATGGCTTAGCGGTTAACGAACCCGACTAGGATCCGTGAGGATGCAGGTTCAATCCCTGGCCTCTCTCAGTTGGTTAAGAATCTGGCGTTGCCGTGAGCTATGGTGTAGGTTGCAGACGTGGCTCGGAACTGACATTGCTGTGGCTATGGCGTAGGCTGGTAGCTATAGCTCCGATTCCACCCCTAGCCTGGGAACTTCCATATGCTGTGGATGCGGCCCCAAACAAACAAACATCAGTCATTGACTAGAGATTGCCCTCTGGGATAAGGGGTATAATTTCACTGAAATTCTTGGGTAGCACAGTTAATTGGGGAGGATGGGTACACCAACCTGTTAAAAAGAATCTAAATGGGGCACCAACAGAATCTATTTTACTTCCTGTGTGCCAGGCACTGTGCTAGATATTGAAGAGAGAAATGTAAAAAAGATACGGTCCCTGATCATAGGAAGCTCATGGACTAGTGCAGGAGATAGATGAGTAAACAAGTAATTTTAACACACCATGTTGAACACTAGGATAAAGGAGTGTATAGTGTTGTAGGAACAAAGGAGAAACAGGCAGTGCAGGTTGGGGTCCTCGGGAGGCAGAATCTAACGTGGAGGTTAATAGGCAGGAACTTTATTAGGGAATGTTCTTGGGAACAAATTTGAGGAATGGAAGAGAATAGAAGAGAAGGGAACTGAATTGGGAAGAGAGAGGAGTCAACCTGCAGTGTAGTCTCAGTGGAAACAGCTGAGTTTGTGGGGAGTCCTGAAGATGCTGGGGGCTCTCTGCCAGCAGCATTCATAGCAGCCAGAGTAGAAAGAAAGTCCTTTGTTCTCGGGTTGTAGTGGGTACATCATGGAATCCGCCATGGCTCACCATTTGCATCACCAGGATCTGCTTCTCCATGTAAACCCTAGGAACGGTGTCTGACTGACAATCTTCATGTTCCTCCTTGTCCATTGATCCCTTTGTGCTTGGCGGGCATCTCTGCTGGGCTCAGTGGCCACCTGATGGTGTGACTTGGACCTTCATTCCCAAGGGGGTCTGAGCTCTTGTCAGCACACCTTTCTCAGGCAGGGGGACTGCATTTATTTCTTAACTGCCAAAGAAATACCAAGAGGCATCCAAGGAAACCAATCGCATGGGCTGCCAGCCTATTTTTCTGTGAACCCGTTCGGTAACAAGAGCTCTACCTCCTCCTAATGATGCAGGCTCAATTGCACACCAAATTGGGGATGACTTGTCTTGCCTGCTGGTTCCTTAATGTGAGGAAACTGAAGTGTCCAGGCAGAAGCTTTAACTACCATGTAGAGAATCTTGCTGTTTGCCCTGGTGGAAGCACTCCCCTTGGAGACCAGGAGGTTTCAAACTATGGATTTGTGATTGATGAGAATGGGAACACAAATTCCTCAAGTGGGTCACCGAGAGTGACGGTAAGCAGGGCCACTCCTGATCTACCCCTGGTTCTCAGACCTGTAGGTTATACTTCCTGGGGACACAGCAGGAAGTGGGTAAAGACCTTTCATTTAAGTTGCCATGGTGGCTCAGCGGTAACGAACCCAACTAGTAACCATGAGGACTTGGGTTCGATCCCTGGCCTCGCTCAGTGGGTTAAGGATCCTGGGTTGCTGTGAACTGTGGTGTAGGTTGCAGATGCGGCTCAGATCCCGAGTTGCTGTGGCTGTGGTGTAGGCTGGCAGATGTAGCTCTGATTTGACCGCTATCCCGGGAACTTCCTTCCATATGCTGTGGGTGCGGCCCTAAGAACCAAAAAAAAAAAAAAAAAAAGCATGTAAAGATCTTTCACGTAAAGTGTAGATTGTGTCCTAGAGGCTGGAACCCCCTCGACAGAGTATTTCTTTTGAGCTAATGATTCTACCATACCTTCATCAAGCTGTTCCAACACTCTCTTGGGCCTGCCACATCAGTGGTATAGTGTGTGATAGGACTAGTGGGTCCCCGTGGCCTAGCCCATCATCACCTCCTTTGGAGTAAAGGCTGTGCCTTGGATTGATGTGATGATATTTGGGATCCTGTGTTAGTGGATTAAACACTCCATAAGCTCTCGGATAGTGGTGCCCTTCGAGCAAGAAATGCAAATGTATACCCAGAATACCTGTCTGTTTTGGGAAAGAGAATCACTGGCTATTCCAAAGTGAAAAGGTCTCATTGTCATCAACTTTCCAATCCTCTTCAAGGGACGGTAACCTACTGGGGATTTGCTATTGGACTCTGTGGGAGGCGTGTTGGGCATTCAGTAGCACAACTAAAAAAGCCTTGGTAGAGGGAACCTAGGCTATTGGGTGCATGTATAGACTCCCCTTCACCCCATGGCTACTTCATCTCACACCCGTTGTGCCAACATCGGGGTGGCAGGTGACAGGGGCTCACTGATGGCAACTGGCCAAGTCTTTTGGTCTGCCTGGTTGTAGTGCCTCTTGTGTGGTGGATGTTTCCTGGTGGGCATTAACATGCGATATAAAGTTTCCCCACTTCATGCTGACACTCTTGCATCTACCCCAGACCTCCAGATCCTTCTTTTTCAGTCTTTCTAGTTCTAGGCTGGGCCATTGAGGCTATCTATCAGTCTTCATTCTAACCTCAAGCCGCTTTTCTCTCCATTAAAGTGGATGATTAGGTGTATCACCCAACGTTCTACCTTCTGGGAGAATTTTCCCTCATTAGTGTTTTTCATGGCCACACCTAAGAGGAGCCAGAGTGCAGCTGGAGTCCATTTGAGCTTGCACGTAAATGATGAAGCTGACTCAGCCATGAACCAAGCTGAGCAATCAGGGATTTCTCCATCAGCCAGAGTGTGAGCTGAGGTAAAGGTGCTGGCACAAGAATGGTGATGACACAGAGCTCTGGCCACTCTCTCGTGTAACTTGCTAGTGCCTCCTGGTCCTAGTCAGACTCCATCCTGAGTGTACCACTTCCATCCACTGACTCTCTGCTTCCACCATCCATCCATCACGGCAATTCTGTCACGTCTGTCTCACTTTGAGCGGGTCATTGCACTTTCTATGCTTCTGGGATCTACCTTAGCAGTGAGTTCACACAGTTCCGAGTAGTCTCTGTCAGCATGTTATATCCTGTATCCCTGGAGAGTGCTCCCAAATCTGTTATAAACTCCTTCTTGTTCAACTTTATGCTGCGCTCCTGATCAGGTACCCTCAGCCCCATGTGCCTTCTCCCAGCTGCTGGCACTGCATTCTGGATAGGTCCTACAGCTCCTGTAGGGTCTAGTCATTTTCTTCCCATACCGAGTCTGAGCTGCCCTTACGCAGGTTGTGTTGCTACTTAGGCTTTATTTTCGGTCTAGTGGTGAAGAGAGTTGGGGGAGTATCTTCAGGGGTTACACGTCACTTGTGCGGGAGAGGTTTCTGCATCCTCTTTAAGCAAGTGGGAATGCCAGCCTTAACAAGAGGATAGGTCACTTCTTTGGGCTCAGAGAGTTCTGGCAGGAGGCGGGGTGGGGGGAAGTCTAGGGACCCAGCTTATTTGATTGCACTAATCCAGATGTTCCCATTCCATAGGTCAAGTTTCCATTCTTTCCCAAACAAGGCCTTCAACTTGTCAGAGCCAACCTGACATGGTTGGAACTTTATTTGGAGCTGACCACTAGATGATATATTCCCGGGCAGGAGTCTCAACTTCCTCTGTCCACTTGCTGTGGGAGATGAGAAAGGCCACATGCTACAGGGGAAGCCGTTTGGCTTTCACACTTAACTTGTGATTGACACTGTTATCTCCCAGCTTTTCCTTATCCTTTCCGAAGCTACATTCAAACTTAGCAATAGGCACCCACTTCCACTGTCCTCATAGTTACCTTTTGCCCTATATTCTGCGTAGTTTGATAGTTCAGAGCCATCTAACACCAGTTCACCACCAGTGACTTGGGATTAACCCCTGTGGAAGGGAGGAAAGCAATCTTGGGTAGACAGAGAGGTCATGTCTGTGGGCAACCCCAGGAAGCAGGTGTGGCCTGAGCAAGGCAGCTGTCTTCAGCAGGGCCAGTCCCTGAAGGGAGATGACAGTATAAAGCTGGATAGCATTGTGTGATAAATTTACTAACTTATACTTCTTCTCGCTCTCCAGCATCTTTTTATGGTGAAAGCTATGTGGAGCTCAGCATCACAGAGGTTTCCTCAGAGTTATCACTTCAGTTGACATTTCAAACCAGCAAACCCCATGGATTACTTTTTCTTGCAGCTGGGAAAAGCGACTACTGTATAATAGAGCTTCTGTCAGGAACCTTACGGGTAAGGTGTTTAAAAATCTTGTAAAACGTATAAGCATTCACTCACTGGAGGGGAAAATAGTGAGAGAAAGGAGAACAAAATAGCTATCTATTTGATTACTATGATTTCACTAGAATAAAATCAGGTGCCAGAGGGAAAGGTGATAGCTCCAGTTTTACCAGCATGTCTTAAATATTCCAACTGTGAAATTTTTTTAAGATTTTTTTGATAGATGATGCCTCTATCAAAAGTACTTTGTTTTTATTCATTGTTTTAAAAAAAATGACACATTTTTTGGATTCCAAAGTCAAAGCTACATAGAAAGGCATACACACACAAGTCTCACACCCATTCCTGACCCTTTACCTTATTACTCTCGGCCCCATAGAAATATTTATGATTCCTTATTTATCCACTTAATGCTTCTTTGTGCAAACCCAGCTGTGACATTTTTTAACCTCAATATGTAGTCCTCAAATGTGGGAAGAATTTTTGAGTCCAAATTTCTCTCTCTCTCTCTCTCTCTGTGAATGGCCTTGTTTTCTCAATGAAATGCTATGAGATGAGATTGATTAATTTTGATTCTTTCTCTTTCAGGTGAGAGTGAATTTGGGGGCAGGTGAACAAGTGCTCCTTTCTGAGCAAAGACTTCGCGTGGATGACTTGGTGTGGCATTTAGTGGAACTGTTCTGTGTGAAGGATAGTATCTCTCTGGTTATTGACAAACATTATGAGACAATTGGCCAGATGGCAAGTGGGAGGCACAGTTTACACTTACAGTATGGAATCTACATAGCAGGCCATGGCGGACTTGATGTTCCTTACCTAGATGGAGAGCTCCCCAATTTCCGTGGCTGTATGGAGGATGTGGTATTTAACCAGAGGGAGATCCTTACATCCCTTAGATCGTACCCTGGTTTTAAGAAAGTTTATGAGGTGTCACTCGGATGCAGTGATGAATTTTTTGCAGGGGAAGATGAAGCGATCAACTTCTTTAGCTCCAGATCCTATGTCACCTTCCCGGAATGGAAGGTGCAAGGGCATGGACTGTTGGAATTTGCTTTGCAGACTGAAACTCAACAAGCCTTGCTTTTATTTCAGTCAGGTCAAGAAGGAGATTTTGTTGCTTTGGAAATAGTGAAAGGCTTATTGAAGGCCCATGTGGGAAGGAATAAGAGCGATACTGAGCTCTCTTCTTTTAGTTTAGTTAGTGACAACCAGTGGCACGTAATTCAACTCAGGTTCGCCGATAGGTATTTGGACCTGATGGTGGATGAACAAGGAGTAAGGACAATCCTGCCTTTGCAAAGCCAACCATTTGTGTCTGAAGGCCCTCTCTTCATGGGAGGTCTTGGTAACCGCAAGGGAGAAGAAGTTAAGAGGTTAGAACTTGCCTTCTTGCCTAGGAAATCTGCTCAGGGACTCTCTTTCAAAGGGTGCTTAAGAAACTTGGAAGCCAACTCAGAAAAGAGAGCATTAAAAGATGCTCTTCTTTCTAAAGATATAGCTGCTGGGTGTAAAATGAAGAGCAGTGATAAGGAAAATCCTTCTGCAACAATAAGGGAAAACCTGCTCCAGGCAGAAGTTCCCCTTTCCGCTGCCATCCCTGAGGCAGTCCAGCCTATCCTGCAAGATTGGGGTAGCTATTTCTTGGTTCTGAATACCTTGGAGGTTCAAGAAGGTGGACGAGCCTTACTTGGACAAAGGCATATGAATGTGAATGTGGACTTGGAGGATCTGGGTATCCGTCAGTCTCAGATACTGTTTAAAATACAGGAAATGCCTGTTCATGGGTTCCTTCAGTTAGAGGTTTCTCCTGAGCAAGACACAGAGAAGGCTTTTTCTCTGTTAGATCTGGAGCAAGGAAAAGTTTGGTATGTCCATAATGGTTCTGAAGAACCTAGGGATTATTTCACATTTTCAGTCTTTTTCGACAGCAAGGAGGAATTGCCACTATACCTACAAGGACAAGTTTCATATATGTTTAACATTATCATCATTCCGGTAAATGATCCCCCAAACCTTAAGCTCCCTGAGGGAAGCCTGCTTCTCGTGTTTGAGAACTCTAAAAAGCAACTGACTCCAAATATCATACACGCGTCAGACCCAGACACAGATTCCTTGAGTCTTAGCTTTTCAGTTCTCGGCAACTTCAATTCAGATGCCGGGTTTTTAGAAAACACCAATGATCCTGGGAGACCCATTGCTGGCTTTTCACACAGGGATTTAAGAGATGGCAATATTTTCTATGTGCACAGGGGCCATCGGCACTCCCGGATCCTGCTGAGAGCAAGTGATGGAGAGCTGGTTAGCAACACGGCGGTGTTACGGGTCGTGGCGGTCCCTTGGGACTTTGAAGTGGCCAGTAGAACCGGTGTGGCCGTGGAGCAGGGTGGCACGGTTCTGATTACACAGAGCCACTTGTCGGTGGAGGTTAATGGTGAACGCCCTGAGGTGGAGACCCACTATGTTGTCACTCATCCACCTCAGTTTGGCCAGATTCAGCAGCAGGGGCTGAGCGGCAAGTGGAAACAAATCAGCACCTTCTCTCAGCATTCCATTGATCGGGGTTGGATCCGGTACTGCAGCACATTCAAAGATTTGCAGCTAGAAAATGTTACAGATCACTTTAAATTTCAAGTTGACTTAGGAGGAAAAAGCAGTGGAGAGCTGACGTTTCCTGTTACAGTACAATGGCTCAGGTTTACCATTCTGAAAAACGTACCTCTTGAGATCAGTAAAATAAACACATTCAGGCACATTCTGAATTCTGATCATTTGCAGGCCACGACAGAGGGTGTGGAAGTAGCTGAGAGGGAACTGCATTTTAAGTTACTCACCACACCTAAGAAAGGAAAATTGCTACTTGGCACACAGGTTCTAAAAGCAAACTCAGTCTTCAGCCAACAAAACATTACAGACTCTAAGATAAGCTATGAACCACAGGATAGGCCCAGGGAAGATTCAGAAGATACTTTTAGGTTCTTGATGGTTGCAAAGCACATAGAATCAAAAGATTATAGTTTCAGAATAAAATTTAAAGCAGAGAAGAAGCATATTATTTTAACGAACAGAGGGTTGTTTGTCAAAGAAGGAGAAGGGAAAGTCATCACAAAGTCGGAATTATTTGCTCAAACCTCGGACAATCAGACTTTCCAATATAAAATCACCAAGAGTCCTCAACACGGGACGCTGAAATTAATTCACTCCTTAGATTCTCAGGGAGGTCGTGACAACATCACTACATTCACCGACCAGGACATCTTGGCTGAGCGGCTGATGTATGTGCACGATGACTCTGAGAGCCAGTATGATGAATTCTTCCTCATGGCCTCCACCACAGGCCCAGGCCCAGAGGGAGTGGTCGGGGATGATGGCATGGAGCATCTGTCTGCAGAAATCAAAGTCACCATTTCTGTGGGCTTGAAGAACGACGAGAAACCAGTGCGCGTGGTGGATAAGGTCTTTGATGTTGTGCGGAACGGCCAGCGCTTGTTGACCCTAGCAGATCTCTGTTACCATGACCCCGACTCAGATTTTGACGACGGGCGGTTGCTCTACACCTGGCGGGGCATCCCCAATGGGGACTTGGTGCGAACCAGCGACTCCACCCAGAAGCTCTACCAATTCTGGCAAAATGACCTGCGGGAAGGACGCGTGCTCTTCAGGCATCGGGGTGCAGACTCGGCCCGCTTTGTGCTGTTTGTGACAGATGGTGTCCACTACACATCGTCCCTCCTAGAGATCAGTGTGTCAGAGCCCTATGTCCGCATAGCCAACAACACGGGGCTGCTGGTACAGAAGGGAGGGGACAGCAGCCTTACAACAGCCAACCTCAGCGTCGCCACAAACCAAGATGTCAGAACGGACCACGAGATCGAATTCCACATCCTGCGGCCCCCAAAGCATGGCAGAGTGCTGGTCACCAGCTCAGGGCGAGGCTGGTTCTCCCTGCATGACCTGAAGCAAGGACACGTGACTTACAGGCACGGTGGTGGCAGCAGCAGCTTCGATGTGTTCAACCTGACAGTGAAAGTTAAAGACATAGATTTAGAAGTAGGTGTCTATGTGCGAGTGGACTCGGAAAGCCACCCACATCATGCCCAAATTCTGCACAGCAAGACCCTTGTAGTTGAAGAAGGAAAACCTGTAAAACTGAGTAGAGGAAGACTCCAGGTAGGTAGTAGTCCCAGCACCAAGCATTCTCACTCTCCTAGAACCACAGGGTCAATGGGACAAGCCACCTATTTGTTTGCCTCTGAAAGCTTTGTTCCTTGTATGTGTTTTTTTGGTATATTGACTTCTCTCCTGGTGTTTGGAATGACTTTTAAAAAGTGTAGATGCCATTGAGAGGAAAAGCTGGATGGTTTCATGATTTTTATTCTGCTAAATGTTCTATAATTAGAAATGGGATATAAGTAATCTTAAGCCTCATTTTCAAGCTGTGTGCACATGACTGCACATGTATGTATGTATGTTCAGTGTAGGATGACCTGGGAAGTAGGAGGAAACGTATATATTATTGTAAATGAAGAGGTAGTTACTATTATCATTTTTCGTAGCAACACTGCCAATACTTCCTTTGATATGTTATATTCATAATGTGATGAAGCAGGGTGAAAAAACGTAGAGTAACTTAACAAACATAAAAAGGATTCCTAAAACAGCAGAGGATAGGATATTACAAGTTTATTTCCTTAGCTCTTACTTAGTTTTCTTGAAATTGATGGATAGCGTTGGCCTGGACCAGTGGAATGCCAGGGGTGAGACCTCATACCAGCAGCTGCCTGGTTTCCTGAGGCTCCTGTGTGGAAGCTTCCAGCAGTCCAGCCTTGCTGATCAGAGTTAGGAGAGTGAGTAATACTGTACAGGGTGGGTAAGCTGTGATTTATGACAGTTGGCCACAAATGCAGGCTATTCTGAATCTACCCTCAAGACTGCAAACAAGTTTGCTTGCTTGCTAAATGCAGTCGATGACATCAAGTAGAAATCAACTCAAATAAGAAACAGTTTACTACATAATGAGTTTTGACTAAGAATATGTGACCCACCAGCTCTTATCAATTCTTTTACAGGATCTTAATATTTATGTTTCACCACGAGGGGGCGTATACAGTTCAGTGACTATAAATCAGTAACTGACAGTTTTGAGATGGATTTTGCAGATTCAAAAAATGTGTATTGAAAATGCTGAACTAGTTTAACAATAAACATTCTTTTAAAGTCTTGCAATTTCAGTCATTCAACCGTTACTTCTTCCACCATCTTTTATTCCTTCTCCTTATACCATTTTCTTTCTTTCAGCTCAACTTTCTGGGTCCTGGGTTTCTTGCCACTGTGAACAATGCCTTGTTAATACGTGATTGACTATTCAAATGTTTATTTTTCTTTGCAACCAGGGCTAAAATTCAAAATATTGGCATGGTCACCAGAACAAGACCAGCTTAAACTGTGTTTTCAACCTGGATTTTAACTTAAGCCATTTGTAGACACTAATAGAAAAAAATTTGGTTCATCAAGGGTCTTAACTCTTGCATATGTTAACGTGTTTTTCTTTTTGTGTCTTTGTATCTCTGTGTTGTGAATATGAACTCAAGGCTGTACACGAAGGTAATATTCCTTCAGAAGCAACATTCATTGTTAAAGCTCTGCCAATGTATGGATACCTCCGAAGATCTTTACCAGAAGAAGGTAGCCTGGGTGCAGATGAAAAGTCCCCTTTGATTTTTACACAACAGGACATTGATGATGGTTATATCCATTATGTACAGACAGCTCCTGACCAACAACAGGACCGTTTTGTACTGGATGTAGTGAATGGCTTCCAAGCTGTGAGTAGAGTTGAGATCTTGGTGGATATCATTCCTCAGTGGATTCCTTTGGAGGTACAGAATTTCACCGTCCAGGAAGGTGGTTCCAAAGCCCTTCTGGAAGACTGCTTCAAAATTCCAAGCAAACATTTTGAGAGACTCGACTGTGAATTTGTTCTACTCGAACCACCAAAACACGGTTATATTGAAAATTCTCATTTTCCAAGAGTAAAGCTAATGAAATTTACCAGGAAACAGGTAATAACTCTCAGTTAATATATTTGAGTATGTTGGATAAGAGAAAAAAACTCAACTATTGATCATTTAGATTCATGAACTTGTGGGAGTGATGGCCCTTTCGAAGGAGTCTGGTCCAGCCTTCTAACAGATAGGGATGCCCTTCCACAGTAGCTTCATACAGAGGTCACCCAGCCATTGCTTAAATATCCTGGGTGATGGAGAACTCACTGCTTCCAGAGATGGGCCCTTCCAGCTTAAAAACACTTCAATTGATAGAAAGTTCTTTATGCTGAGCTGCCATTTAGAAACTTCTAGGTCCAGGCTCTAGTAGCTCACAGAACAAATTGCTCCTCAAAGCTCTTTAAATATTGAAAGAAAAAAATTATCAGATTCCCTTAAATTTTACCTTCTTAATGTTAATCAACTCTTGTTTTCTCAACTTTTGTTTATATGTGCAGGTTTCTAGCCCTTGCAGGGTCCTGGCTGCTTAGTTCTAGAAGAGCTTCTCACTGTCTCTGTCCCTCTCAAAGAGTAGCACTCACGGAGCTGACACAAGCATGCTTTAATCATTAGTGGATGCTTTCATTTATTACCTTATTCTATCAATGGATGGTCATAGAGTACAGACTGTGTGCCGTGCGCTGTGCTAAGCATGGTGCTATTGGCGGCTACAGTGGCCCAGCCCCTGCAGTCAGGCTGCTGGACACCACTGCCAATCTGGTGTCCCGTAAGCATAAAATAACCAGAGTCACCTCTGGGCTGCTAGGACTTTCTTTGCTTTGGGTTAGAAGGGTACCGTTGTGAGACTTGGCTTTCTTATCAGTAATAAAAGTGATTTTCATACTTTCTTTTTAAATATTGAAAAGTAGCTTGCAGATCACTACCATTTCCTTTATAAGCTCTTAGAAATACACGCTCTTCGGGTTGGAAACCATGAACAACCACCTAGCATTTTTGGGTATCTCTGTCCAGTTAGTACTTGCGTGCTGCTTCATTTTGCATCTAAGGATTTCACCTCACCAAGTGGTTTGAATCTACTTACTAAACACTTATTCTGTTCAACTTACTGTTTAAGGTTACCATGATAAGTACATATTCCTTGCTCTCAAGAAATGCTATGGGGGAATTAGGCACATGAACTTTAATATAAGGTACACTCTTATCTTTCATGTAGCATTTTCACAATGGTCTATGGAAGTGTAGGATGGTCACATTTGACAGTAACTGAAGGCTTCACAGAGGGAATAAAGTTTAAGCTAGACTTTAAGGAGAGAGAAAAGGTGCAGGGAGATAACAGGTGGAAAGAGAAAAACCAGTGCAGGCAAAGGGAGCTGCATGGCTAAAGGCACGGAGGCATTGAAGTGAATGACGTTCTGGGGGCTGGGTAAGAGTCCACAAGGCTCATGAATGGCTTGGAGAGTGCTAGAGAGTGCTTGGGTCAGACTTTAGGGAGCCTCAAGGTACATGTCAAGAGACTTAGATTTAACCGAGTGGCATTAGGGAGCCATGAGGAGAAGCAGAGGATGCCGAGGGTCAGAAAAGACCATAGAACTCGGTGCTTCTCAGCTGGGGCTCCAGGGAAGGTGATTCTTTAGTGACTCCAAGCAGCCATCTCTTAATCATGGCTTCCCTCTCAAAGGCTGGACAAGCCATCCGAGATCACTTGTTCCTGTGCGAGTAGAATTTAAATCCGTTCACCTTGTGCACTCTGGATGAGAGACTGAGCACTACCTTTTGGTTCTGTCTTGGCTAATTCATTATTTTGTTTTGTTTTGTTTTAGGGCCACACCCACGGCATGTGGAGGTTCCCAGGCTAGGGGTCCAATCAGAGATGGAGCTGCTGACCTACGCTACAGCCACAGCAATGCAGGATACAAGCTGTGTCTGCAACCTGCACCAAAGCTCATGGCAACATTAGATCCTTAACCCACTGAGCAAGGCCAGGGATCAAACCTGCGTCATCATGGATGCTAGTCAGATTCGTTAACTGCTGAGCCATGAAAGGAACTCCTTGGCCAATTCATTATGGATTGTGCTTTCTAAGAAGTGTATATTTAAGCATGATTGTGCTTTGTAAGAAATGTATATTTAAGCATGGAAGTCTGTGTTGAGTTTGTGTGTTCTTGTAGTATCCATGTTAGCTTGCTCATGGTCAAGTTTGTGTGTTTCTACTCTTTCAGGTGAGAGCTTTATATTTCATCTTGCTTTATGACTCCCGAGGTCTCCAGGTTTTGAGACATGATCATTTTCACTTACAGCGACACCTCACAACTTGTGGTTTTGGCCTATAGTGACTCAGAGAAGGAGAGTCCTGACCATTTCTGCCCTTCATTCATTCAACTATAGTTTTTGAGTGTCCATTATGTGCCTGGTATGTTAGTTCTGAGTACTGGGGGATAAAGCAGGGAACTAACCCAGCAATAATCCCTGTCCTTATGGATCTTTTTTTCCTAGTGGAGGAAAGATGGGGGCAGAGCAAGAAAGAATAAATAAAAGAAGTGAATTTATAGAGGTAAAGTAGTTGAATGAAGATTAGTGATATGGAGAAAGTAAAGCAGGAAAGGGAGATAGGAAGCGCTGAGAACTTGACTGGGTGTGTGTGTGTGTGTGTGTGTGTGTGTGAGTTGAAGTTCAGTTTCAAAGACATGCGGTGGTTGTGGGGAGGGTGTTGAGCAGACCCCTGGAGGAGGTGATGGATGGCGAGCTCAGTGGATATGGAGAAGGAAGCTCATTCAGGCAGAGGGAAGAGCAAGTGAACAGCTCTGTGAGGGGAGCAGTTCAGTCTGGCTGGAGCTGCACACATGGGGCCGGTAGGTGGAGGCAGTAGATAAGGTTGGGGGATCCAGTTTGGGAGGCTTGTGACTTTACCTTTGACCCAGAGTGTGATGGGAAGCAATAGGGGAGGGAGGATGCGAGCAGAGAAGGGACCTGACATCCCCTGTGTGTGTCGGTGAGAGGACCAAACACTTTTTAATCTTTGAAGATTTTCTACAAGTTTGTGATATACTTTAGTTTCAGGTCAGCATGTGTTTTTCTAGTGTTAGAACTAGGAATTGACAAATCCCCACCAAACCCTCTCGTTTCCTTTAGACCTACTGACTGGCATTTTAAATGGTACTCTGGGGGAATACCACTCCACTGAGGAAATGACAGGACGTATTTCTCCTGGAAAGGTGACTTCTATTTAAATGCTCTCTTCCTAAGGCATATTAGATTAAAAATTCTCCCACCATCTGATCAATGACATCTTCCACATTTGTTTTCAAATAACTTGAAACAGTGTGTTCCAGGAATATGTGGTCAGGCTGATGGTCCGGAATTCCTCTTCCCGCAGAATTCCAGAGAAATTCTCATGCACCTGTGTACAAGTGGCCACAGCTTTCTCTTGAGACTGTCCATGAACTTTTCAACTCTTGTCAGAAACACCTCTCAGAGATCAAAAGTCTTTGCTCAAAGGAAGTGCGCCACAGGACTGGGCAAAGTTGAACTGTTAAAAATGTTGGCTGTATTTTATCAAAACAAACACAAACCCAGAGGCTTTTCTAGAGGTTCAGCTACTCCTGTTGGGCTTTGGAAGTATTCTGCTATTGTATTTTTGGGTCACAGGTTCACTGAAGCCAAGTTCCCTTCTAGCTTTAAAATTCTCCTGGTCTCCCTGATTTTGATCCTGAGCTCTTCAACATTTCCTTCAGAGCCTTAAAGGCAAGGAAGGCATTCTGATCAAATCTGTGGCTATTACAAATCCAGGAGGAATAACTGATTGGATGGCCATTTTAGAATGAAAATTAGATGAAATTTACCAGGGATAAAAATAAACATTTGCATCGAGGTTTTCACATTGAAAGAAATCTGGCTTGATAGACTAAGTTGGTTCCAATCATTACATTTTGTCCTCAAGAGATTTGTGGTAGCTGGTAATGGGTAACATCTGTTAAGACATGCACCAAAAAATGATTGTATTCTGAAGAAGGGGGAGCAGGATGAGGAGGTAGCAGGTGTAACCTTGCATACAAAGAAGAGTTAAGGGAATAATGAAAGCTTAGGTCAGAAAGGAGAAGTTTGGGGAAACTTAATAGTTGCTCTGATCAATATGTCTCCAAAGAGCAGAAATCCATGCAAGTGCATTGAAACTTCAGAGCCTAAATCCAACGTTCTGAATTGTCCAACGAAATAACCTACAACTTCAAAAATTAGTCTCTCTAAGTAAACGAGTAGAGTCTGAATTTTAATGGGTGCTGTTCTCTTGGAAGAAAGGGTGGAGTGTATCACTTACTTACACATTTTAATGTTAGAAATCGCTTTTGAATTCAGGTTTTCTGGTAACCAGTCCGGCATTTTCTTTCTTTCTCCACATTGTTCCATCACTCTCTTCCTCCTTAAACTTATTTCTGGGATGCAGCACTGCTTCATAATTTGCACGCTGATTGTCAGAATCAAACTTCATGAGATGAGCATGTGCTTCTGTATTTTAGAGTGATATTAAAACATCAAGATTTCTTTTATAGCATTTTTTTTCATATTTTAAAATTACATTTCAGTGATTTGGTCATTTTGATGTTTTTGGTTACAGGTGGAAAATGGATCGATTTCCTATGTTCATGATGATAGTGAGGACCTTCTTGACAATTTCACCATCTCTGCAAATAGCTTAGAGCTTGGAAAACAGAGTTTGCCCCAAACTTTTTTTGTGACTGTTGAGTCAGTAAATGATGAGATTCCAGTAATTACACCCAATAAAATCCTTCAGGTAAGAGCTCCATGCTTTCAGATTTATCTTAACAACATAGAGCTACCAATTTGATTTTTTCTGTGCTATTTCTAATGTTAAATAATAAGATATATGGATATCTTATATATATTTATAATATATATTTAATATGTATGTTTATATATATTAGATTTATATATTTAATATATAGCACTAAATAATAAGATATGAACATCTTTTATATATTATATATTTATAATATATATTTAATATATTTATATATTAAATGTGTGTACAATGTATATTTATATATGTATTATATATAATATATTTATATATATATTATATATGTGCTATATATAGATAGCTATATAGTTGATATATTCCTACTGGTTTTAAATAAATGTTAGTTATTACCAAGGTGTTCTATTGGTTAAAGCTTGTGCTAGTCTAGCCTAGTAATCTTAAATGTTATTTTCTAAGTGGCACAGGCTCTAAACCATCAGCTACAAGACAGTGCAGGGCATCCATGAAACCGGCTAGAGGTTAATACAAAAAGAAAAAAGGTCTTTGGTGAGGGTGATGGCCAGGCAGGTGACAGGGAGGGACAGGAAAAAAGTGAGGAAAACAGCAAAGAAATAAGGAACAGTCAGCCTTTGACCTTAATTTCTAAGACACCCTAGTGTCGACCAAATGACTATGTAGGCATACCCAGGAGCCCACCAGAGGGAATCTAAGTGGAAAATTTTACATTTTTGAACATCACTGGAGTTTTTAAAATCTGTTTCTTTTTTTGCCTAAAATAATTAGATCTGGGAATAGGCTTTTTACCGCTTTTAGTTATATTATAGCATAGTTCATGATTCAGCCTCTACATTTCAAGTGAGAAATTAGTGGTGTTTAGACCTTTGGAACTTGTCACTTTTCTTTGTAGTTTATTTCACGGTCATTACGCAGGTGGCCTAGGGATGGTGTGATCTAGCAGGTCAACCTTGTGGGCCTCCCCCTCTATTTTCCTTTCTCCCTCTCCCCACGCTTATTCTTATTATGTATTAATACCTGTTAAACTCATTCTCAGCCAAGTGACCTGAGAGTAGGCTGTAGGCTAGTGTCGTGAATTGTAGGTGTCAATTATCATTAAACACAGTTATAAAAGTTTATATTTATTACCGTGTAGAGTAGTGGACACACAAAGGAACTACAACGATTAACGCCCTTGTTGTAGATGGGAGCACTGAGGCCCAGAGCGCTCACCAGGGAAGGTGTGGACCTAAGACCGAGCGTGTCCCAGTGTGACTGTCCCTCCCTTGTGCTCTGTGGCTTTCCTGTTACCCAGGACCAACTCAAGCTCTCTCAGTGCATCCCTGTGATCAAGGGCTGCCTCATTACCGAGAAGAAAGCTCCAGAGCTGTCATGCCTCTAGCTTCTGAAGGAATAGTTCTGCAGCAGTTGTATTGGCACATATGTGTTTGCCTAGGAGCCTCAGCAGAGGATTTGGCATTTTGCTGTGTGATGCAGAACTGCAGGATGAGATGGATCCAGGGGAGGGGCCTAGGATCTAGAAGGATGTGGTGAAGGGCTGGTGTTGGCTGAGGGCGAGGAAGACTAAGGAATCAGATAGTGAATGCTCAGGCTTCTTTATGAAAAGGAATTGAAGGTCTGTTATGGGCTTGGCTTTCAGTTCTGAGGTGCTGTCTGTTATAAGATGCACTATCAACTTAATAATAGCTTCTTATATTTAAATGTACCTGTCAATTTAAGATGTTCAGGATACTAAATTATGAGGAGAAAAAAGTGTACTGTAGACTTTGTCTTCCCTTAGAATTAAGGAAATACAGCCTACCAGGAACATGAAGCTTGCTCAGGCACTTTGCTCGGACCTCTTTCCCATCCCTGAAGTCAGAGTGTTTCTGTCAAGAAAAAAAGGAAGAGGAGCTGGGGGCCGGGGCCATTTATTTATTCCTACCTTTTCCCTTGTATAACCTCGATCCAGGCCAGTTTTGAGGGATGTGGTCATTTGACACTGGCTCTTTATGAGTTTATTCATGTATTTATCTAATAATAAACTCATTCTCTGACTTGAAAGTTCTGGATGAAAGTTAGGAGATCAGAGTGTAAGGTTTGTAAATTGCCCAGTTTAAGCAAAATTTCTCTTGGCCTCACTTTCCTCAGAAACAAAACCATGGTCATGGGATGGAGTGTGTGTGTGTGTATGAGTGTGCATGTGTATGTGTGTTGGTGAGTGTATATGTGTGTGCATATGTGTATGTTTGTGTATATGTGTGTATGTGTGTTGGTGTGTGTGCATATGTATGTGTGTGTATGTGTGTTGGTGTGTGTGTGTTTTCCTTGGTCATCTCTCAGTCCCTCCCAGTTCTAACATCCTGTGGTTTTTATGACTCTAAACCTTTCTTGATACTCTTTAGGTGAAGCTGCATATGAACTTTGAGGGGGGCTCCCGAGCCACCACTTTGTGTTGGATGGTTTCACTCTGGTCTAAACTGGGAGAGCCTTTTCTTTTTGAGAAACATACGAAGTTTTGGCATTAAAGTCAGTGTGTCTAAAATCTGGAGGTGACTAGGTACTCCTGTGGATGTATTAACCAGTCATGTAAGGATGCAGAATTAGGGAGTTATGTCATGGCTCAGTGTAAACAAATCTGACTAGCATCCATGAGGACGCAGGTTTGATCCCTGGCTCAGTGGGTTAAGGATCTGGTGTTGCCATGAACTGTGGTGTAGGTCACAGTCGCAGCTTGGATCTGGCCTTGCAGTGCCTGTGGCGTAGGCCAATGGCTACAGCTCTGATTGGACCTCTAGCTTGCGACCCTCCATATGCCACGGGTGCAACCCTAAAACGATAAAATAAAAAAAGAAGAAGATGTAGAAATAGTTTTGGTAGGATCTACTTGTTTTAAAATGGAAGAAAGCTAAAGAATCTGTTTCTTCAGTGATAGGTAGTGGTCATGGTACTCTATCAATCAAAGTTTTTCCATATGAAAATGTTTAGGCTCATTTGCCAAACAATTTTCTAACTTTGTTTAAACTAGGACTATTGGGAATAGAGGCTTTCTAGATTTCACTGGTTTCCAGGTATCCAGTGCAGGAGGCAGTACCAGGGCTCCTGAAGCACAGGTGTGTTACCCACTGTGGGAAGCCTGGCTGGCCTTTGGCTCCCCGGCTTCTAGATGTGCTGCTCTTATAGATGCTTTCCTGGCCACGTCAGCAGAGAGAGCGCCTGCCACTCTCTGTCCCTTGACCCTGCTTTATTCTCCTTTGTAGTGCCCGTCACTCTCTGATAGAAAACAAATGAACAATCTGTCATTTGCCTCCTCCCATCAATGTCAGCTCCTTGTGGAAGGGACTTTGTCCTTTTCCTGTGGAATCCACCATGCCTGGCATAGTACCTGGCATGTAATAGGGGCAACAAATTTTGAATATCTGAGTGCCCCCATGAAGCTCTTGGTTAGTGGAGAAGACAATAAAATTGTGTGATAAACAGAATGATGATCTGCTCTGTTTTTCTGCAAAGCAGTTAAGGGGACAGAGAGCGATGGTATTAGAGAATGCTGACCTTGCAGAGAGGGTGGTGAGGGAAGGTGTCTTCAAGGAAGGGACATTTGAGGGGAGGGATATTTGTGTTCAGGGATTCCCAGGCCCTCCGAAGTTTTGTTGGTTAGCAAGGACTCACAGAACTCGGCATGCAGTCAAAGTCATGGCTCAGTTATTACAGTGAGAGATAACAGAGCAAAAGCAGCACAGGGAAAAGGTACACGGGGTGAAGTCCAGAGGAAACTAGGTCAGGTTGTAAGAGTCCTCTTCCAGTGAAGTCACACGGGATATACTTAATTCCTCCAGCAGCTAGTTGTGATGACACACAGGAAGACCACTAGGTCCTGAGTGCCCAAGATTTTCAATGGGGCTGGCCAGGTAGGCACCCTCTGACTAATAGGTACCAAAGTCCCAGATTCCCAAGAGGAAGGCATCTGTCCAGCACAAAGCACATTGCGTGTGCTGTTTAGATACAGTCAGCCTTCTGTATTATTTAGGGGGAAGTTTGATATCAGTACAGTGAACTGTTAACATCTGAGTTCCCAGACGCCAGCCAAGGGCCAACTTGCCAGCAGGACTATCAGAGGAAAGGTAGTCTTAAGCCTGCTTTGTTATCTCTTTTTCTGAATAAAGGTTAGGGCAGGGGTACTTAGGTGGGGGAGCAAGGAACCAAATGAATGTTAGAGGCAGGAACATTCCCAGCAGGGAAATAGTCCAGAGCAAAAGTTGTTGGGTCTGTGGCAGGTTTGGCGTGTTTGAGGATGTGAAAAACAGCGTGATCAGAGCAGACGGAGGGAGGAGAGTGGTCAGACATTAGGCTCCAGGGTAAGAGTTGATTTCTGGGCATAAGGATCCTCTATGCTGGACAGTTTCATTCCAGAGATGAGGATGGGGAGGTGGGCCAGCATTATTGAGGCCCTGCTATGAGCCAGGCTCAGTTCTAAAAGCATTGCATGTGACTTGTCATTCAGGTTTCTCAACAGCCCTTGAAGTACTTTAAACAACCTTGCCTTCAGCCACAGGACAGGGGGCTGGCTGATCAAGGCCATTCAGTGGTACAAGAGGTTTTTTCCTTGTTTTTTTGTCTTTTCAGGGTCTCATTCGCGGCATATGGAGGTTCCCAGGCTACTGGTCTAATCAGAGCTGTAGCCGCCGGCTGACGCCACAGCCACAGCAATGTGGGATCCGAGCCAAGTCTGTGGCCTACAGCACAGCTCACGGTAACACCGGATCCTTAACCCACTGAGCAAGGCCAGGGATTGAACCCACAACCTCATGGTTCCTAGTCATTCGTTAACCACTGATCCACGACGGGAACTCCCAAGAGGTCATTTCTGTCATGACAAACTAGAGTTAGGAATTGGGAGTTACCATGTCAGGTGAATCCTTTGCATTCTGCTCTGAATTATGTTCTACTGAGTACTTTTGTGCTCAAGAATGACCGGGGATTTTCACGCACACTTAATAAAATGTATGTCCACAAGGTGGCTTCATTTTTCTATTTTTCAACTTTGGTTTTCAATGACACTTTATTTTGTTTTGTTGTTATTATTCATACCAAAAACAGAACCATTTCTTGTTCCTGGTAAGCACTTGCCATCACCCAAAAGAGCTTTGAGAGCTAGAGACGGTGAAAGAATGAGGGCAACGAGGTCTGAAATGTTGGGGGTCTGAAGGCCTGGAGGGGGTCAACAAGTGGGACAGTTAAATCTTGACTATTTCACATCCCTCATGAAATTCTTTTTTTTTTTGTCTTTTTCCCTTTTATGTGAAGCCGCACCCGCGGCATGTGGAGATTCCCAGGCTAGGGGTCTAACAGGAGCTGTAGCTGCCAGCCTTCGCCACAGCCACAGCAACGTGGGATCCGGGCCGCGTCTGCAACCTACACCACAGCTCACGGCAACGCCGGATCCTTAACCCACTGAGCAAGGCCAGGGATCGAACCCGCAACCTCATGGTTCTTAGTCGGATTCGTTAACCACTGAGCCACGAAGGGAACTCCCTCCCCTCATGAAATTCTAAAAAGAGATCTGGGTTTTAAAATATTAGGATCGTAATTTGAATATATTAGATCGTAATTAAGTTTCTAAATCTCTAACCTCTTAAGTTAAAGATGAATTTTAAAAATATATCATTCCAGATTCAAGTGTTAATTTTTTCCAGATATTTATTCCTTAAACCATTAATGCTTGGGCTTTGGGTCACATTTAAATCTGAATTCAAGTTTGGAGTCTTTGTTTTTCTTTTCCCCACCCGTTTGAAGTTTTTGTTACCAAGGACTGGACACTAAACCAGGCCTCACCCAGAGCAATGGGGCTGTTAATTGAACGAATTTGGTTTGAGTGGAAATGAAGACCTGAGGTTTACCAGCTCTTATTTTGAGTGGCAGGTTTTACATTTGTTTTGGAAGATAGTATATTCCAGAGGCAAGAAGGGCAAAAGCAGTGTTTCACAGAAGAGTAACTACAGTGGAAAACATGCTTCATCCAGCTTTTGTATGCATGGCGTTGGAAAAAATGAGTGTCTACCAGTCACGGGAAGAGAAATGGTTGTGCGTTTCCAAATCTGTTAGAGTTCATGAAGAAATGAGGATAAGATAACACGGATGGATTTTAAAATGTAGTAGGAAAAGACTAGAGTGATCAGACTTGAAATTTTGTTAAGCATTCCAACTTGTTTATTTTACAGAAACTGTAGCCTTTCCATAGATTAACTGAAGGCCAGAACCTTATACTTTGAACATTAGGTTGATTTGCATTCCTGGTAGCTATTAAAAAATTAATATCCTTAGAGTTTAAGCCTGAAAAATCCTCAATAGGCGTATTCTAAATTCCAAGATATAGTAACATCCACTGACAACACAATCATTAAACAGATAAACTATTCACCCCAAAATACGGAGGAATGCTGTGGGATTAAACAAAATGTGCAGTACATAATATAGAATAGCTAGTTTACGGTTTCCAAAGGGGAAAGGTATCGGGGGAGGGATAAATTAGGAGTATGGGATTAACAGATACAAACTACCATACGTAAAAGAGAACAACAAGGATTTACTGTGTGGCACAGGGAACTATATTTGATATCTTGTAATAACCTCTAATGGAAAATAATCTGAAAAAAGTGTAGCTACATCACTTTGCTATATACCTAAAACTAACACAATATTATAAATCAACTATACTCCAATTTTAAAAAGTTAAAAAAAGCCTCAAAAGTTGTGTTACACTGTAAGTGATTTTTAAGTAATATTAAAGAAAATCACATCCATCCTCAGAGCCAAATCTGATGAAGAAGCTGGGTAACATGAAGCTAATACCTACCGAATGCTTACTATGTATCAGGTAGAGCTTGTTGCAAGCACTTAACCTATCTTGTATCACTCAGTAATTAATTTTGAATAAATAACTAGGAATCCTATTTTTTATTGAAACCTAATACATTAAATAAACACTACAGCATGCCCTGCATTTAGATTTTGCTTTAGATTCTAAATCTTTGTGCAAAGGGCCAGGGTCTCCTAGCTATTCAGTTTGTCAGTGTTACGTGATGGAAATCAGTCCTTGCAAGATCTGTGATCCTCTTCTTTTTAAGGTGTGGGCGAATTCCATCACTGAGATTACCAGTGGTGACCTCTGTGCCAAAGATGGGGACTCCTCCCCTCAGGAACTTGCCTACTTGGTCTCTCCTCCCAGCAACGGACATTTGGCTCTCAAATCCTTTCCAGGCCAAAGCATCCAGAACTTCACCCAAACTGAAATCAACGAGGGTCAGCTAGTATTTGTACATACCGGTATGTCACAGAGAAAAACAATGTGAAACTAAGATGTATATCGATCGGAGGTTAACATGTAGTCCAACCTAATAGCTGCTGATAGAAAACCACAAGCCATCTAAAAAACTTTCCTGACTCTATCGTTTTTACAAAGTGACACGTTTTAATAAGACTAATAGAGCAAAACATTAAAGGGTACCTATAACACACATGGCTTACTCACACTGTCTTGGGAGTCCTTGTCTTGATCACCCCCTAAAATAGCATCTCTTCCATCGCCCTCCATCCCTTACCATGGTTACCTAACGCTGTTGTTTAGATTGATGTGTTTACTTGTTTGTTGTCTGTCTTCCCCACTAGAGTATAAGTGCTAAAAGAATAGGATCTTACTTTTTTTCACTCTTATATCCTCAGCACCCAAGAATAGTTGTAGTCATATTGAATACCTATTACGTGCCAGGTAATGTTCCAGATGCTAGGGATATGTTAGTGAACACAACAAACACATTTGTTAAATGAATGAACACATGAATGAGTGAATAAATAGAACTGTAAATCTAAGCGACCCTGACATTAAAAGGCTTTGTTTTCTTCCTTCTGGTCATCAGTAAATCAATAAGCCAAAGAGCCACTGTAAATCTGCAGGAGGAGTGAGCCAGCCTGCCTTTGTTTCCAGGCTGCCCTCTTCAGTGGACAAAAGGGGGAAGCAGCCCATTCCCAGCCTGTGGGAGGAGACGGGAGGAGGGGGAGGGGGCATGATGGGAAAGCTAAGAGCCATGTATCTTTCCAGCCATTTTTAATTATCTTCTTTGGAAATACAGTAAAGAAAAGAAAGATAAAAATCTGATAAATTCAAATGTAGTGATTTCCTGATTATCTTTGCACATAATGCAAAGTATCCCCAAATAATCTGAAACAATCATTTACTATGTGATGCTCTCATCTGGTGGTTCCAAACCTGTAGCTCGGAGACCTGTTGGCAGTTAGTTTTATTACAAGTTCCTCAGTCTACCCACATATGTACCAAAGCATTGTTTCTAGTCCAAATGATTTTTTCCACATATGTATGTTTTTATTTTTTAATTGTGTGCAGATGTGCTCATTAATAAAATATAATTCATTTAAAGGGACACTGAATTGACAGGAGGTTTCTGCCAATTATGTGTGATTTTGATTAGTAAATACTGAAAATCCAAGTTTTATTAGGTGAAGGCCTAGGAGGATTTTTTTTTTTTTTTTAATTTCTATGGAAGGATTATCATGTTTTCAAAGTGGTGAGAACTGCACAGGGGAAATTCAGAATGTCTAAAACTATGCAGTTTGCAGTGGAAAGGGATTATTAACTCTGGCACATGCCTGGCACTGCAGGAGATGCAGTCACATGATCCATTTCTTTAAACCTGCAGAAGTTCTCCAAGCGATTTGGAGTAAAGATCCCATTTTAGAGATGAAGAAACTGAGGCTCGAAAAGATATAAGCTGATATGACCCTAAAGCTGGGCTTTCTCCACGAACTGTCACCCACTGAAGGGCAAAGTAGGTTAAAGGACTGAAGTTACCCTTTGCAGTGAAGGATTAAAATATAAATTAGCTCTCTGGATTGATTTATTTGTTAGCTACCAGGTCAATATTTGCTTTTGGCGAGTAGAGAAAATAATTTCTCCTAAAAAAAGCAGGGAAGGAGGGTTAAAGTCAAGCTCTTTGGGAGTCAATCCATTACATTTTCTAAATGGACTTGGAGGCAATAATATAATAGCCTTCAAAGTGGCTGGAGCCCAGCTGCAGATGAGCCTCTGGCTGAAACCAGCTGGTTCTCCCGGCTACATCTGTCCATCAGCAGCCCCAAACAAAGGCTTGGCTTTAATTACTCTGCCTTAGAATTTATATGAGCCAAGTCCTCTGCCATTGATCCAATTCATTATTCCACATAACATCCTAAGTAGGTTGATAGGGCCAAGATGCAGGTGATTTCAGGTTGCCCTCTGAATTCTCAGGTCGGGAAAATCTGAGGTTGTATAGTAGAAAATCCACAGGTCACAGCTACTTTCATGTTTCCCTCCTTCCCTCTCTTTGGTCATAATTAGTATGCTATTAAGGGCATGCCCAGTACTATTCTAGTGTTTGTTTTGATATAATTCCTTTTGATTCCATTTCCATTTTGTTTCTGGATTCACGAAATGTTCAGAGTGCCTAATGGCAGAAAACATTCTCGCCCCAATTTAATGTTTCATTAAATACAACTTTCAAAGTGCTATTTTTAGGAAAAATGAGCAAACAAAAATAACATTTGGTTGTGGGTCTCTGTTCCCTGTTACGCAGACCCAGAATTCTCTTTCTTTGTTTTTTAAAATATGATGACTCTTGAGTGTATTGAGAAAACATTTTTAAAGGCTGTAACCTTTTTGTGTGTGTGTGTGTGTGTGTGTGTGTGTGTGTGTGTAATCAGAACTCCTTGGGTTTGCTTAGATAACAGAGACATGAGAGACTGTTAAGCCATCAGCCAGCCCTTTATTAAATGAAGTTATTAAGGGAGTACTTGTAGCTAATTGCAGAGTGGGACCATGCCTCCTTTGTTCCCCTACCTCACGTCCCTGAGGGCAACAAAGAGGACATTTCTACCCATTACGTGATGCAAAGACCTGTGGGCCTGCAAATTTACTGCTGGATGCACAGTTTCAAAGGGTGGGAGGCGCCTGTGATCATCAGGTTCTCTGCATGGTGATCTTGCCTGGTGTTTTGGGATTCAGATTGGTAAAGCACTCCTGGGAACTGGATCAATAGGCAGGCGTCTCGACTTCTATTTTGCACATAAGTTAATTTATAACTTTGCTGATGTCACTAATTAATCCCTTGATGAGGAGTGTGGGAGTAGAACCCTCTTCTTGCAGGAATTCAACAAAAACACGGCTGGGTCTTTTCCCACTTTTCTCTTTCCCTTCTTTGCAGAAAACAGCTAGTTTGAGACAAGATGAATAATGGGAAATGATTTGGTGGGAGGGGTAAATGTTATTTACTTTCCCTGTAATTTTGATTTTCAGTATTATCAAGTAAATGTTATCAGTAGTTTAGAATTTGCTTAAAAGTGTGTGCTGTATGCTGCATGCGTGCATTATTTTACTGGTATAAATTGATTCCAAAATAATAATATGCATGTGATGAACATATTTTAAATTTTTTAAAAGATTTCTTGGAGTAAACATCCTTGCTTTCTTTTATTATGTCTCAGAAGAGGATGAGGTGGGAATATGCATTTTAGACCTTTACTAAGGTTCTCTTAACTTTGGCCATATTTGATTTGGTGCATTCAGTGACCGTATTAACCCACTCTCAAATGATGGGGGTCGCTTTGCAGGGGTTCAGGTGTGTGAGAGGATTAACGTGGGTGGCTTTTGCCAAATAATCAAACTGACCAGAGTGTAATTTCTTCTTTTGAAGGAGCAATGTCAGGAGGCTTTAATTTTCAGGTTTCTGATGGTTTGAACTTTACACCGCGACAAATTTTTAGCATCACAGCTCGAGCTCTGATCTTAAGCTTAGAAGTAAACAGAAGACTAAGCATCTTTCCAGGTAAGATTTTTTATCTTCACTCAGTGTTTGGGTATAAGTGTTTTTCAATTTATTTTCAAAGTTCTACGTTCATGGTATATGGCTTCATCTTTTACTATAGGATGCTATCAACAGTTACAGCGTCCCAGAAAGAACTGTCTTGTGCAGGAATTTAGTCTTACCTCTCCACCCCCCAGCATTTTCTCTTCTCCTGTTTCTTAGCAGAGAGCATGTTGGTGAAGGGCCAGGGAAGAGAGAAATCACTGAAGCAGCCATCTCTAGAATCCAAATGCGTTTTTTCCCCTACTCTCTCCTGAGGGTCCTTAAAAAAACAGGTGAGCCAGGCTGTGTTATGACCATCTAGATCTTGGGGTTTTCATTTTTTTTTTTAAGAGTTTAAAACCCCTGTGCATCATGGAAGATTTCACTGAGTTCTTGCTTCAGGGCCCTGAATCTGAAACTGACAGCACTAATGGCCCGAACCTAGCCATAACACAGATTGGGACTTGAATCCACATGCCAGGACTTGAACCCAGTCTAAACCCAGATTGGGACTTGAACCAACGGTTTTAAATTGGAATCACTCACCCTGTGTCTGGACTCACTGAGATTCAGGTTCTTCATGTCTCCGCGCAGAAGAAATTCAGCGAGAGACAAAGTGATAGGCAAGAAATAGATTTTTTAAGATAGGATGCTTGTGAGAGGTGCAAGTGGGCGGGCACATTAGCTCTGCCCTCAGGATCTGATAGGCTACAGTTTTATCATCCAAGGGGACTGGGAGTTGGAAAAGCCAGCCTCCTCCTTTATGGGAGTAGTAGCTCCTCCTGCGAATCCAGTAAGGTGTGTATTCAAATCAGCAGAAGGGCGGTTCTCAAACTCCTGCCCTTGGTCTGAATCTGAATGCAGGCCTCATCCCATCCCCCATCCAACGACCTGAGGCAATTCTCATGCCTCCACTAGTCAAGCAAGCCTGCCTTGTGCTGATGGCTTTTTTGAGCCCTTATTAACTAACAGTGGTCTCCCAATGTCCCCTAAGTTTCCCTCTTTAACTATGGTCCTTTATTGGGACTTCTACAACCACTTGTGCCTACTCCATCCTTATCAAAGCCTTCGGACTGCTTTTTTGCAGGAATTTCAGGCTGGCTGAGATGGAAAGATCTTTCACTGCTGGGATAGTGAAAGATTTACCTAATGGCAGTGGTTTAAAAAAAAATATAAAAGGGGGGAGGAAATAATGTAAAACTTATGTTGACTAAAAAAATATGCACAGTCTATAAGGTGAGAGTTACATTTTGTTCAGTGGACAAAACTGAGGATTTAAGCCCGGGAGGCAGCATCTCAAATAACCTGAGAAGACTGCTCTGAGGCGGCAAGGTGGGGAGCTAGGGTGTATAGGAGTTATGCAGCAAAGGACAGGTAGTAGAAACAAGATTACTGTTAATAAACAGAAAACTAGACATCTCAAGTTAAGGAATTTAGCACTTTTCTATGTATAGGAAGATGCAAAAGTCTAGGCTCACTGAAATCATCTCTTTGATGTACACCTCAGCCACCTGGGGCCAAATATCCTGTTTTCACATCCTGAGTTTCCTCAGGGCTCACCTTTGGAAGTGGGTGCAGTCTGATGGGGCTGCTAGGTGGCAGATATTCTTTGTTTCCTTCCTGAGCCTCAGGGCTCACTGGCTCACCCTTGGAGGTGGCTGCAATTGCTGATGACTTTTTATTTGAGTTGCCTGGATTATTTGCTACTAAGTTGTATGAGATCCTTGCGTATTTTGGGTGTTAACCCCTTATCAGATATGTGGTTTGAAAATCTTTTCTCCCATTCCAGATGTTGCCTTTTCACTTTGTTGATGGTTTCCTTTGCTGAGCAGATGTAGTCCCGCTTGCTTATTTTTGTTTTTGTTGTCAGGTGTTTTGAAGGGAGCTTCTAAATGAAGGCTCAGAACAGTCCTTTCATGTTTGAAAAATCTTTCCGAAATTGGCTTCCCCATGTGTTAACTATAGTTGAGGTCCTGCCTTTAAGCACCTAATGTGGTTTAAACACTGCAGTTGATGGCCCTCGCTCTCCAAGGCTATGGAGGTTGAGTAACGAAAGCAAAACGGATGTCATATAGGAAGCTTAATTATTATTGAGTGATTGACTCAACTTCATAAGCAATTTTTAAAGTGTCTAGTCCAAGAGCCACTCTGTGCAAGGGCTAATACTAAAGCCCTTTAGTAAGGGCTAAAAGAGAAAACAGAAGGTGAGATTATGGGCTAGGATGTGAATCTCTCCCAGATCTGCCATCCTATCAGGTTGGGGATGTCCCCTAAATCCATGCAAAAAGAGGGTTATGTAGTCCAGCCCTCTGCTTCTCAAATTGTGATCCAGGGACCTCCTGGTCTGTGAACTGATAAGAATGAAAAGTAAAAGGAAATGTTTAAAAATTTTTATAGCAATTTAACATTGCTGCAACTTTTTATTGAATTTTATAAAATTTTTGGAAATTATTGGTCCATAGTGGATGGGGGGGAGGTGAGGGAGGTATGCTAATCTTTCACCACAGAGCATTTGAGAAACACTGCTCTAACCTGAATGTCCCCAAGTCTCTCTCTTTGGTTGTCAGTGAGGTCACATTAGCATGCAGACCCATTCATCACTAGTTCTTCTCCTCTTGACATCTACATAGGCCCTTCCTCCCCACATTGTCCATGTAATCCACATGTCTGGAGGTCCTCTGGAGATGGCTCAGGTTTGTTCCAGAGTCAGTTTCTCCCCCAGATGCCCACAGATGGACATTCCACTGAGCACCTGTAGCCACCGTCAGGCCAGGACGCACCTGTCCTCCCAGGGGACAGTGCTGTCTCCTATTCTCTCCATGCACAGTGTCGGCTCTCCCTTCCTGTGCTCAGAGCTGAGCTGGGTGTCACTCACCTGGCATTGCCTTCTTTCTCTCAAGATCAGTTAGACATGAAGCAGAAGGATTTTCCTCCTTCATCTCTGGCCCCAGTAACAAAGCATGTCCACAAACAGAAGCTTAATGAATCACTAGCTTCTCTCAGCCCAGTTTCGAGTTAGAGCCCACCAGTCCTCTGTACATAGCCATGTGTTTTCCAGAGTTTTCAATGTAGAGGTCATTTCCTTTACTGTAGCCTTCATATGCTTCATACTTACATGCATGTTTTAATCTTCACTTAGGTTCCATGAAGCCTCTTTCATCTCGCGACTTGAGAGCTGTGACCAATGATGTGGACAGTGCAGGAAATAGAACCATAACCTTTACGGTTGTAAGTTCCCCTAGACTCGGGAGGTTGGTGCGAATAAATTCTGACAACAGCACTGAGGATGTTTCCGTGTTTACACAGAATCTGGTGAGTCCTGAGGTTTGCCTGTGCAGCTGGGGAGGGCTAGGCGTCTCTGCAGGGCAGGCCTCTCACTTGTCCCCATCTTTTTGAGCCAAGCAGATGTGCCCCTTTGCCCAGGCAATTACCCGTTCCAGCT
>PVHT020000166.1:15596521-15638361 GCA_004024745.2 Catagonus wagneri
AGAAAACACCAAGCAAATTCGCACCCTCTGTCTAATAAATAAGAAGGGATCCTTTTATCACTAAAGAGAAATTTAAAAGGAAACCCAAAGCAGAGTTATACATAATTTCATATGTTACAGTTACATGTATGCATATAAATATGTGTGTATATAAGGTATGTGTGTGTGTTTAATCTGTATCCAGAGCCATCTGTTTTCAGCTTCACTGGTGCTTTACCACCATCATCTATGTACCTTTTTATTTAAATGCATGAGTTTTCAAGATTTTTTTTTTTTCAGTTTTGAGTCCTAGAAATCTGACTGACTAGTTGTGTTTGCTTATATGGGACTTCATTTTCTAAAAGTCTGCATTTCCAAATGGTTTTCCTGAATATAACATCTTTTGCTTGCCATTCAATGTTATTTTTTTCCATTCTTAAAGAGCGTGTACAGGAAGCTGATCTTGCTTTAGCTTTATGTGACTAAGGAGTAAAAAAGTCCAAAATCAAGTTTAGAGGAAATAGAGTGAATCAAATGTCTGCCTTTAACTGTTGAGCCATTTTTCTCCACTGTGATGTGACAGAATTGAATTTAGCTTTTGCTTTGCAATCACCTTTGTCTGGGATGCTTTTCAGGGAACAGATCATGAGGTTAGCAGAAGTTCTGAAAGTGACACTGAAAAGAGGAAGTGTAAATTCTCTAGTTCACAGATGCATTCTGGAGGAAGCAAAAAGAAATTAGGATGAAAACTACATTCTGTAGGGGAACCTAATGTGCCTAACGGCATCAAAACCTGCCCATTCTGTTTGCATTTATAATACTAGCAAGAATATCAGTTATAGAAAGATGACTACCCTAGTTATTAAAAAAAAAAATTTCTTTTTTAATAATGATGGTATCAAGCATTAGTTTTCACTACTTTTCTTTTTTTTTCTTTCTACAGCCACACCTGCGGCATATGGAAGTTCCCAGGCTAGAGGTCAAATCGGAGCTGCAGCTGCTGGCCTATGCCACAGCCACAGCAACGTCATATCTGAGCTGCACCTGCGACCTATGCTGGAGCTTGTGGCAATGCCAAATCCTTAACCCACTGAACTAGGCCATGGATCGAACCCACATCCTCACAGAGACAACATTGGGTTCTTCATCTGCTAAGCCACAATAGGAACTCCAGTTTCCACTACATTTCATCTCAAATATATAATATTTCAGATTAATATGATCTAAATAGGCTTTAGTAGATATGGTAGCAGGTTATTTTGCAGTAACAAACAACTTCTCAATCTCAGTGGCTTACAACAACAAAAGCTTATTTCTCACATATATTGTACATGGCCCGTGGGTTGGCTGTGGGTCTGTTCTACATTTGTCCTTTATTCCAGGGTCCAAGTTGAAGAAGGGGACCTCCGTTGGGCATTGCCAAATTTGCAACGGGGGAAAAGTAGTGATGGTGGAACCATGCGACGACTCCTAAAGTTTGTGCTCGGAGATGCCTACATCTCACCAACTAAAGAAAGTCATGTGAGCGAGCCTGATGTCAGTGGGGTGGGGAAGGATAAGCATTTCATAGGGAGGAGGCACTGGAACGAGAGAACTGTCCACCACGGTGGGCTAGCCTGGTAACTGGAAAACTGTTTATAATACATTGAGCACATTTTCCTGTAAAAATAAACCGCCTTCCTGAGATGACATATTTGTAAATAGGAATTAAAACACCAAGCTAGTTATAAGGCAGGCAGAGTCTTGGTGATTAAAATCCAATTATTTTAAGGTTTTATTTTCCCTCCCATTGTTCCTTCTACTTTACTAACCAAGAGGCAAGTGTCAAGAAAATCTATCAGTGGCAGGTGTTAGTCTGTGGATGTGTGTTACACTGGGGCTCAGGGCCATAAAGGACCTGCACAGGGGTATCTGGGGTAAAGGGCTTTAGATCCAGCCGTTGATCCTCGTGGAGGCAAGCGGCAGGCTCCATCGTGGAAGCACACCCTGAGCAATGTCACAGGTCAGGTGTGGTAAGAGAGGAGTTTGCTCTCAAATGGGTCAGGAAAAGCAGCCCTCTCACCTCACACAGCCCTTTCTTCTCCAGAGCACGTACCCACTGTGCCTGGCTCAGTGCTTTGACTCAAAGGACAAAGGAGAGCTCCTTTTGTTGTGCCCAAGGTATCAGACAGTGTATCAGGCCTTTTCTGCGAGTACACTCCTGGATGTGATGATTCTTATCTCCCCAAAGCAGCATCTAAGATAGATTTAGAGTCTGGGAATTCAGCACAGCAGCCCACACTCTCTGTCTTCAGTGAGTGAGTATGGGGAGAGAATGTAATTTAGGAATCTGGCACCCTGTTTCTGCTCCTTGATCCACTGCTGACCACTCATAACTGAGGACAATGCCTTTGCCTTTATAAAGTCAGAAGATCTGGATTAGCTCTGTGAGTTATGGCAAATGACATACCTTTTGAACCTGTTTCCTCATCTGTAAAATGAGAGAAAATAGTAGTAATGATAATTGAAACCATTCTGAACATTCCTGGTGTCCCAGGCTCCATTCTAAGCTTTCTTCTCTACTACTCATCTTGTCACTTAACAGGCTTGGATCCTAAAGCACAGGGAAGTTAAACACCTTGCCCACAGCTACACAGCTTAGAAGTGGCCGAGTCAAGATTTGTTTTTAAAAAAAAAAAAGAAAAGAAAAAAAAGGAGTTCCCTTCGTGGCTCAGTGGTTAACAAATCCGACTAAGAAAACTATGAGGTTGCAGGTTCGATCTCTGGCCTTGCTCAGTGGGTTAAGGATCTGGCGTTGCCGTGAGCTGTGGTGAAGGTTGCAGTTGTGGCTCGGATCCCGCGTTGCTGTGGCTCTGGCGAAGGCCGGCAGCTACAGCTCCTGTTAGACCCCTAGCCTGGGAACCGCCGTGTGCCGCGGGTGCGGCTCTACATAAAGGCAAAAGGACAAAAAAAAAAAAAAGATTTGTTTTTTTGTTTGTTTTTTGGGTTTTGCTTGTTTGTTTTAATCTTTTTAGGGCCACACCTGTGGCATATGGAGGTTCCCAGGCTAGCGGTCGAATCAGAGCTATAGCTGCTGGCCTACACCACAGCCACAGCAACACCAGATCTGAGCTGTGTCTGCAGCCGACACCACAGCTCACAGCAACACTGGATCCTTAACCCACTGAGCGAGGCCAGATATCAAACCCGTGTCCTCATGGATACTGGTTGGGTTCATTATTGCTGAGCCACGATGGGAACTCCCCAGAGTCAGGATTTGAATCCAGGGTCTCAACTCTAGGCCATGTTCCTCCTATCCACTAGGTTATACTTTCCTAATGAGTGTGTAATGAATTAACACAGATAATGACTACAAAATGCCTAGCACACTGCCCCACATGTAGCAGACACTAAATAAATGGTAGATAAGGCTGTTGTGATTGTCTTTTCATACTTGGAGATGTGAGAAGTTCCTTTGCTCTCATAGCAGCCCAATGATTCATTTCACAGGACAAGTGATTTTCTGGGACACTGGAATTGGCTGCTGTGTTTACCCTAATGTGCTGCAGTGATTTAATAAATGGAAATGAGATCATTAGAAGAAACCTGCTTACTGTTTCTCTTTGTGGGAGAGTCCCTGGTGTTCTAGAATACATTTCCCTGATTGATGACGAGAGGAGGGGGCTGAGGAAAATGTCAGGGGGCCTCACGCCTGGATCCAGCAATACTTCATCCTTGGGCAGAGCTTAGGCAGGAGGCAGGAGGAGGCCTTGGACTGGGGCAGCACCGAAGATCCCACCCCAGAGGGTCAGTGCAGGGAGGGCCCCGTGGAAGGACCCCTCACCTGAGGAGCTGACAGCTGCTGTACAGAGTTGAGGTGTCTTTGCAGGATACGTTTAGCTAAATGTCTAAGTCTGTGTGAATAAGTTTCACCAAAATACCATGTTTCCCTTTCTACTTCAGTAGGTATAAAGAACACCAGTAATGTGTGGAGAGGAGAGTGTGCAGAGGAAACTCTGTAAGGACATAAACCCAAATTCAACTCTAGCTCTCAATGTTTTTTGAGTACAAAAATAATACGTGCTTATTGTAAAGATAAAATTAGAAAACACTAAAGCAGAAAATTAGTATTGAAAAAGAGTAGGGCATCTTTAATAAATTCAGTACAATTGGAGTTCACCTGAAAGGATTCCAATTCTGTTTAGCCTGTGTGTTCAAAAATGTACATTTTAATTTGTGACTTGGGAAGAGGAAGAAACTTATTATCTCCCCTACTTTCCTCTTTTCAGATCCTGTCTCCATCACATGCAAGTGGAATGTGAATTTTTCACTAAAATCTATAGTTTTATGGCCTAAAATAACAGGACCCTAAATAGAGACCCTAATTCAGGTCCTTAAATAGGACCTTGGGCAACTCCAGCCGTTTTATGGTGGCTCAGATTTACTCTTCAACAGCTTCAGAACATTTTGGGAAATAAATGAAAGAGTGGTATAGGTTTTGGAGGCATTTATGATGATTGAAACATTTTCTCTGAAATTCCTTAACAAGGATGTTTATTGAGCACATATTATGTGCTTTGATTAGTCCTTTTCAATCTGGGTGGTAAGAAGAGATATTGCAATTTCAGTTGCAAAAGAGCTTAGAGCTGTTCAGCCATGTTCACATGATGAAATGGCTTTGATTGCTTTTTGGCTTTCTAGACCAGTTTTTCTAATTTCAAGAGTCAGGTCCAACCCATAACCGACTCAGTGTCTGATTGGGAGAGTGTTTTAGGCAGATGATGGTTGAGTTCTCTTTCACATCTTAAAGGACTAAATTCTTTCCAGCTCTCTACTACCCTTAGCTGGGGGAGGCAGAAACTCCATGTCATTTGCTTATAAAACCTACACCTTTTCTTGCTTTTGATGGGTAAACAAAAATGACCATTTTAATCAGTGGCTCTGGATGGTTATAGCTTGTGAAAGAAATCTAGATATTCTCCATTATGCTTAATATTGTCTTTTGGCAAAGTAATTGTGGGGAAAGCATCTGTTAGGTTACAGCTCAAAATATTTTTTTATCCTGGAATAAATTCATGATTTTCAAACCATACCATGTCAATCTATCAAGGTAAACAAGTGACATCCTTATTTTGCACCATATTACACCTGCTGAATGGGAAGAGCTAAACCACCAAAGCTTATTCTTAAAATCTTATATCCTGAAGAATTAAATATACAAATACACAGAGAAGGTGAATCATCACATTTTAAAATGAAATGGAAGCTTTTTACAAATTTAGAGAAATTACTGTTTCTTTCAAAGAATGTATGAACAAAGTAAGAGTGAACTGAATTCTCTCAAGCACTAATCTCTTCCTAGTAAAGCTCAAGGGTGATTGTGTGATTTTCATTCCAGTGCTTATTTAGATAATTTAAAGTCATTAAAAAGCAAAGTGTTCTGGTTTTGAGGTTTACGACGCCTGGCCTTTCTTCTTTTCCATGAAGCCAGTAATTGCATTTTAGCCATTGTGCTGTTGTGGGTAAAAGATCATCCATCTTCATCTCTGCTTGCTGCTGCAACACAGATACAGGTTTCCAGAACACACTGAGAAATAATACAATTGATTCTGGGTTATGAATTTTGTCTAATTATCTCTTATAGACGCTGGGTTTCTTGCTCAAGACAACACTTACATTTTAAGAAATTGTGAACACATTTCCTATGGGATAGAAATTAATTTATTACAACTTAGAGTTCCCTTCATGGCGCAGCGGAAACTAATCCAACTAGGAACCGTGAGGTTGCAGGTTTGATCCCTGGCCTTGATCAGTGGGTTAAGGATCTGGCATTGCCATGAGCTGTGGTATAGGTCGCAGACTCGACTTGGATCTGGCATTGCTGTGGCTGACATAGGCTAGTGGCTACAGCTCCCATTAGACCTCTAGCCTGGGAACCTTCGTATGCCACGAGTACAGCCCTAAAAAGACAAAAGCCAAAAAATAAGAAAAAAAAGAAATGAATTTATTACAACTTAATGGAGAGTAAGTACGATGGGATCATTAGACTTTGGCCCTTTCCTTTTCTGAACAGGGAAAGATAAATTTCTTTGTGTTAGTGGTCACCCCTCCGTTACCTCATGCCTGCTTTCTTGGGGTCTCTTCAGGGATGAGCTCAATGGCAACTAGGCTCAGTAGTCATTCTGAAAATTTCCACCAGATTTTTTGGTTTGTTTTGGCAATTTTGGTTTGGCTCTTATAGTTCACTGAATTATGTGCTAGCATATTTTTTCCATGTGTAGAAATTATTCTATTGCTTTGTCACTTACTCACCTATTCATTGTTCAACTTGAAATTGACTGATGGGTCCTAGTCCAATGGCTTTGAATAACCAAAAATGTTTCTTTCTTTAAACTGTTGGGTCTTTGAAAAAGCAGATAGAACTAAATCCCATTTCAGTGAGCGTGGTCTATCCTTCTTCCTTATATTAATTTCCTAAAACTGATGTAATAAGTTACCACAGACTTGGCAGCTTGGAACAGAAGAAGTGTATTATCTCATAGTCCTGGAGGCCAGAAGTTGGAACTCCATTTCACTGGGCTGAAATCAAGGTGTCAGCAGGACCATGCTCCCTCTGGGAGCTTTAGGGGAGAATTTCCTCCTTGCCTCTTCCAGCTTCGGGTAACTGCCAGCATTTCTTGGCATGCAGCCACATCACGCCAATCACTGTCTCACTGTCTTAACAGTCATATTGCCCTTTCTTTTCTTTTCTTTTTGGCTTTAAGCTACATGGTCTTTATTTTTAATTTTTAAAAGGTTTTTTATTATAGGTGGTTTACAGTGTTTTGTTAATTTCTGCTATAGAGCAAAGTGACGTAGTTATACACATATATGTACATTCTTTTTTCTCGCATTATCCTCCATCATGTTCCGTCACAAGTGACTGGACACAGTCCCTGTGCTATACAGCAGGACCTCACTGCTTATCCATTTCAAATGCAATAGTTTGCACCTATTAACCCCAAAGTCCCAGTCCATCCCACTCCCTTTCCCTCCCCCTTGGCAATCACAAGTCTGTTCTCCATGTCTGTGAGTTTGTTTCTTTTCTCTAGATAGGTTCATTTGTGCTGTATATTAGATTCCACATATGTGATATCATATGGTATTTGTCTTTTTCTTTCTGACTTACTTCACTTAGTATGAGGGTCTCTCGTTCCATCCAAGCTGCTGCAGCTGGCATTGTTTTATGCTTTTTCATGGCTGAGTAGTATTCCATTGTGTATATGTACCACATCTTATTAATCCATTCATCTCTTGATGGATATTTAGGTTGTTTCTATGTCTTGGCTATTGTGAATTGGGCTGCAATGAGCATAGGGGTACATGTATCTTTTTTAATGATTACAAAGCTACAGTAATCAGGACAGTGTGGTACTGGTACCAAAACAGACGTACAGACCAGTGGAACAGAATAGAGAGCCCAGAAATAAACCCAGACACCTATGGTCAATTAATCTTTGACAGAGGAGGCAAGAATATAAAATTGGAAAAAGACAGTCTCTTCAGGAAGTGGTGCTGGGAAAACTGGACAGCTGCATGTAAATCACTGAAACTACAACACACCCTCATACCATGGCACAAAAATAAACTCAAACTGACTTAAAGACTTAACCATAAGACAAGACACCATAAAACTCCTAAAAAAGAATGTAAGTAAAACATTCTCTGACATCAACTGAACAAATGTTTTCTTAGGTCAGCCTCCCAAAGCAGCAGAAATAAAAAGAAATAAACCACTGGGACCTAATCAAACTTAGAAGCTTTTGCACAGCAAAAGAAACCATTAAAACAAACAAACAAACAGAAAGACAACCTACAGAATGGGAGAAAATAGTTTCAAATGATGCAACTGACAAGGACTTAATCTCCAAAATATACAAACAACTCATACAACTCAACAGCAAAACAAACAAAACAATTTAAAAATTGGCAGAAGAGCCAAATAGACATTTCTGCAAAGAAGACATACAGATGGCTAACAGTCACGTGAAAAGATTCTCAACATCACTAAGTATTAGAGAAATGCAAATCAAAACTGCAATGAGATACTGCTTCACATTGGTCAGAATGACTATCATTAATAAATCTACAAATGGAGCTCTTGCTGTGGTGCAATGGTATCTGCAGCGTCTTGGGAGTGCTGGGACATGGGTTCAATCCCTGGCCTGGCACAGTGGGGTAAGGATCTGGCTCTTATCTGGTCCCTGGGCATGGGGTTCCATATGCCACAGGGTGGCCAAAAAAAAAAAAAAAGGTCTACAAATAACAAATGTTAGAGAGGGTGTGCACAAAAAGGAACCCTCCTACACTGTTGGTGGGAAAGTAAATTGGTACAACCACTGTGGAAAATAGTTTGAAGGTACCTCAGAAAACTAAGTATAGAACCACCGGATCATCTAGCACTCCCACTCCTGGGCATATTTTGGGACAAAACTTTCATTGAAAAAGATGTACGCTCCACTTTTCTGTGTCAGACTCTCTGCCTCCCCCTTGTGAAGATGTGTGACTGCAGCTAGGGCCTGCCTGGATAATCCAGGCTACTCTTCAGTCTGGTGTCCTTAATCACAACTGCAAAGTTTTTGCCATATAAGATAGCATTCACAAGTTCAAGAGATTTGGACCTGATATCTTTGGGGGGCATTTTTAGCCTACTACACTCATATGTAACAAAAGTAAGGTGTCCATACTGCCTTCTACTCTTTCATAATGAATCACTTTTTTTTTTTTTTTTTTTTCTGGCCGCACCTGCAGCATATGGAAGTTCCCTGGCTAGGGGTCGAACTGGATCTGTAGCTGAGGCCTATGCCACAGCCACAGCAACGCCAGATACAAGATGCATTTTTGACCTAAGCCAGAGCTTGCTGCAACGCCGGAGCCTTAACCCACTGAACGAGGCCAGGGATTGAACCCACATCCTCATGGAGACTATGTTGGGGTCTTAACCTGCTGAGCCACATGGGAACCCCTGAATCACCTTTTATATTTGGTAGTTTTATTAAAAGCCTCCATGCTTGTAATGGTATAAGGCCCATGAGAATCTATGTCTACTTCCATACAAATGTGGATTTGGACCTCTCTGCCAGGTAGGGCTGTGGATAGATCTATCGTAAGCTCCTTGAAAAGCTTTTTGTTCTAGTATTTTTATGCAGAGAATGAGCCAGGCACAGAGAGCCATGAATAATTATTTGGACCTGGTTTTCAGCTACCCATTCCTAGCTGGAGATTTCCAGATATTACCAGTTGGGAACTAAAGTTTCCTTCAGTCCCTCTTCCACCTATTTCCACTAAGGGGATTCGCCCTTGGGATTTACCCCAGTCCCACTTTATTTAGGCTGATACCTGGGCACCCTCTTAGCTGTGCCCCCTGGGCTGCCCCAGACTTCTGACCTCTTCTGGAAACCAGTGCCAGTCCTGGTGTAATAAGAAAGGGCACATAGAGAAGTGTTTTTTCTCTGTGCTCATCCTTTCTCTGAGCACAGGAGCTTATTGTTTTCCAAATCTTAGCCCTTAGACCTTTTTGGTTAACCTACATGGAACCTCAGAAACTTTACCTTTTTGAACTGTTTGGCTCTCTGTCATCTCCTGTTCCCATGAATATCTGCCCAGGACAGAGATTTTTTGGCCAGTTCTATATCCGTTGCTCCTCCTGGCCAATCATTGTCCTATCTAGAACCTGGACCTTTGGCAAAGCCGTCATGTTGTGGAGAATCAGAGAGTGGCTTGCTTCCTCGCTTCTCCCTCCCTCTTTACCCAGCTGACCCTAAGATAATTTGGTTACTTTTTTCTCTAGTGGGAATTTCAAACTTGTGACTGACTTTTAGGCCTCAATATGAGAAAGACAAGTGTGAGGACTTATGCTTTGGTTTTCTTATCAGAATGATGGGGAGGTATATTTAGGGGAGTGCTCCATGAGGCTCAACAGGTTAGGAAACCGACTAGTATCTGTGAGGATGTGGGTTCAATCCTTGGCTTTGATCGGTGGGTTAAGGATCTGACCTTGCTGTGACCGGTGGTGTAGGTCACAGACGCAGCTTGGATCCTGCGTTGCTGTAGCTGTGGCACTGGCCGGCAGCTGTAGCCCCAATTTGACCCCTAGCCTGGGAACTTCCATATGCTGTGGGTGCGGCCATAAAAAGGACAAGAAAAGAAAGACCCTCAGAATGAAGATATAATACAGAACTTTCTTGTCCTGCTTTTGGCCAAGCTTGACAGTCATGTTCTGCAACACTGAGTCTGGACTATGTGTGGTTTTGTGGTTCTATGGAATGTCCATGTGATCTGAGTAAAAAAAATCATCAGATTCTAGGCCATGGTTGATTTCACCAAGCATGGTATATCAGAGCTCTTGTTTTACCTCTGGGGTCATCCAAGGGCACTCATGATGACCTTCTGCCTTGAGATTTAAAAAACTTAACCTTAAGAAAGTGGGTATCTACTAGTCATATAGGGACCCAGGCAGAAATTGCCATCAGTCCGGAGTCAGATAGAAGGGCCTTTCCCCTCGGTCCTACTCTTTTTCCCTCAATGTCCTGTGACAAAGTCTACCTGATCCACAATGGCGGTTGTAATTGTACTTGTAATGATACTTGTAACTTGCTACTTGTAATAGATACAGTATGTAGAGCTATTTCTTTGAATCCTTACAAGTTCTGGTCAATAGAGACTGTGTCCTAGAGAAGTCAGACCACCATGGCATTTGTCTGCTCTAAGTCATACTTACCAACTGACTTTCCACATTACTGGACTCCTTGGGGTTGGAGAGCATAATTTGTGAATTCCTTGGTTGACTGTAGTCTCACTGAGCTTTCACACATAGATACAGTAAAGTGGAAAAAGCATGAATTTTGAAGTCACACAGAACTAGATTAAAAACTAGGTTCTTGCACCTATTGGCTAGAATGAATTATTTAAATTTCCTGAGCCTCAGGTCTGGTTTTTCTTTTCTTGTTCTTTTTAGGGCTGCACCTCAGGCATATGGAAGTTCCCAGGCTAGGGGTCAAATAAGAGCTGCAGCTGCCGGCCTATGCCACAGTCACGGCAACACCAGATCCAAGCTGTGTCTGTGACCTATACCGCAGCTCACAGCAACGCTGGATACTTGACCCACTGAGCAAGGTCAGGGATCGAACCCTCATCCTCATGGATACTATTCAGGTTTGTTACCGCTAAGCCACAACAGGAACGCCTCAGTTTTTTTTTTTTTTTTAATCTGTCAAATGGACATAACAATCCCACCTAAAACAAAATTAAATAAAACGCATTATATAATATGCCTAGCAGATTGGCTGACATATATTTAGGGCACAATTAAAGTTAGGTACTGCCAATGTGTTTTTTTTTTTTAAATAAATGGGTAAGAAATGTCTTGGACTGCCTTATTTCTACTGCTTTGTGATATAAATATATACTTTATAATGAAATTATGTAAAACACTTTTTAGTAGCTTATTTGTCCAATAAACATTTATTGAAATGCCAAGTACAGAATGGTGAACTAATACTTATTTGCAAAGCAGCTAGAAGTAAACTTCTGAAATACGTGCCAAGATTCCAGCCTACAAATTCCTTTGTTTTATGGGAAAATATTTATTTTATTAGGCATATTTTAGAACTTTCTGATTGCTTAATATTCTCATGCCATGATTCACTATTTAAAAAAATGAGTATAGTCTTCTACATGTAAGGAATTGGTTACCGAAGACCTAGAAATGCCCAGGGCCTGCCACTTTGATTGATATGGCAACAGACCAATTAGATCAAATGAATATCTACAAGTGAGATATTATTCTATATTTTCATGCAGAAATGGAGGCTCAGTAAGATTAAATTACTTGCATAGAAGCCACAGAACTGACAGTTGCAGCATTTATATTTGAATTTAGGTCTGATCAAGGTTCAAATTCTTCACACTCCTCTGTTTCCATTTTTATATTAATGAGTGTCTTCTTCCTTCTTAGAAGAAGGGTAGTAATTCAGGCAGTTGGAGCCAAAGAGGCCTGTAAAGTGCTCTAGGAGAAAGAGCTCTTGTCTATAATTCTGGAGATCTGGCTTCTGGCCCTAGCTCTGCTCCCAACTAGCCCTGTGACTGGGGGGGCAGGGAGAAGAGTTCCCTAAAATCCCAGCTTCTCTGAGCACCTCAGCAGCCTCTCAGCTGTAAAATTTACCCCATTACAGAACAGTCAACAGGGCCCCAGACCTTCTTAGAGCTAAATTTGTCTCATTAGCCTCTGACAAATATTTTTCTTTGTGGTTCTATAGGCATCAAGAATATGAGATCCAGAAGGTTTAGACTTCAGAGATCCAAGGGATATTATCATATTGTCCCTTCAAGTAAAGGCACTACTCAGAGGTCTAGGATTTGGAACCACACACACACCCATTCATAGGTCAGGTAGGAATAACCTCATTAAAGCCCTAGAGAAATGGACCAAACTGGAGGTGGAGGGGACCGTGTGGGGATAGGCACCAACCACTTCTTGATTTCAGAGTGCCCAAGGCATGGGGCATATTCTGCGTATACCGAGTCATCTGAGAAAAGGGACACTTTCCCTTCTTGAAGTTGGTATAGCCAAACACCACAGGATTTACTTTTTTAAATTATTCTTTTTTTTTTTTTTAGGGCTGCACCTGCCGCATATGGAGGTTCCCAGGCTAGGGGTCGAATCAGAGCTATAGCTGCCATCCTACGCCACAGCCACAGCAACATCAGATCCGAGCCATGTCTGCAACCTACTCCACAGCTCGCTGCAGTGCCAGATCCTTAACTGGCTGAGTGAAGCCAGGGATCAAACCTGTAATCTCATGGTTCCTAGTCAGATTTGTTTCTGCTGTGCCACAATGGGAACTCCTAAATTATTCTTCTATATTTTTATTTTGAAATAACTTCAGACTCACGGAACAATTGCAAAAGAATACAGTAAAATTCTCTTGTACTGTTCATCCGTTTTCACCAAATGTTTACATTTAACTACCTTTTATAACCTTCGCTTTACACACACACACACACACACACTTTTGAAAATTTGAGAGCCAGTTTGCAGACATGATTCTCCTTTGCCACTATATTTAGTAATATATTTGTATTTATTTATCTCTATATTTAGCACCTTTATATTTAGCTTTGTATAGTTCCTATAAATACGGGACCATTCTCTTGTATAACCACAGTAGAATTTTCAACAGCATGAAATTAACACTGATACAGTGCAATTATATAATTTATGGATCTTGAATTTCACAAGTTGTTTCAATGAATGTCCTCTATAGCAAAGGAAAAAAAACCCACAGTGTAAAACAGCATTTAGTTATCAGGTGTCTTTAGACACCTTTAATCTGGACCTATTCTGCAGTCATGCTGAGTTTAGTGACCTTGCCATTTTCTGAGGAGAACAGGCCAGGTATTTGTAAAAAGTCCTACAGTTTGGTTTTGTCTATGTTTCCTCACAATTTAGATTGTGCATTTGGGGTGGGAAAGCATGAGAGAAGCTCAGTTCTTCCCAGAGCTTCCTGTCAGGAGGCACAGTGCTTGCTTTCCCATCACTGATGAGGTTTTCTTTCATCACTCGGTCAGGTGCCGTCTTTCAGGTTTCTCCATCATGAAGGTACTATTTTCCCCTTTGAAAGGAGTAAGTATCAGTGAGGAGATACTTTGCAACTATGTAAATAGCCTGTTTCTCATCACAATTTAGCTCACTAGTTTTAGCAGCCATTTTAAGATTCTTGCCTGAGGTATTTATTATTGTGTTGGTTGCCAAATAGTGATTTTTCTAGTTTTCTGTTTTTCCCTCTACATTGGAATTCTAAGGACAGTCCGGAAAGATTCTACATGTAAAAGATAAAATATCTGGGCTAACCTAAACCCATAGGAAATAAAAACACCACTCTCCCCTGTTCGTAATCCCAGAGCCCAGGTATTCAGCTAAGTGGCTTATCTGTCTATATTTAATACAGTGGAAATATGCAGCCCTGTTGGAAGTTGCTCCTAAGGCTGCTTTCTATTTGAGGTAACAAGTAATTCCTAATCTTCTCTGAGAACCTTCTCTCCTCAGGTTGATCCTACACTTTTTCTCATAAAGTCTTGGTCATTTTCTCCCTTCTCCCACTTTCTCTCTCTCTCCTTCCTTCTCTCTCTCTCCTTCTGTCTCTCTCTCTCTCTCTCTCCTTCTCTCTCTCTCTCTCTCTCTCACACACACACACACACACACACACACACGTCTTAGAACCTGACTCCTAAAGCTGGTGAAGCTAAAGCAGTTTTCTAAACATTAGAGACCCCACTCAGCTCAAAGCACTTACCCTCTTTCAGGGCCTGACTGGCAAGCTGATGTTCCCCAGGCACCCTTACTCCCTTTGACTTCTGGTTCAGCACTTTCAGTTACCTGCTCTCTGGTCTTAAAGCTCAGACACTCAAGATGAATCTAATTCAGTTTTCTCTATCACGCTCCAGTGTGAAACAAGCCAGTTTGTTATTCACAATTTCTCACTCTTGAAATGCCTTTTCAAAAACAGAACCGGTAACAGACCTCTCCTCCACTAGGCTTCTGAAATACAAAACTATATTTAAGACTCTTCCCCAGTTACTTCCTTCAGAAGATTTCTGACCTTTACCCCAACTCTTCCCATCTGACAACAGTTCTTTCCCTGGGAAAATCATTCTCCTTACAATAGGCATCAGAAGATCTTAAATTATTCTAATAACTTATTATTTATGTTTTCAGGGAAGCTAATTTTCATTTATACCAAAGGAGCAGTGGACACAAATAGCGCACATCCAAGTAAACATTTCCTCCTGGTTAACAGACTATGTGACTTTTAATATTAAGAAACTGTATCTCTCTTGCTTCACGCTATTATGCCTCTTAAGCAGAATGGGAACATTTTAGGAACCCCCCTCTGGTCTAAAATCCATAGCACAGCTACCTGCTTCTGGGAGGAGGAATATACTTACGAATAATCTTTTGTCACGTATCTTAAGCTAAGCATACAAATGGCAGATCTACTAAATAAAATTGACCTTATTTCCAGGAATTTCTGGGGGATTAAGTTACTAATTAGTGTGAGAATTAACTTTTCTATCAAAGAAAGTCTTGGTTACTCCATTTTGTTCCTGCTTGGTCTGAGACACCCTCCTCCACCCCTCCCCTCTTTCCCTCTTGTCCCAGTAACAATTTGTTTCAAATTGGCCAACCAAGAGGAATGTGCACCCTGACCTGACCAATGAGAAGGGAGCAGGTGTACCACCTGCTGTTAGGGATAAATAGGGGGCGTCTTCACTCTTTGGCGTGCACTTTGTGAGTACCTGTGCCCTTCTGCAGAAGAGCCTTGTTGAGATCTCTCCATGTTCATATGTCTCACTTTCTAACACTGACGATCCGAGCCAGAGTCATTTTCCCCAACATTGGGACCAGAAATTACTGTCTTTGGTCAAACTCCAATTTCTCACAAGTAATCTTGCCTCTTTTATGAGGAAATAATGAGAGATGATATTCTCCCCACTTAACATCCTCAAGTGACAGCATTTCCTTGCTTTATCCTTGAATAGGTAAGAAACCATAAACTCCTCATCTACAGTTTTGAGCATTCTGGGAACATAAATCTTTTGTTCCATGGAAACTCACTAACTAAAAGCCTTGCTCGTTCTAGATACATCCACCGTAATGAGCAGAAAGTCGGAGCAGCGCATCACCAAACCTCTGTTAATTAATGCAGTTCAGTCATCCCTGCATATTTCTGGGCCATTGGTTCCAGGACAAGCCCCCTCCAACGTCCATCACTGCCGTGGATACTAAAATCTGAGGATGCTCAAGCCCCTCATATAGAATGGAATAGTGTTTGAATATAACCTACACACATCCTTCTGTTTACTTTAAATTGCTTCTAGATTATTTGTAATACCTAATACAATACAAACGCTATGTTAAAGAGTTGCCAGCATGTGACAAATCCCAGTCTTGCTTTTTGGAACTTTATGTAATTTTTTCCAAATATTTTTGCCCACGGTGGGTTGAATCTGTGGATGTGGAACCTCTGCATTTCCAAATACTGATTGGTGAAATAGACTCAGCTGCTTTATAAATTATATGATACTTTATCCTAGGCACTTTTGATACGGACATTCAAATGCTTTGGCAGAACCCACCTGTAAGTTCAGATATTACAATAAGATAGCAGGTCAGTAAAAGATGTGACTTGTAGGAATTAAAGTTTGACTATATATTTTTTTATGGCTGCTCCCAGGCATATGGAAATTCCCGAGCTAGGTATTGAATCCGAGCTGCAACTGTGACCTATACAGCAACGCCAGATCCTTTAACCCACTATGCCGGGCTGGGGATCAAATACATATCTTTCTAGTAACCTGAATCACTGTGGTCAGATTTTTAACCCACTGCGCCACAGCACGAACTCAAGGACTGAATATTTTTTTCTCTAGTTTTCCTTTGTATAATGGCAGTTTTATTTATTTATTTATTTTGTTTTTTTTTACTTTTATTGTTTTTGCTTTTTAGGGCTGTACTCGCAGCATATGGAGGTTCCCAGGCTAGGGGTCAAACTGGAGCTACAGCTGCCGGCCTATGCTACAGCCACAGCAACGCGGTATCCGAGCCGTGTCTGCAACCTACATTACAGCTCATGGCAACGCTGGATCCTTAACCCACTGAGTGAGGCCAGGGATTGAACCCACAACCTCATGATTCCTAGTCAGATTCGTTTCCTCTGTGCCACAATGGGAACTCCTGTGAGGTGACAGTTTTAAAACATTCAGTTGCTGTTGTTGGAGGGACTGCCCACATGGTATCTGGGCAATAAAACACCGGGTGGAACCCATCGCCATCATTTGAGATAAAAAAGGGCATTGATGGGTCACAGGCATCAGAGACTTAGCTAAAATCTAGGAAAAAAGTAAGGCGGGAAAATCTGAACATCAACAGGATGATACTTGCAATGGAATGAATATGTATCATATATTAAAATTCATGAATTAATGATATTCTCGAACAAACAAACAAACAAACAAGACAAAACCAGTGTTTGGAGACTGGAGCCAGGGGACTCACTGTTTTGAAAAATGATATATAAAGGGAAAGAATCAAACACTTATCCTGTCTTTCTTGCATGTACTGTGTATCAGTGCAATCAAATAGCCGATAAAGTTCTTTATAGAAGAATTCCAGATAAGAATGAAGAAGAAGTGATAAAATAAATAATATTAGTGTTTTGCCACTACAAAAATAATGGTTTATGGTAACTGTATCAAAGAGTCTGTAAAACTATTAGTTGATAGGGTTATAGGAAAGTTTAAAATAGATGGATCAATCTAACAATACTTGACTCCATCTATCAATTTTAATATATCCCAAAGAGAAGAAACCCAACATTATTTCCCTTGTGGTGCAATGCAAGAGAAACTATGCAATAAGGCTTGTAAAATATTTCTTACCAAAAAAGTTGAACTTGATCCTTGTTAGGCTTTTAGATTTAACTGTAATATATAGGAAGTATAGGGAACAGAGGAATGTGTTAACACTACATGGATGCAATCAGCAAAATCCAGAATGTGGGAAACCCTAAAAGCCAAATAACCCAATTTCTTCAACAAATAAATTACAGGAAAAACATTAGAAACAGGGAACCTATGGATTACAAGGAACTTATGAGAAGTGCCAAACAAATGTGAGGTGTGGATTTAGGATCCTGACTCAAACAAAACAACTATGTGTAAAAAAAAAAAAAGACACGTACTGATCCACCAGAGATATTTGAACACTAGCTGGATACTTTAAAAGAATCATATTTTTTTAATACTTGCTAGAGCATTTACAGAGGAAATAATATGTTGTCTGATTTGCTTCAGAATAGTCTACTGGGCAGAAAAGTGGGTAGGACTATATATGAAACAAGATTGTTTAGGAGTTCATAGTTATTGATGCTGTCTGACATAGAACTGAAGTTTCCTTATAAATGTTTTATACTGCAAATACTTTGGGTACTAGGCATTTCAAAATTAATGTGCTTTTTCTAATAAGTAGATTATTTTGGTAATAGAATCACCTAGCTTTGACAAATCAGTTCCACACTTTAAATGTTCCTGCATTTGCACGGACATGCGTAATACTTTGAGTCTGAGTATAATATACCCTGAAAAGACATGTGTCTCGTCCAGTCAAGGTATGTGTTCATCCTGGTGTTATCCCTGGAGCCAGGGACTAATTTTTCCTACTATCTGGCCAGGTCAGTGAACAGCTGATATTATACCAGCATGTGGACTGGGAAAATACCGGCTGGACTGCAGAAGACTCTTTCATGTTCACGGCATCCTCCCCACCAGCAGCTCTAGGCCCGGAGGAGTTTCATATAACTATTTCATATGAAATTAATGAACCTGATCGGCAGAGTCGTCTGCTTGCAAATACAGGTAATTCCACCACAATACGGTCAATACTTTATCTCTAATTATTAAATTAGGGACACTTTGGAAATAAATCTTTCCCTTTTTAATTGGCAATGCCATGATATAAACCCTTGAAATAAAACTTACATGGCTATAAAAATTTATTTCTTTATGTGTGCTTTCTCTTTCCTCTCATAAGCCTTAATAGTTGTAGTGTGTGGAGGGGAGGATGGCAGATTAGCTTTAAAGAATTCTTATTTGTACCTCCAAACGGGGACTTCACCATGCCCAGGACTGAAAACTTTTGATTGAAAATGAAAACGACAAATAAGGTAAGTTCCTGAAAGGAAAGGGGTATTGAAACTTGCACCTGCTTCTATGGCAAGAGAAAGTCCAGTAGTAGGTAAGTTAGGAGATTAATATTGTATAAGTGAATCTTAAGGTTTTAAAATTCTCTTACTTAAAATGTAGACTTAATAGTGTGGGTGTGTACTTAAAACTTTTTTTTTTTTTCATATGCCTTGGGTAGCAATGCTAATTCAGGTACTTGAACAACCAGAGTATTTTGAATAATCCATCAGGACAGACACATTCAAGGGAGAAAAAGTCTTACAGCTGTAATGTGAGAGTTCTAATAAAATGCCACTTTGTTCTTTGCATTTGTTTTTTAATAGGAGCTGTTGTCAAGGAGGGAGACAAAGTTCTCATTGACCAATCTAAGTTAGATGCTTCCAATATCTTATTTAAATTGCCCAAATCTCAGCGCTCTTCATATGAAATTTGGTTCCAAATTACATCTCTTCCTCGCCATGGAAATGTTATGGTTGGAGAGAGAAATATTACCCAAAGAAAACCCAATTTCTCCCAGTATATAATTAATAAAATTGGAATCACATATCTTCATGATGGCTCTGAATCACTGGCTGATAATTTTACCTTTGCCGTTTGGCCCAACCAAAAGAGCAAGTCCACCACTAAGCCAGAGGCTGACTTTCTTGAAGAGATGTTTAACATCACCATCAGTCCTGTAAATGACCAGGCACCAGAATTAAAGACCAAAAGGCTTCGACTGAAAGTTCTGCAGGGCAATAGGTTGGTTTTAGGACCTGAAAACCTGAAAGTGGAAGATCTAGACAGTCCTCCAGGGGAGATCAGATATACAATCATCCGTAATCCTAACAATGGCTTTTTGGCAATGGCTCACCATCTAGACACACCTATTCACCACTTCACACAAGCTGACATTGATGACTCTCAGGTGTGGTTCATGCAAGATGGGAGCCCGTCTTCTGGAGTGTTTTACTTTAGTGTGACCGATGGCCGGCACCGCCCACTCTATAAGCTCTTCCACGTGGATGTCATCCCCATCTCCATCACCCTTGTTAACCTCACTGACCTACTTCTCCCACAAGGCCAGACAACTGTCCCCATCACCAATGCTCACCTGTCAGCAATGACCAATGGGAGGAGCCCCCAAATCACTTACAAGATAACCAGGCCCCTCCAACATGGGCATCTGCTCATTGAAAATCAGGTGGTCATCAGCTTTGAACAGGAGGAGCTGGATTCAGGAAGACTCTCTTACCATATGACAAACCTGACTGCCTCAGAGGACCAGCTACAGTTCTCACTGTTTACTTCAGAAAGCAACCTGACAGGACAGACACTGAGCATCAGGGTGCAGCCTTTACTGCGGGTTACATCAAACCTGACAGTTGCCAACAGAGTGGCCCATCAGCTGAGAAGAAAGGATCTTGATGCTACTGAGCTTGCTAATAGGACTAACGGTGATCCGGAATTTGAAGTGACAGACCCCCCCCATCCACAGCAGACTTCTAAGAAGAGTGGGCCGGGCCACCGTGATGGAAGACGCTACTCTGTTCACTCAGAGGGATATTGACCAAGGACTGCTGATGCTCGAGCCACATGCCAACCTAACAGGCACTGACTGGCTGAACGACTCCTTCACTTTCTTGCTCAGGGCAGACCGTGTGCAGCCAGCAGTAGGCTGTCTTCCCTTTACCATAGTGCCGCCAGATCCCTTTCTTTTGCAAACTTTTATGCCTGATGTTTCTTTATTAGTCACTGCAGATAACCTTGTGACCTCAGGTCTCTCTAAGGAAAAGCGTGTGGTTTCCTCAGGACCCACAGCACAGACAGGAACTCTGAGGAAGCTGACCCAGACCAGATGGCAGGAAGCTGATCCCTGGCGACAACGCAGGGGTGAAGAGCCCACTTTGGATGGCAAGGCCTCCCCCACCAGAGTCATTTGGCCACCAGATGCCATTAAAGCCAGCCCTGGAACACACACCCTGCCCAGAGAGAGTGGTTACTCCTCTCTAATGGTCATTGTACCATTGACTGCAGTGGTCTTCCTGCTGATAGTAACCACAGTGGCCTTGTTTGTCTGGCTGCTAGGCTGTAAAGAAAAGGCAAAACCTCTTATCAAGCCCCAGACCAGCCTAGAACCCACAACCCCAGGTGCTAGGCCAGAAAAGAGCATAACTATTCCCACTGTCACAGTGACGCCCCTCCTGAAAAGCTCCAGCAGTCCGGTCAGTGTTTTCAGCACATGGAAAAATCTGTAGTCTCTGAACCTGCGGAAAAATGTGCTCCTTGGGAGACGTGGGTGAATCTGGATCCCGATATGGTCAAGCTCTGCCGACAAACCAACCCGGCATTGAAACACAACCAGTACTGGGTGTAGATGGTGGGCATTTGTTCTTTACTGACCACACAAAGGCAGAGAGATGTTGGTGAGATCAACTGAGACAAGCTCAGCCCTTGGTGCTCAATTGGAGTTCCATGGTTAGAAGCTGGCTGGTGTTCATTCTAACTTTTGTACAACACTCTCCACCATGAGCTTTGTGTGCCCTCTTCTGGACCTGACGCTTTGAGTGCACATAAGATTTTGTCACTATTCAAACCCTTTACCAAGGTGGCCGGACTGTGGATTAACATGGGAGTTAGAGTTAATGGAGGAAGACTTTGAATATTTTCCACCAACGATTCACTCTCTCAGAATGAGTCAGAGAGGAAGTGCAGGAACTGTTTCAGCAAGTAGACGAGGTAATTTATCAAGTTGGTGAATGTGTTTCTAGTGTTTTTCTGTATTGACTTTTCCTCCTTGGAGTCTCTAGCTTTGACTTCCTAATGCAGGAAATGCTTTGGTGCTCCAGATAATGGGACAGTCTTCCCCCTTTGAAGGTATTCATTGAACACATTGCGTTTCATCAAGAGGCTTTGTCTAGTCTGATTTGTAACATCAAACCTGTAGGACCAGTATTATGTGAAGTCCAAGGAATAGAAAAGTTTGTTGAATACTTCTGTGACGCCTCAATTTGGCTTAACTTTACAATGAATTGAAATAGTGGCCAATTTGTATTTGGCTTGCCAAGCTGAGCCTCCCACTGGCAGTCTCAGTTTCAGTTTCCATAATCGTAAAATGGAGATAGCAGTACTTGTTAGGAATGCTTTGGATAGCAAATCACAAGATATCTGCTACATGCAGGCTTCAGGTTGGGGATTGGCAAACTTGTTCTGTGCAGGGCCATACAGGAAAAATATTTCAGGCTTTGTGGGCCGCATATGGTTATTTTTTTTAAATTTTTTTAACAACCTTTTAAAAATGAAAAAACAATTCATAGTTCCTGGATGTGACCCACAAACCATAGTTTGCCAGTCATTGGTAGGGCTGAGCAATAAAAGGGTTGAATTATTTCAACTAACAAGCAGGCTGAGGTGGACATTCCAAGGCTGGTTCAACAGTTCAAAGACCTCACGGAGGACTGAAGCTCTTTTGTTCTTTCTGCATTATCTTCCTCAAGCTATTGGCATTTATTTCATCTTTTTGTTTAGTTCCTTATGATTGTAAGATGGCTGCAGAAGCCCCAAGCAATACAGTCTCATTCAAAGGCCAAAATCCTAGTGGAGGGGCAGGGGGAGGAGAGATATCAAGAAGACTTTTCTTTAGAGAAGTCTAAAGAAAAAGTCTATGTGTTAATATTTTTTAAAATCTGGAGGCTTTCCCAAATATTTCTCCCCTTTTACATCTCATTGTCTAGAACCAAGCAACGTGATTCCTGTACCTTAACCACCATTGGCAAAGAGAGATGAAATTCTCATGATTGACAACTCTTCTGGGGCTGGGAGAGGATTCTACCAGGTCAGAGATCAGTGAATCAGCCCACCATGTAATGAGGGAAGGCGGGGGAATGGCAACTAGATAGGCAAAGAGTAGGATCAACTAAATTTTCTTTGAGTTTTGAAATACTTGGGCAACACAGCTTTTGATTTTTCAAATTGGTATCTCCTTTAATATCTCCTTCCCATATTTTAATGATTTTTCTAAAGCCAGTGTTTCTAAGGTAGGGGGAGCAATTTCCCCCTAGGAGGCATTTGGCAATGTCAGAAGACATTTTGGGTTTTCACAACTGATGCTGCTGGCATCTAGTGAATATAGGCCAAGGATGCTGCTAAATATCCAACAGTTCACAAGACAGCCCCCACGACAAGAATTACCTGGCCCAAAATGTCAGTAATGCCAAGGTTGAGAAATCCTGGTTAAAGCCAGAATGAAGAGTTTTCTTGTATACGCAGTGAAGAATTCGTAAACCCATTCCCAAATTTAGGCAAAAACTGTATCCTAAAAAACAGAATGGAAGAGTGAAAATCTCACATTATGTTTGAAACTGTGATTGACTAATGGTATACATCAACTTTTTTTTTGGAGAATGTATTAAAAATGAAACAAAACTTGAGCTGACTCATTTCTACAGATTCATTGTCTAAGTGAAAAAAAAAAATTGCCTGTAGTAACCAGTGAAACCCATCATGAGAAAAAGAAAAAAATGGGGTAGGCTATTTACAAAGGTAAAGATGAGGTCACAGTCTCCCCAGAAGTCTCATGCCTCTGATGTGTTCCATGTGGAAAAAGGTTTTTTTCTTGCCCTGTCCCTTTTCTGCTCTTCTAGGCTGCTTTTTCTCTCCCAACCCAATTTTAACTGCTCTTTGTGGAAACAGATTTCACAGTCTACAGAATAAATGGAAACATAGCATATGTGGGCCTAGAGACGACCACTCCTGTCTTAGATCCTTGGCTCTAATGCCACAGACAACTGTTGCCACCATCCCCGGCCATGGACAACTACTGCTGAAGCTTTCTCTACTCTTCTTCCAAAAGTGATTCTCTTCTGGATTCCTAAATTCTGTATAACCCCCTCAAGCGGTTTTGTTTTTGTTTTTGTTTTTTAGGGCCACAGGTGCAGCATATGGAAGTTCCCAGGCTAGGAGCTGAATCAGAGTTGCAGCTTCTGGCCTACGCCATAGCCACAGCAATGCCAGATCCGAGCCGAGTCTATGACCTACATCACAGTTCAGGGCAACACCGGATCCTTAACCCACTGAGAGGCCAGGGATTGAAGCTTCATCATCATGGGTACTAGTCAGGTTCGTAACCTGCTGAACCACAATGAGAACTCCCTATTTGATCCCTTTGTGAAGGACAAGGAATGAGAATCTTAACCCAAGGTTTGCTTGAAAACTATGCAGCTCAGAATTGTTCTTAAGCCTGTTCTAAGCCATTAGACACTCAGAAGAAGCAGATTGACAGCGTGTGCTTGAGCTTATACACAGAAAGAGAAGGCTATGAGCATCTTTGCATCCAGTGAGTGGAGTTTTGCTCTCCCTGAGCTGGGCAAGGAGAATGCCTGTTCTTTGTGGGAAAGCCAGACATACTTGGCTCTGTGACCACATTGGCCTCTTCCTTCCTTCAGCCATAAAATCTCTGGAGCTAGGACTACCAGCCTGGCCAAACAAAAAAGTCTGATTTCCCTCCTCTTTTTCCTGTTAACTCTGCAACTCCAGACAAATAAACTAGGTGTCTATATTGGAATGAGACACATATCATTGTTTTAAAAATGATAATTCACATTGTTTGTGAGTGTGCCTGCTAGAGCAGGAACATCAGTGTGTGATCCAGATGTCAAGATGCAGTCATTAACCAAGTAATTCATATAGAGCTTGGAAGATTTCTTCCAGAGGATGTGGAATATTCTACCGATTTGCAGATGGGTTCAATTAAAAGGAAACAATGCCTACCATTTGGGGCTGGCTCAAATAAAACATGAAATAAAACATCTTGGCAAAGCCTTGCTTAGTGTTGAAAACTGAAGTTTAGAAATTGAAAATCGGTCTGAAATGGTTTATCCCATGTGCAGAGCTGTAACTGCATAGTCTCAACCCTGTCATAATGAATTCACTGCCTTTTAACAAATGACTGGTGAGGAGTTCCCTTTGTGGTTCAGTGGGTTATGAACCTGACTAGTATCCGGGAGGATGTGGGTTCAATCCCTGGCCTTGCTTAGTGAGTTAAGGATCTCATGTTGCCCTGAGCTGCAGTGTAGTTTGCAGACGTGGCTTGGATCCCACATTGCCATGGCTGTGGTGTAGGCCAACAGCTACAGCTCCAATTTGATCCCTGGCCTGGGAACTTCCATATGCCACAGGCACAGCCCTAAAAAGGAAAAACAAACAAACAAAATAACTGTTGATTTAATAAGTGCATACTAAGGGTTAATATCAGAAGAGTGGACAGTTTTGCTTAAGAGAAGGTGTACATTGTTTGGGGTGGGCTGGGAGTGGATAGTCTAATATTTTTCTACATCTGGAGGCTTTGGCAGTTTCTAACCTTTCAGAGATCCTGCTCAACACCCGAGTGTGCTTCCTTAGAGTCATGGGTTAATTAGGTAAAGTGAAGATGACACAGAAGCTATTCTTCAGATTTCTGAGGCTGAAGTAGACACATTTGGAGAGTGAATGGTAGGTAATGGGAGGTGAGGGCATGTATCAGATGATATTCCCTGAATTGAAGGACAGGCCTGCACTACACACCTCCTGCATCTTTCAGAGGAGGTTAATAATTAATAATGAGGCTCAGCTTGGTCCTGTGTAAGGAGAGATGTGGGAATAAAAGAGGGCATGGAGCCCAGGGTGTGGCATGCTGAATGATGGAGATTTTGCCAGGTTGTTCAAGAACACCACTGGCTGTTTCTCAGGGACCTGGAAGAGGCTGCCTTCTCATAGTGATCTGCCAACATTTATTAGTGATCTGCCAACTGTATGTGAGATGCTAGATACTGGACACTGCATCTAAATATTAAAGATATAAGATTGTGTCCTGCAAGGAACTTTTTTGGTCTGTTTCCTCTATTGGCTCTTCCAGAATCATGAAAGGAATGCCAGAAGAAAGAAGGGTACAGAAAAAAAAGGACAAAGAGAAACAGAGGTTAGGAAAAGGCTCTGTGTCTTTTCATTTTAAGCATTCTTAGGTGTGGGCTGGGGGTCGAGCCTGCATCCCAGTACTCCTGAGATACTGCTGATCTTGTTGCACCATGGCAGGAACTCGAGGATACTGAATTTTTCCAATGTTTTTCTTGCATCTGTTCAAATGATCATGTGATTTTTGTCTTATGTTCTGTTGATAATGTGAGTACATTAATTGATTTTTAGATATTTAACCAACCAATCCCATTTGGCCATCGTGTGTAATCCTTTATGTAAATTGCTGAATTTGTTTTGAGGATTTTTGTATTCTATTAGCACTCTTGCTGAAAAGGGCCATGAGTTCAAACAGAAGCATGTGTGTTGAATGGACAGCAAACAGTTTTTATCTAGGAAGGTTTGTTTTATTGTGGAATAAAAATAGAATGAATTTTGGAATTTGAAATGTTTTAAGTCTGTGAGGAAGAAGCTGAAATATTTACCTTGGTTTAGAGCAAAGATCACATTTGGAAAGATAACTGGTACTTGAGTAGACCCTGGGGGAGGGGTAGTCACCAGAACCATGCAGAAGTTAAGCATATACTGTCCTATGCTAAGTGCCTGTGCCTGCAGCTGCTCCTTCCCCAGCTCACCCCACATGATTATTGAAAGTTAGGTTGTACTAACAAGCTGGAAGGGCTAGGAGGGATAATGCAACCTGTATTTGCTTTGAGGATGGATATCCAAGATCATGAGGTGTTGAAATGAAACTTTCATTTGAAACACCAAGGCAATAGATATCACAGTTCCAAGTAAAGGCCTTCACCATGATGAAATCTTTTCAAAAGAAGTGATCAGGCTAAATGACCCTTAAATTCCCTCTTGAGGGGAAAAGAGTCAGAAATTAGAAATGAGTGAAGAAGAATTTGAGAGCAAGCTGTTCTTTTGTCATGAGTTCTACCCCACCTCTACCTCAAGGCAAGGTCTAGGAGTCTCTGAATGTTTAAGCTTAGGGAAAGGAGGTTCAGGGAATTGTCAGAGAGTTTAATATAGGTCTCCTGTGTCTGAAAGGCACAGAATGATCTAAAGGGCGAGAGAGAGACCTACTAGTTGCTTTCATGGTGGTTCAAAGGAGATATGCTCATGACAGGAGATCAGTTTTCAAGAACTGTCAGGCCACTGAGTGAATACAAACGGCCTCTGACTTATCGTAGTTTGACTTAGGATTTTTAGACTTTGTAATGGTGGGAAGGTGATACTCATTCAGCAGAAGCCATACTTCTAATTTTGAATTTTAGTCTTTTCCCAGCAGCAGTATGTGGCAGATACTCTTCTGATGCTGGACAGTGGCAGTGACCTGTAGCTCCCAGTCAGCTAGACAATCATGAGGGTCAACAACCAATACACCTACAACCATCCTGTACCCATACAACTATTCTGTTTTTCACTTTTAGTACAGTATTCAATAAATTATATGGTATATTCAATACTTTATTATAAATTAGGCTTCATGTTAGATGATTTTATCCAATTGCAGGCTAATATAAATGTTTTGATCATGTATAAGGTAGGCTAGACCAAACTATGATGTTCCAAAATGTTAAATGCATTTTGACTTACAATAATTTCAACTTATTGGGATATAACCCCAGCATAAGTCAGGGAAGATTAGCACATGAGTGTTTCTTGCAGACTAGATGTGGATTCAGAGAGCAAGCTGACATAGGGGTCATCTTATTTGAGACAGTGGTCTAGAGAGGCCTAGAGACTTAAGACTTGAGTGGAGGGAAGCTGGATTTTTAGAAGACAAGGAAAAAAGGAAGGACCAGTCAAAAAGGAGTTGCGTTTGCCCTGCCAAGGAATTGCAAATGAGAAATCTCAAGGATCTCTGAAGAACCATGTCAGAGCTCATGAGAAAAGTCAACTTTAAACATGTGCAAAAACAAAAGCACAATTTCTAAACTTTATGACAACAGTAAGTAAGGAGGAAATTTTCTGCTCCCCTGACCTACCCACCCTTACTGTCCTTCAGCTCTGGAGGGGTTGAAATCATGAATAGTCAGAGGAAGGTCAGATGTGAGAGAAGGAAGACCCTTTCCTTTCTTGACTTCAGACCCAAACCATCAGATGGAGGGAAGCCTCAACTTAAAAGCAAATTCGAAGTTTTGACTATTACATAAGACTGGACATTTGGATGCTAACCTGAAATTGTGATTTATGACTTGAAGTGACCCTTAAACTATCTGTATTACCCAAGAGTGACCAGAAAATTCTTGAGGACTTCCCCTACCCACAGGGACTGAAAGGGACAATGGCAGACAAAAATGAAGTTGTTTTCTACTGACACTCTAGTACTGCTTGTTCAGTATAATGTTTGCATGAGAATGATGCATTTCTACTTATCAGAATTACACCTCAGCCATAGGGCTGAGTGCCAGATTCTGTTGAGTTTTATTCCAAATTTTGTTTCACTACAATAATGCATTATCTGTATTCTATTTCCTCCAAGGGGCCTTGTCTGACCACTCCAATTAGATGAGCTCAATCATTGCAACAGACATAATGTCCTTCTTTATGGCCACTGAGCATTGGAATCACCTTCCTAATGTCTGGGAAATCTCCCATTTTAGGAAGCAGAGCTCCTGTCCAGGAAAAGAAGCTGAAATGACAGGTACTCAAGTCCCACCCTCCCTGCAGCAGATGTGTCAGCATAGCCAGCAACAGGAGGGAGTGGGGGCTGTCCAGACTCCATTCTGGTGACAGATGGTGGTAGCAGAAATGACATCTGGTTTTTAGAGGCAGCAGTGACAGAGAAGAGGGCCCAGTGTGTTGTGGGGTGGGTGGTGGGGCCTGCACTGTCTGTGCCCAGAGGGCGCTGTGGAGTCTCCATTGGCCCAGATCCACCACGTGATGTTGGCAACACTTCCTGGCTCTGTAGTCCCCATGCCTCCGTTGCTCCTGGAGATTTAGTGAACTTGTCATTCATCTTTTTTTTTTTCCCCTGAAGTAATTACAGATTTACAAAAAAGTTACAGAGATCATAGAGAGTGTCCTCATATATTCTCACCTAGCTTTCTCTAGCATTAATGTCTTATACATCTGTGGTACCTTTGTCAAAACTGAGCAACAACCACTGGTATGACTTCATTCTCTAAATCACATGCTTTATTTGGATTTCACCAACTTTTCCACTCAGGGCCCTTTTCTCTTTCAGGATCTAAATCAGGATAGCACTTTCCTTTTGGTTGTCATGTCTCCTGAGTCTTCTTTCTTCTTTGACAGTTTCTTAAAGTCTATCCTTGTTTTCTAAGAGAACTAGTCAGTTATTTTGTGGAATGTTCCTCAACTTGGACTTATCTGATGTTTTCTCATTGTTTGACTAGAATTATGGATTTGGGGGAAAAATACTACAGAGGTGAAGTGTTTCTTCTCTTCAAGAGATAAATACCAGGAGGTACATGATATCCACATGACTTATCGTGGGCGATATTAACTTCGATCAGCTGGTTAAAGGGCTGTCCGCCAGGTTTCTCCACTGTGAAGCTACTATTTTCCCCTTTCCATACTCCATTTGTTAGAAGGGAGTTGCTAAGTCCAGCTCACACTTGAAAAAGGAAAGTCGAGTTCTATCTGCTGGATGGGGGCATGTGTTCATATATTATTTGGAATTCTCCTATAAGGAAGATTTGTCCTTTCTCCCTCATTTACTTATGTATGTATGTATGTATGTATGTATGTATGTGTGTGTATGTATGTATGTGTGTGTATGTATGTATGTATCTATCTATCTATCTATCTAATCCTCAGTCTAGCACAAGAAAGAGTACTTGTTAGTAAAAATTCAAGAGGAACTCTTAGGATTCAGTGGTGGGAAAAACAGCCAGCATGATAGGGTCTGTGAAGATGTTAGAAACCACATGGAGGAAACAAGAGAGATGCTGTGACCTGCTCTATTCCCTTGCAGTGGACCAGCTTATGCCACAAGGTTCTTAGTTTTACTTCCCCCTCTTGCTGGCCTGAGCCTCTCCATTGTCCCCATGCTATCTGACTGTGGCTCCAGGGCGTAACATCATCTGACAAATATTGGGGTTTGCCTGGCTCAAATTCTTAAGACAAAGTAACTCATTTTCTTAGCGGCTTATAGATTCATTCTTCCTGGCCCAGGTCCCCTGAATTCAATTAGCTATGGCCAGCAATGGGGTGGAATTACTTGGTTAGAAAACAAAAACAAAAACCCACAATCATCTTGCCACCTCTTTGTAAGAGTTCTAAGAAGAAATGAATTCTAAAAAGGGCGTATGAGGGGCTGGCACTGCAAAATTCTCCTGCATTTTCCTTCAGCTCTTCTTAGAATAAGAGTTTTACTCCTAAAATAACATCAGAGGTTGCATTTATTTCAAAGTCTGCATATGGGCTCTTCTGCTCGACACACAGTGTTCTTTGGTGATCATTTTTGTCCTCCAAAATTTTGGAGTTTCTGCCTAAAATTTTGGTAAGTAGATAAAAGAAAGAGAAGCTTTTGAAGCATTGGTGGAGGCTTAAGTCACCTTCTCAGCCTCTCCATCCTCTCCCTAGTGGCTGCCAAGATCCCCTTCAGAATATAGCTTAAGGGAGGTAAAAAAGAGAAATGATTTACTTTTCTGGGCCTCAGTTCTCAAGTCGAAGAAAAGTCACTGCTTTCATATATCATTCTCCTAAATGAGATTAAACTGAGGGGCCCTGGGGAATTCAGAGTCCCTGCCTGTAAAAACATCATAAAGATGAATTTGTAAGCTTCAGGGTCCCAGAAGGCACACCCAAACTGGGTCACTGAGAAGTACTCAATAACAGACTCAACAGAAATGTGGGCAGGGGTTCAGGAAAAATAAGTATGGCTTTGTTACATACCCCCCGCCCCAACCCAGGGCTCGAAACCACAGGGAGCCTTCACAGCCCTTCAGACAGAAAGGACAAAGGAAGGAGTGGTTCCTGGAGGTGGAGAGAGTGATTGTATGACTATGAGAAGCAGCCAGCCTTAGAGAGTGGAAGGGAAGGGAGAGAGCTGGGGAATAAATACTCTGTATCACCCTTCTCCCTTCTGACCTCCTGCCAGTGGCTGCCGTCCACTGAACCCAGTGGCAACCAAAGGGCCAGATTACCCTTGATCTAGTCCATAGAGAGAAGCTCTCAGGACAGACAGCAGGGTGCAGAGAAATCCAGCACAAGACAGACAGATGGCTTGTGGCCAAGCCTGGCCTACAACCCCACTTTCCTGACTTGTATCATCATGCTCTCTCCACCACATCACCCTGCCTTCTTCTCATTTTCTCCTGTCACTCTAGGCTGGCTGCTCTAAGGTTCTTCTCATGTTACAGATGAGGGAGCAGCCTATGTTTGCAAACCATCAGGGCCCCACTTTGGCCTGCATCTTATGCAGTCCAGTAATGAAAGAACTAGGCCTTCCTCCTGCTTATCTTGGGTTTCCTCCCAGTTCTGGAGGCCAGAAATCTATCTTATGGCCCCTCCATCCTGACCTCTGATGGATTTGCTTCTAGATGGAGTGCTTTGCTGAGAAACTCCACCTTATGAGCACAGGAAACCCTCCTCCTTTTTTTTTTTTGCAATGGAAAAAGAAGCCCCACATTGCTTTCTGAATAAATGAGGTCTGCATTCTTCCTGGAAAGAGTTTTCTTCTCTGAGGCTGTTATTGCCACGGTCAATTGAAAACTAGGAAGCTGCTTTCAGAAACATTTGCTTATGCTCTGGAATGTAATTGAAAACAACTGTTTTATTTCTACTGAAATATGTAGAGAGTTAGAACCAACACTGGCAGCTAATCAAGGAGGGGGTGAAGCAGAATGGTTTGGAGGAGGGGAGGGGAAAATAGTAGTTGGGTTGGGGCAGGGAGAAACAAAGTTTATTCATTAGAAGAAGGGAAAATAATTGGAGGTTTCCATGTAGAATAAATTCCCATCCGACCTGCCCCAATGGCAGGATAGGCTATGGATGAGAAAAGCTGAGTGACTAAAAAGAGCAACAATGTAGTCTCATATTCAGGTGGTAAGAAGGGGAGTCCAGGACAAGAACCTTAGTTTCTTATAGCAAGTCAATTAGAGATAGGTATTGCCATCCACGCTTTAAAGAGAAGGAGAGGCTGGTTCATAAAGCCATGGGGATAGTTCGCAGAAGATACAGGGGATATTCTCTGAGACTTTAGAAGGGAAGTTCCCATCACCTTTCCAGTTATTGTCTTGCTTTAGCAAGGAAGAGGGAACACTCATCCCAGCACACCCTTTTGTTTCACACAGGCCCTAGAGTCTTCGGCCTTAGATTTTCTTCAAGAATCATAGTTGTATTCCTAAGCAAATGGCCCATACCTACCAAGAGCAGATGCTGGTGGAGTCTGCCAGCTGGGTCCACACCTGGAACAAATCCCTCCCTGAAAAATATCCAGGAATCTTTCAGCCCTGCAGGAAAGGGGGGCTGAGGCTTCCTCCATGAGAACTGACACATTCTTCCAGTACCTTGAAGAATCCAGAGAATCTAGGGACTGGATTCAAAAGACGGGGCTCTTAAATGCCTTGCCGTAAAAGAGAGCATTTCCCCTATTGTATTGGAGACAGATCAGAGTTGATCATATTCAGAAACATTAAAAAGGGCATTTTACTATTTCCATTTTTTTTTTTTTTTTTGTCTTTTCTGGGGTTGCACCCTTGGCATATGGAGGTACCCAGGCTAGGGGTCTAATCGGAGCTGTAGTCGCCGGCTGACACCACAGCCACAGCAATGAGGGATCTGAGCCACGTCTGCGACTTACACCACAGCTCACAGCAATGCTGGATCTTTAACCCACTGAGTGAGGCCAGGGATTGAACCCGCAACCTCATGGCTCCTAGTTGGAATTGTTAACCACTGAGCCATGACAGGAACTCCTAAAAAGGACATTTTAGGTAAAATGACAACTGTTTCCACCTTGAGCTTCTTATGGTTGTAACCTTCGGAATGAATGTTGAACTGATTCGGAGTCCGTCATGCTAGGCATTTTGGCTGACAGCCTGGACCTCTGAGGAAGCAATCATAGGCTTCCATAGATAGATTTTTCAGGGGGCATCTCCCCCTTTTCTGGTCTCCCATAAGACTCCACAGTCCCAATTAATCTCTGAATGTGAACATTCCCAATTTCGTGCAGTTTATTAGAGGCATGTGACAACTAACACTTAGAATGGTGCCAGGCATACAGCAAGTACTCAGTAAATGTCTTGCATGTGTTAACTCGTTGAATTATGCCACTCTATGAAGACGCCTATGGTGCCTTGTTTTCCTCATTTGTGAAACAGAGATAAAGAGGCTAATTTACTTAAGGTCATATAACTAGGAAGTTATAATACAGATACTGAGATGTGCTGCTCAGATCCCTCTTCAGGGGTGAAGGGCTTACACCTCCATCTGCTGAGAGTGTGGCTTTAGACAGCTCTAGCTGCCAGCCCTCTCTAGGAATGGCCTTGGCTAAAAAGAGCCATCAAGCCTAGGGCCTACTGGCTTCCCAGGGCAGCCCACATCCAGTGGTTGATTGACAGAGGAGTACAAAGGCTTGGCCCTTCTCAGTCCATCTCAGAATAATTCTGAAAGTCCATTTCAGTGTCAGAATCCCAAAGGATTGACTCAGGCCTTCATTGAGATGACTTTGCAGCTTAAGTTCTCCCTTAGCCCAATCCTACTTATTTCCTTTTCCTTACATAATAATTAATGCCAGGAACACTCCCTAATATATCTTCAGTGCTCTAAAACCCTTGATTCAGAGTCTGCTTCCTGGGGAACCCAAGCCATGACAGTGCTAGAGCTGCAATTTGAACTTGGGCCATCTGGTTCCACAAGCCATACTCTTAGCCAATGTATTCTAGTAACTCTCAAGAGAGATGTAATTGTTAAAGCTCAAAGGGACCTATTTAGTAAGGTAGTACAACCCCATGTTAACACCTAGAATTTAAAATACTATTTGAAAATACAGGAGTATCTGCTTGCCCATAGCAGATACTCTGTTTTTGTTCACTGACAGGTAAGGTATGTACAGTATTTGGGTTAAGAAATTAGGAGGATCCCTCACCCCTGTATATGTTTCAATAATATGAATAGAGATATGTTGCCCATCTTAGCAGAACTGAGGTCCTCTATGGTTTTCCAGTGAGCTTCTAAGAGCATGAGTTCAGTGAAAGTCAGGCTCCTGAGATCTGGTAGTCTCTTAAATGATACTAGGAGGGGCAGGCACTCAAAGAAGGGGAGAAACCACCACTGCTTCCTCCACTAGGGCTTTCTATATGTGGAATCTTTGGTGAAATGCTGAGCAATCACCCATGTACTGTGTTCACAAGCCTTCTCATGGAACTCTGTCTTTTTGACCCAGAAATAACATTGGTCATACAACCCCACTTCATCTTCTATAGACAAGGACACAGAAGTATGGAGGAGCAGAGGGTTTCCCCAGCTAACCAGTGGCAGAAATGACTCTGGAACAGTGTCACTCAAGGGCTCTACTTCTCTTCCTTTTTTTTTTTTTTTTGCATTTTACGACCACACTCGCGGCATATGGAGGCTCCCAGGCTAGGGGTCGAATCAGAGTTACAGCTGCCGGCCTATGCCACAGCCACAGCAACGCGGGATCCAAGCCGCGTCTGCGACCTACACCATAGCTCACAGCAATGCCGGATTCTTAACCCACTGAGCAAGTCCAGGGATCAAACCCGCAACCTCATAGTTCCTAGTCGGATTTGTTAACCGCTGCACCACGATGGGAACTCCCTCTGCTCTTCCATTTTGAGATTTCACAAAACATTTCCAGGCATGATTAATGTGCCAGAGACATTGGTGCACAGTGTTATTCCACATGTTCCTCTAACACTTCCCAGCTTCTTTTGCAATTATGCTGGAATCCCACGACATCTGGCTCAAACTGAGTACAGTGAAGTACGTGCCTCTTCCATGCTAGTGAAGTGATGTTCCTTCTCTATCCTTCATGTGCTCTGCAAAGGACAGCTTGGAGGTCAGGTGGAACATGCAGCAAAGCTACAAGACGGAGGACAGTCTCCCAACTCACACGAGACTTTACGTGAGCATGAAATCAGCCATTGCTCTCTGAAGTCACTGTGATTTCAAAAGTTTGACCTTTGAGACAGCTATAATCTACTAAGCAGAGTTACTAGGCTTTTACTTCTGGGCCAGCTTGCCAGAACAAGACATGAGGTACAGGGCTTGACAACAGCAGCCCACCAATTGGGAAAAGTAAATAGGAATGTGATATTCATCACTTGTACACCTGTTCCTCGACTCAGAGGCAGAAGGTCTGAGGGAAGGTAGGGGATCCAAGAGAAGTGTGAGAAAAGAAAACTAGTTGCTACTCGAGTGCACCTTCCTACTCTTCAGGAAATCAGGTTTCTACGGATTTAGAGAAGGCTGAGTTAGGCAGCTCTGGCGTGTTCTTCCTCAGTTCTCTTTCTACATTCAGGAATGGGTTGTGGCCACATTGCTTGTTTAGCCTGAGCCCAACTCCATCCCCTTTCGAAAGTGCACCAGGAACTGGTAGGAGGAACTGAGCCAATGAGGACTTCTCTATGAAACCTCTGCTCCAGACCCCACTTCATGCCCCCACCTGCAGTGGGCTTCTCAGGACCTGGCTCTGAACAGAGAGCTCTCACCACTTTTCCCAGTGGGCACAGCTATGACTCCAAACAAACCGCTGAAATAAGAGAAAGGAAAGGCAGGGCATCTTCTTTGCTGGACTGTTGGTTTTGCGGTTATAATTGGGTGACCTTTGGCTCGAGGACCTCAAACTGTAGATTGCTGACCCTGATGTTGAATTCTGACAATCTGGCCTTGCAGTCTTTGAGTTTCCTTCCACTGAGCCTGCCACGCCCAAAGTGGTAAGGTCCGTTGATGGAGAGCTGGGTTGGGTGTTCCTTTCTGTCTCCGTAGCTGGCATCTTATTTCAGAGTCACTCCCTCCCACACGGGACACATGTCCCAGGGTCAGCAGCTACAAGGCCAGGCTTTCATACCCTCACCTCATGTGCCTTTAGATAAGGCTGACTGTTTAAGTTCATGGTCAATGGTTTTATTGCATGCAAACTCTTCAGAGAACAGGATATGATACAGCTGGAAGCTGATTCTGTGGTTGTTGATTATACAGATTACATGAGAAATCCCAATAACTGGGCTGACCTCTTCCACTTTCACTAGTAATAGTCTTCTCTAGATTCTGGTAAATGTAATAATTAGCATAATGAGCAAATCTAGCTAATGCCTTGTTACAAATGCCTTTGTCACAAATGCTTTGTTATTTTCCTGACACTTATCTTTTTGAAAAATCTAATATGCTTTAATTAAGAAAGGCATTTTCCAGTTCTGTCTCTAACAGATAAATGAACAGTTTGACATATATTCTTCCATGATTTTATGCTTACATAATTACATATTTTTAAAAATATAAATGGGATCACACTGTATATATTGCTCTGCAACTTACATTATTATTTCATTTTAAGGTATTGGGACATTTTTCTATGTCAGTGGAATCTCCCTCATCTTTTAAAAAACATCTATAGAGTGTTTTACTATGTGGATGGACTGTGATGTATTTACTTAATTCTCCGTTGATAGACATTAGGCTATTGCCATTCATTTATTATTATGACCAATATTATGATAAGCACCTTTATACAGTATATCTTTGCACATATGTCATAATTTCTTTAGGATAAATTGCTAGAATTAGAAATATTAGCTCAAAATCATGTGCAGCAAAATTTTCAAATTATAAATAGAATATCTTCCAGATGCTGCAACAGTTTATATTCCTAGCAACTGGTGTGAGAGTGCCTATTTTGCCACACTGTTAGATCAATGAGTATTACTCATTCGATTACTCTGGGAGATTTAAGTAAATCTTGCTCCTAAAGTTTATTTATTTATTTATTATTGAATTTGAGCAGTATCTTTTCAGATAATAGTGGTCATTTGTGTTTTATCTAATCGTTTAATTTTTGTTCATTTTTCTTTTGTTTGTTTTCTAACTGATGGAAAAAAGCACTAAACATTTTACAAATATTAAGCCTTTATGATATATGTTGAAAACATTTTGTAATACTTTTCATTATTTCCTCACATTGAAAGATTTGAAATTTTACATACCTCTATAAAAGCAAAATTCACAAAGTTAATCTTCTGCTTTAATGTTTTTGACTTTGTGACATGCTTGGAAAAGCCTTTTCCATCTCAAACATATAAAACTATTTTACATTTTCTTCTAGTACTTTTAAATGTAAAAAGAAAAGAACTTAACGAATATTGTCTTTCATTGTATACAAAATAAATTCCTACAAAATGGATTTAACTCCTTCAGAAAGTAGACAATGATTTCAATGCTACATATTGAAATGTAAAACATTAAAATATTCCAGTTATTTTAAAATTCATATTTATGTTTTATACTTAAAAACAATTTATACACGTGTGGATTTTAATTTAGACCCTATATTTTGTTTCACTGATCTTTTTTTCCATACTTAAATCAAATCCAGAGTGTTTTAATTTCTATAGCTTTAAAGTACGTTTTGATATCTGGGAGGGCAGATTTCTACTCATTAATCTTCTCATGCATTTATTCTTCCAAATAAAAGTTAGAATCAGTGTAGATTCCCTAAACCAAAACAAACCAACAAAAATTGCTATTAGGACTTTATTAGAATTGTGTTAAATTTATAAATTAATTTGAAAAGAATTGAAATTTATGAGATTGAATCTTCCTGAACAGAAATCCATTTATTTAAATCATCATGTTTTTCAGTAAATTTTTTTCATGGAAATCTTAGGAAAACATAATTCTAAAAAAGATCGTATTTATTTTGTCTTTTTAGGGCCACACCTGGAGTACATGGAGGTTCCCAGGGGTAGGTGCCAGCCTACACCATAGCCATTGCAATGCCAGGTCCAAGTCATGTCTGTGACCTACACCACAGCTCACTGCGATGCTGGATCCTTAAACCACTGAGTGAGGCCAGGGATCGAACCTGCATCCTCATGGATACTAGTCAGATTTGTTTCCACTGAGCCACGATAGGAACTCCAAAAGATCCCATTTATAATAGCAAAAAACTATTGTTGGAGCTTTCTAAAATATTTAGAAATACTGAAACTATTTCTGACATATAATAGTTTGATATTTAAATATTTTTCTTTTATCTGAACATCTTCCTAAATTCTTTCTTATTAGTTCTAATTGTTTTTGAGGTATAATCATATTGCAAACAATGACCATGTGTCTCTTCCTTTCTGATATTTCAACCTGCCTTATTGAATTTGTTAGGACCTTCACAAAAATGTGATAATAGTATACAATTGGTCATATTTATATTATTTCTGATGGAGTATACAACACTAGAGGTAGTGCCATTTAAGTATGTGTGTTATCTGTTTGACCGTATCTTGTTAAAATGAGGAAACTTCCTTCTATATCTGATTTTAAAATTTGCATATATGTATGTATAAGTGTGTGTATTTTATCAAAAATAGATGTTGAATTTCATTGACTATCTTTTGACATCTACTTAGGTTATTATATAGTTTCTTCTTCAATATAATGATATAATAAATTTTATTGATTTTCCAAAATGCATTGAATGAATAGAAGGATGAATCAAATCATCCTTGAATTCCTAGAGCAAATTAGTTCATTATGATGTATTTTTAAAATATATTACTGTATTCTATTTTCTCATATAATATTTAGGATATATGCCTGTATATTCTCAAGTAAGACTTATATAAATATTGTTCATTGTGTGCCATTTTTGTCAGGTTTTAGACTATAGATTGGATTAAGATGGTGGAATAGAAGGACTGGAGCTCAACTTCTCTCCCAGAAAACAACAAAACTACAACCAAATGCCGAGCAGCCTTCAACCAAGTGGACTGTAAACTTCCGAAAAAGATATTCTACTCCAGAAGACAAAGAGGAGATCACATCAAGAGGTAGGAGGGGTGATTACGCGATACAAGCAACCCCGTACCTCCTGGGTGGGAAGCCCCACAGACTGGAAAGTAACTGTATCACAGAGACTCAGGTACAGGACTGAGAGTTCTGAGGCCCACATCAAATCCCCACTCCTGGGGATCTGGCACAGGGAGAAAGAGCCCCTGGAGCATCTGGCATTGAAGGCCAGCGGGGCTTGTGTGCAGGAGCTCCACAGGACTGGGGGAAACAGAGACCCCATTCTTGAAAGGTACACAGACTTTCACGTGCACTGGGTCCCAGGGCAAAGCAAAGTCTCCATAGGAATCCGGGTGGAACCTGACTGCAATTCTTGGAGGATCTCCTGGGAAAACAGGGGTGACTGTGGCTTGTCAGTTTTTATATAAGTGTTATATTGGCTTCATGGGTAGCTTCCCAAATCATTTTTCCTGTTTAAAAATATTTTAAATGTTGCTCTGGGTCACATCCCAGAAACAAAGTGAGGATCCTGCTTTCTGGGCATGTAGCTCTTCTGCATCTTACGTTCTGTATATTACCTCCAAATTTAGTGTCTTAAAAGCATAGACATTTTGTTACCTCATAATTGGCATGAATCAGGTATTCAGGAGTGGCTTAGCTAGATGGTTCTCGCTCATGATCCCTCCTGCATTATAATTAGGATGCTGGCTTGACTGGAGGTGCACAGTATGGCTGTTGGCTAGAGGCCTCGGTTCCTCACCATGTGAGTTTCTCTTTAGAAGCTTCTTGAGTGTCTTCATGACATGGCAGTTGGCTTCTCCCAGGCTGAGTGATCCGAGCGAAAGAAAGAGAAACAGTAATGTCTTTTATGACCTAGCTTCCTAGCTTCTGGAATTGCATGCTATCACTTCTGACATATGCTACTGGTCAAATAGACAAATCCTGAAATAGTGTGAGAGGGGACTGCACAAAGATGTAAATACAAAGAGGCAGGAACCATTAGGGACTATTTCAGAGGCTGGGTACCATACCCCATCTCTTTCATCTATATTTTGGACTCCTTCTTCTGAGATACCACTCTTGATACCCAGAAGAACATTACCTCTGGGTACTAACTGTAACTAAAACTTTATAAGTAAAAGGATATTCAGACTTCATCTTAAGTAACTGGGGTAATTATGTGTATGTACATGCATGTGTTCCCTCCTGGTGACTGGAGACAGCTTTCTACTTGATGAATATGGGTTTCTATCTGTGAGTATTACAACTCCAGCACTTTTTAATGACCCCTGTCTTCTGTCCAGAAGTTATTTGGAAATATTGTTTCGAAAGGGTGATGTGTCTGGTAGGAATTTACCCCCAGATTCTTCTCTCCTACCACATTCCCTCTTTAAAAGGAACACAGGGTTAAATATGAACCTGGGAAGTTCTTCAGGGATGGTATTACCTAAGGTAGGTATAGATAATGCTTATCCATTTTGGAAAAATACCTTGTGTACATTCTCATTCAGAACACAGACAGCAAAAAGAGAAGAGTTTATTCTGATAGTGTGTAACTCCTGAGGCCCAGTCATAAAAGACATTTTCATTTGACTCTCTTGGATCATGGGAGAAGCCAACTGTCATATTATGAGTGTGTGTATGGGCGGGTGGGGTGCAGGGAAAGAGAGAATTTCTTCAGGGTGAGGGGAATGTGTCGTGTTATTTCACTTGAACTTGCCGTTTATTCCCATCTTCTTTCCTCTCTCCACTGAGAATATCACAGTATTAAAAACCAGTTATTTTTGTTACCGCCTCACAGAAACTAGGTTTAAACAGATAAACTCCCTCCAGATGCTCATTCTGAAGGGGATCAAAATACAGCTTTGCTTCTTCTTACTCTAGATATAGCTTTAGTTTCCTAATCTGTAAAACACTGTAAAGCACCATTTTAAGATAAAGATGTTATAAATTATAAAAGATAAAACATATAGCCTGTAGAGCAAACACAAAGACAAAACCCATTTTTTGGAGTTCCCTCATGGCTCAGCAAGTTAAGGATCTGGAACTGTCACTGCTGTGGCTTGGACTGCTACTGTGTGGGTTTGATTCCTGGCTGCGGGTGCAATCAAAAGTAAATAAAAAACTTTTTTCTTTTGTTTGGTGAGACAGTAAATATTGAGTGAGTCCCATCTTCTTCCCATTTTCCTTAATATCTATTCTACCTGCAAATAACCTAAGTCTGTGTCTCTATAGATCCCTGTATTAGCTTATTTGCCTGAACTGGCTTGCAAGATATTTTTAAAAACTAAGTCAACTTAGTTAATTCGCTGAATTTTAATGGTGCAGAGAAAGTTTACCTACTTCAAATTCTTTGGTCAGATATTTTATTCTTCCATCCATCCTATTTAATTATTATTCTAATAATTCAGGACTTTCCCCACTTTGTCTCTGTTTTGAAAATCGTCTCTAGGTTATTTTTTAGGTTATGGTAAGTACCCTACTTTATCTTTTTTTTTTTCATATTAACAATGAATTTTATTTCCGTTATAGGTGTACAAAGATCATAAGTCAATACGATCGATTTTGTGTCCCAAACCCACAGTGCATCCCCCCATCCCCCAGACTGTCTTATTTGAAAAACCAGGGTTTTCCAAAATCTGTGAGTCATTGTCTGTTCTTCAAAGAAGTTCATTGTGTCTCTTTAGTTTCCACATGTAAGCGGTAGCATTGGGTGTTGCTGTCTAATTGTCTGACTGGTTCCACTTCGTATGATAATTTCTAGGTTCATCCATGTTGCTATAAATGTTATTCCATTCCTTTTAATGGCTGAGTAACATTCCATTATGTGTATGTACCATATCTTCCCTATCCACTCCTCTGTCAATGGGCATTTAGGTTGTTTCCATGACCTGGCTTCTTCCCTCTCTAGCTGCTTTGGATGTAAATTTAGGTTGTTTATTTGAGCTTTTTCTTGTTTCCTGAGGTTGGCTTGTATTGCTATATACTTTCCTCTTAGAACTGCTTTTGCTGAATCCCAGAGGTTTTGGAGTGTCATGTCTTTGTTGTCATTTGCTTCTAGGTATTTTTTAATTTCCTCTTTGATTTCTTCAGTGATCCATTGGTTGTTTTTTGTTTTTGTATCCATTCAGCTAGTCTATGTCTTTTGGTTGGGGCATTCAGTCCATTAACATTTAAGGTAATTACTGATATATATGTTCTTATTGCCATTGTATTAACTGTTTGGGGTTTTTGTT
>PVHT020000166.1:15639361-15649854 GCA_004024745.2 Catagonus wagneri
GGCTGTGATCCCACCTGGATTATTGTTTGGCCTGGGGCTTCTCAGTGCTGATGGGAGGGACCAGATTTTCCCAGAAATGGCCCCTTCCAGAGAAATGCAGGCTGATGAATGTTCCTGAGAGCTTCGCCTCCAATGCCCTTCCCCCACAACAAGCCACAGTCACCCCTGTTTTCCGAGGAGATCCTCCAAGAATTGCAGTCAGGTTCCACCCGGATTCCTATGGAGACTGCTTTGCCCTGGGACCCAGTGCACGTGAAAGTCTGTGTGTGCCTTTCAAGAGTGGGGTCTCTGTTTCCCCCAGTCCTGTGGAGCTCCTGCACACAAGCCCTGCTGGCCTTCAATGCCAGATGCTCCGGGGGCTCTTTCTCCCTGTGCCCGATCCCCAGGCGTGGGGTTTTGACGTGAGGCTCAGAACTCTCAGTCCTGTAGCTGAGTCTCTGTGATACAGTTACTTTCCAGTCTGTGGGGCTTCCCACCCAGGAGGTATGGGGTTGCTTCTATCGCATAATTGCCCCTCCTACCTCTTGATGTGATCTCCTCTTTGTCTTCTGGAGTAGAATATCTTTTTCGGAAGTTTACAGTCCATTTGGTTGAAGGCTGCTTGGCATTTGGTTGTAGCTTTTCTGTTTTTCGGGAGAGAAGTTGAACTCCAGTCCTACTATTCCGCCATCTTAATCCAATCTCTGTCTTTTTTATCTTATCTGGAAGCTTGTTTTTCTAATCTCATTGCCCTACCTTACCAACATTGTTTTCACATCTACCTTTTTTAACACTATATTCGAACATTAATCAGGAATGGAAGAAAGGAGAAAATTTGTGAACACTAATCAGGGAAGCTTCAAAGAAGAGCTAGAGAATAATTGAGATACCGGTGAAATTTTCCTCTTTTAATGTCTCCAGTCATTAAAAAGTTCCTTTCCAGCTCAGTTACTTTGATTCTATTAGCTCTGTTTGTTTGTTTTGCCTTTGGTATAAAACCATTTCTTCGTGTGAAATCTTATAAGTAGAGCATATTAAGAAAGATGTGTCATTTTAATTGATAACCAGTATGGAGTTTGTATTCTCATACACTGGGCCTTCCCTTACCCCAACTCTCCACTCCTGTTCACTCTGACTCCTGGGGTTGGGAGAGGCTACTCCCTAAAACTTCCAACCATCTGCAGAATATAGTGTAGAAATCACTGGAGTGGATGGGCCCTGAGCTCTCTCTTTGTGTGCTGTGTGTCCATACCTGTCCTTACCTTTCCTCTCTCCCTATGTGAATCAGACTCATTTTTTGAAGCCCACACCCCTGACCTCACCTGTATGTATTTATATCCTCCTCTTTTGTGCTCTTGTCCATTCTGTTCCCTCTGTGTCAACTTCCCTTCCCATCTTTTGTGGTCCTGAGGAAGTGCAGAATTTTCAGGTAATAGGCTCTATTCTAGTTTGACTGGAGCATGGGACTTCTGAAGGAAAAGAGTAAGAAAATCGAATCCAGATCATAGCAGGTAGTTACTGTCTGAGGTAGTCATAATTCTCTCTAGAGTAAGAGAATTAGCAACATACACAAATATCAACCCACTTCTACATAAAATGATTTCATAGCTCCATTCCCGTCTAGCATTCCTGACTTCTCCGATCAGAGTTGTTTCTGGCCTGAAGGCCAGGAATGGAGTGAAGTGCAGGAGGCAGGGACAGAGTGTTCTATTCCTTGGTCTGTAACTCCATAAAGTTAAAACCGTAAAAAAGCAGTATCCATCCAAGCCTCTTTCCTTTGCCTCCCTGTGACATGTCTAAGTGGGTCTTCCATTTCGCCATGGGACTGGGGAATCTGGAATCACCTTGAGTAAGCACTGAACTTGGCAGACTGTGCTTTTGAAATCTGGCTTCTCTTGGAATATTCCTTACCATCTCCATTCCTCTATTCCTGAATTTATTTCAATATTCATGTAGCATCTTTAACTTGTTAAAAACACTTCCATACCCACAATATGACTTTATAACAACTTGGTAATGGCAGAAATTATCTTTATTTTACAAACGAGGAAACTGAGTGCCTGGCAGGTTAAAGGACTTACTAAGATTAGATACCTTAATTAATGTTAGTGATAGAAAAGTGATGAACTTGAACCTAAGAGACCAGTATGACAAGTGCATGCTCATATTGTTAACAAGATTCTGTGAGAACAGCACCCTCCCTGTCGCTGTGCCCACTGCCAAGTTAGCCTCACATCATCCCTGTGAACTCAAAACCCAAGCAATGTAAAAATCCCCACACAAAAGTAAACGTTTTTGACAAATCATCTTTGCTTTTCAAGATGTGGACTTGAGGGACAAGGGACATTTTGGATGGCTCAGGAGTTGACACAATTAAGACAGAATGGGTTTTCAAAGTCAGTTGGAGACAAATAGACCAATAGAAATGGTAACCAGGTTTTTCAAATCTAAAATACATTCCTAGTTAAAAAAAAAAAAAAACTTTCTAAATCAGCTCAAAGCAGCACAAGATGGAAATAGAGGTATCATGCCAAAACTCCAGCCACCACAAATTCTGTTCCGCTCCCTCAAAATCAGCTCGGCATTGGGACAGACGGTGCCTCTCAATCCCTCCCAAATGCTGGGCCCCACCTTTTCAAAGGCAGAACTCTGGCACCTTTCAGAAGCTCCGCGTTTGGAAGGGAGAAGCCTCGGTGGGATGGGGGCTCTGTGAGTACTGGGAGAGGGTGGGGGACCCGGTCTCTATGCTTAGAGGCACCACTGACGTCAAACCCTCACCTCCCTCCCGCTCAGACTGGAGCAAGCACACAGAAAACTCCCTTTTGCAGCTGTAAAAACTGTTCTTGCTAAACTGCAACACGCCCACTGCCCCCTACAGCTATTCCAAATCCACAGTTTCATTGGCCATATTCAGAGGGAAATAAAAAACCGGTCTATTTCCCAGTTGGTCCCTTTTCAATCAGATGCAATTAAAACGAAGCCTGAAGTTTCGAATGCTCTTCCAGTTTATGCTCTGGAGTTTCCATGCTCCTTCCTCCTCTGCCTGATTAGGGCAAGCTGGCCAGCTGAGGCTTTTCTTGCAGTGTTTCCTAAGGAACATTCTGGAAAGTTGGCTTTAAGGCTGCATTTCTGTCTAATATGCATCTGCTTCAGGCTTCAGATGTGCCTGCTCATCCTCCCTGGTGAAATATGGAACAGTAGGAGTGGATTCTAAAGGCTGGCCCTGTAGAGGGAAGGGGAGGGGGCAGAGTGAATCAGATTTTCCCTCCAGGTCTAATGACAGCCCACTGTCCCCACTGGTCCTGCAGTACACAGACCCTCTAAACCGGTCTTTGGAAGAGAAGAAGGTCATGTGGTTTGGTGGGAATAAATGGTGGAATTTGCACCTTTCAGTGAAAGTTCAGGTGGGAAGGAGTAAAACACCTTTTCTAAGTCCCTCTAAACTGTGCTCCTAAGAGTTTGATATCAAGAGTGGTGTTAGAATTAAGAGGTACAAACCACTATCTATAAAACAGATAAGCTGCAAGGATATACAGCACAAAGAATATAGCTAATATTTTATAACTATAAATGGAATATAACCTTTAAAAATGGTATAACTCACTATGTTGTTCACCTGAAACTTATATTGTACATTAATTATCCCTCAATAAATAAACAAAATCATAGAAAAAGAGATCATGTTTGTGTTACCAGAGGAAGGTGAGGACTGGGTAATTGGATAAAGGTGGTCAGAAAGTACAAATTTCCAGATCTAAGATAAGTTAGTACTAGGAATGTAGTGTACCACATGATAAATACAATTAACACTGCTGCATGTTATATATGAGAACTGTTAACAGAGTAAATCCTAAGAAGTTCTTATCACAAGAAAAACAAGGTTTTTTTTCTATTTCTTTAATTTTTTGTATTCAGTGAGAGATAATGGATATTCACTAATCTTACTGTGGTAATAATCACTTTATCATTCAGGTAAATGAAATCATTACATGGCACACCTTAAACTCACACAGTGCTTTAAGTGTTATATCTTAATGAAACTGTATGAAAAAAGTGAAAAGAAAAGACTACTAAATGAACATTAATTAATTAATTTTAAAAGATGTTCTTTTTTTTTTTTTTAAATGGTGTTAGTGATTTGGGAGCAGAGGAAATGTGGACCTCTTGTATAACTTCTAGTTCCAAGTGCCCTGCAAATCCCCGTGGTTCTTTTTTTCTGATCATTACTTTTCTTGTCTTCTTTTTACTTGGCCTTAGTTTTTCATATAGACTTTCCACATGGTAAAGAAGCTGCCTTCTGCTGCCCGTGATTTACACCCTTCAGCTTAGACACTTCAGGAAAAAAGGGACCTTCTTTCTCTTAGTATCTGTCAGCTATTCTAAGGGAAATGTTTGGAAGAGCTCTGCCTAAGTCACATGCTTAACCATGCAGATGATATTTTCCTTGGTGTGATGATGGTTGTACCAATATATTCATTCTTCATTACACACTTTCATCTTATAGTGTGACAGGCATTCCTTCCACCAACGGTGAGGCCCTATGTTCCCTCCTTTTCTGTCTAGGTGGGGGCTGTGATGGCTCCAACCAACAGAGTAACCAACCAACAGAGTCCTGGGGCCAGGACATAAAGGGAAACAGTTTACACCTCACACACACGCACTCTCTCTCTCTCAGGACACTCATCTTTAGAGCCCAGCCTCCATGTTGTGAGGAAGCCCAGGTCACACAGAGAGGTAATATGTGGGTACTGTAGCCAACAGTTAGCATCAACAAGACACGTGAGTGAATGAGTCTGCACATGATTTCGGCCCCAGCCTTCAAGTCTTCCAGCTGTGACTCCAGTCAGCATGTAACAGAGACAAGCCATCCTGCTCTGCCCTGTCTGAATTCCTGACCCATAGTAGATCATCAATTATGTTTTAAGTCACAAGGCTTTTTTTTTTTTTTTAGCTTTTTAGGGCCCCACCCTCGGCGTATGGAAGCTCCCAGGCTAACGGTTGAATCAGAGCTACAGCTGACAGCCTATGCCACAGCCACAGCAATGCAAGATCTGAACTGTGTCTGTGACCTAAACCACAGCTCACGGCAACGCTGGATCTTTAACCCACTGAATGAGGCCAGGGATCGAACCTGCATCCTCATGAATCCTAGTCAGATTCATTAACCCCTGAGCCACAAAGGGAACTCCCTAACTTACAAAGTTTTGAGTAATTTATCGTGTGGCAATAGAAAAGTAATTGTTCACTGGACCAGTCTTTGTTACCTGGCAATTGGAACGTTGTGACTAGGAGAGCAAATGTGTTACTGAACAAGAAGGGATGTGAAAGGGTGCTAGGTAGACAAGATGAATAGCTACCACAGCCCACTGCAGTCATCCTAGGACAGGTTAATTTCCCACGCGTGTGTACATATCCATGTATATGAACAGTTGAAACCACAGTCATTTCTATAAACAGCAAATGGAAAAGGCCCCCAATTTTACTAATTCCATTTGCTATGTCATGAGCGATCTAGTGTTATCCAGGTAATATATGTCTGTTTTCTCTGATTTATTGCTTAGGCAATGATTCTCAATTGAGCAAGGCCTAACATTGCCATGAGCTGTAACAAAAATTCAGAAGTGTTACAAGGGGCACAAGTTGAAATCTAGCTATGTAACTTAGAGGCTGAGCTTAAAAGCTGGTTGAAGAAACAGGTTCTGCAGTAGTTTTAAGAGGAGCCTAATACATAGGGATGGGATAGAGGATCACTTTTAAGAAAGAACGCTTCTTTCCGGTGCAGCTTCCCTGTATCTCCTCAGCTCTGAGCAATTCAGGAACCTACTCACTAGTCTCCAGCAAGTCGTGGTTAATTTGCATAACTGAAAACAGAACCCTAATTTTTCATTAGCAAAAGAAGTTACACATTCTGGAAGTTCCCAAAGGGTGGTTTTTTTGTTTTGTTCCAGTTTTACTTGTTTTTAAAAGAAAGTCAACCAAAGTATATTCTCAAGGTTTATTGTATGCAATTATTTTTTTTAATTCCTTATATAGACCCATTTTGAAAGCTCAAAACACAAGAGGGTGAAAGCATAAATTAAGTAGTATCTAAAATATGCTCTTTCTCATAGGAGGTGAAAAAAAATGTTACTCTGCTGTCATTTTAAATGATAGCCACCAGAGAGGCCAGAGACTGGGCTTCAGGCTTAGGGACTGAGTTACGAAATCAAAACACCTTCTTCCCCCCATCCCTTCTCTCTCTCCTTTGTAATAGTAGGTGATACATATTGTTTGTATCGTTACACTTATGTAAAATGTTATATAAATATTCATTTCTCCTAAAAAAAAAATGTCAGTTTCTTGGAGCAGGAGCCAAATCTTACCTTGTAGGAGGTCTAGAATAAATACTTAGTAAAGGAAAGCTGAGTTTAACTGAGTGAACTTATACTCAACATAGACAGCTGCATAATGATCTCATCTACAGATTTCTTAAAATCAACTAAGTGAAACACTGACCCATATATCTATCTGAGTATTCGTTTTCTTTGGCTTCCATAACAAATTTCCACTGACTTAGTGGCTTAAAACAACATAATTTTTTTTTATCTTATAGCTCTGTACTTCAGAAGTTCAGTATGGGTCTCACTGCACTAAAATCAGGGTGTCAGCAGGCTGCATTTCTTTCTGGAGGGTGTAGGAAAGTATGTTTCCTTGCTCATTCAGGTTTTGGGGGAACACAGTTCCAGGTGGTTGTAGGAATCCATGTCTCTGCTGGCTCCAAGGGGCTGACCTTACCTCCTTTTCCTTTACCTTAGAGAGTATGTACTCACTTGCTTCAGACTACTGGGAACCTAAGAATTTTTACTGATGTGGCCCTTCCTAGAATCTTAAGAAGATTTATCTCACATTCTCTGAAGTATATGTGTCTCACCAAGGCCTCCAATGAACTAGCCACTTTGTGCTCCTCTGGTCTGATTAACATGATGCCCCCTTTCTTAGGATTTTATAATTCTGTGAAGGGAATGAATGACTTACTGCTTAGAGGTATTTGGGGCTTGAAGCTAACACCCATCTTCCAGAACAGCTTTTGTCAGAACAGCTGTATGTGAGCATCTGAAAGTGAAACCAAGAATCTGGATGGAGGAGTTTCCTCTGGGGCTCAGCAGATAGCGAACCTGACTAGTATCCATGAGGATGCGGTTTGATCCCTGGCTTCGCTCAGTGGGTTAAGGATCCGGTGTTGCCATGAGCTGTAGCGTAGGTCTTAGAAGAGGCTCTGATCTGGCATTACTGCATCTGTGGCGTAGGCCAGCGGCTGCAGCTCCGATTCAACCTCTAGCCTGGGAACCTCCATATGCTGCGGGTAAGGCCCTAAAATAGAAAAAAAAAAAAAAAAAAGAATCTGGATGGACCTGTCTGAGATCTATCACCTATAAGTCAGGAGATTGTGGCCGTGTTACTTGAACTTTGACTTTAGTTTATTCATCTGTGGGGAAATAATTCTTAGCATTATTAAGAAGACAGAGTAAGAAAACTCTATGTAAAGCATGCAATAAATGGCAGATATCTTTACTGTTAGTGATGTTATTATTAGATGGGATTCCCAGAAGTGCTGGCAGGAATGAATTCTCTTTTGGTAAGCTAGTCCCTCTCTGTGTCTCCATTTCCTCATCCATAAAATGTGAGTAATAATGTTATCTACTCTAATGGCTCTTGTGAGGATTAACAAATTAATACATGCAAACCCCTTAGAACAGTGCTTGGCACATGGTAAGCTCACTCTTCAAGTTCATGTGCTTTCAATTTATACTAAATTTCTTTGACCAAAGCTAAAGATATAAACTACTTTTCCTCCAAAGGAATATTTGATTTAGTCAAAAGCATTATATCATGTTTTCCTCCTCAATGACCACAGACTTTCACCCTTTAAAACGCCTTTTATTATTAACTGGAAGAAACAAAGGAAGCTGGTTTTGTGAAAAAAAAGTAGCAGGCTTGGCTAGTGAGTAGTGGAAAGAGGATCCAAAATGGCCTTGGGCAAGTAGCACTCTGAGCTTCAGTTTTCTCATTTGACAGGGGAATAATATCCCTGTCCAAAACACCTCAGCACCTCCCTGGGTGATTTAAAGATCATATGGGATAAAGGAGGTTTGCCTCCTGTGATGATACTGTTAGTGTTCATGAATAATGCTTGGCTTCTCCCAATCCACATAATCGACTCTCAGGCTTCTTCCTTGACTGTCGGATTGGATATGAATGAGGTGGCTGCTGGGGTCCTTTAAGGATGACAACTCTGAAGGACAGTGTTCAAGCCACTGAAACTCAACATACGAAATGTTTCAGAAAATAACCGTTAAAGGGTGACTTAACCACTCAATATAGAAATACGGGTCACTGAAGCTTAATGATATCAAAGATTTTAAGGTTTATGTCTACTATGGGTATAATTGTGTCCCCCTAAATTCATAGGTTGGTGTGTTAACCTCTAATACTTCAAATGAGGTCTTTAGCATGGGTCTTAATCCAGTAGGTCCTTGTAAGAAAAGGACCTTTGAGCAGAGACATGTGCAGAGGGAAGACAATGTGAACACACGGGAAGAAGATGGCCATTTACAAGCCAGGGAGTGTTGGCAGCACCAGAAGCTAGGAAGAGGCAAGGAAGAAACTTCCCTTTAGGGCCTTCAGAGAGAGCCTGATCCTGTTGACACCTTGATTTTGGACTTCTTGCATCCAGAACAGTGAAGGATTATTACACTCATGTTTTTTAAGCCACCCCATTTGTGGTGCTTTGTCATGGTAGCCCTAGGTAGATGTTTACAGTGTCCCAAAAACCTTCTAAGAAGCTCTCAGTTTGTGGAGCCTGGAGCCTGAAGGAGGGAGTGGGGATTGAAGAAGAGACAGGGTCTACTCTCTTCTTCAACCACTGTGACTCTGCAGTGTTTTGTTTCTATTAAAGAATTTTAGTGAAAAAGAAGTTTGGAAATTACTGCTCTGGTGCAACAGACCCTGCCATTACTCCAGACCAGAGATCCTTCACTGTTTTCCTCTCCCTGGCTCCCTGGGTGCTTTCACTGTCAGCCACCTTCACCTGGATCTTTGGTGAAGGGCAGCCTCAGGCTGGTGCCAGAGCTCTCTTTGCTAGCATATAGAGAACTAGAACAGGAACAGTATATCATCAGCCTGATGCATGGAGGTATAAAGATTCCAGCTCCCTCAGATCAAGACAGCTCTGTGGTGGGAACTGCACTGTCCCCAGAGCTTCCCTGTGGTACTTAGCTGGACACCTCGCCTTCTTGGCCTTCTGTCTTTTATTCTGCTCCTTTTCCTTCTTCCCTACAGATTTTCCTTGGGAACACTTCCTAATAAATACGTTTCTCAAACTCGGCACTATTGACATTTTGAACTAGACAATGGTTTGTTGTGCAGCTGTCCTGTGCACTGTAGGATGTTTAGCAGCATCCTGGGGTTTATCCACTAGATTCCAGGAGAACATCTCCCCCTCCCTTCCTCCTTTCACAGTTATAACAATAAAAAAGTGTCTTAAGACAATGACAAATGTCTCCTGGGAAACAGAATCGCCCATCCAAGAACCACTGTTTAAATATGACAAATGTGGATCACCGAGTGTTGAGAGTTTACTGAAGTGGAAGAGCTGGGATTAGAAGCTAAAATTCCTGATTCCCGAGCCACTAGTTATTTCTTTCCACTACACTGGTGTTTCCCAAACTTGTCTGATCATAGGAATCACTGATATATGTCTTGCTGTGTAGCACTGGGAACTATGTCTAGTCACTTACGAAGGAGCATGATAATGTGAGGAAAGGGGATCTATACATGTATGTATAGCTGGGTCACCATGCTGTACAGCAGAAAGTTGACAGAACACTGTAAACCATCTATAGTGAAAAATACAAAAATCGTTATATATATATATATATAAAAGAATCACTGGTGTACGAGTTTGGGGATAGAGGCAAGACAATTGGTTTTAAGTGCAGATTCCCAGTCTCTCCCAAAGAATCTGATTCGGAAGATTAAGATGGAGAGGGGCACCTGATGGATTTGTGGGCATCAGTGATTCTTTTGATCAAGCACAGCCGGGAAACTGAAATGCTGATTCTTGGCTTATAATGTGGAAAAGAATCACTGTGTATATGGTGTATGTGGGTGGGAATGTGCAAAATATAAATTTCTGGGCTTCGTACTCTGAGATTTTTATGATTTTAATCAAAGTTTTGATATAGGTGGTCTGAAGCAATTGTTATAATACTTTCCATTAAATTGTTTGATTACTAACACACACAGAGTACTTTAGATCTATATCAAATGATATCCCTCAGGAGTTCCCGTCGTGGCGCAGTGGTTAACGAATCCGACTAGGAACCATGAGGTTGCGGGTTCGATCCCTGCCCTTGCTCAGTGGGTTAACGATCCGGCGTTGCCGTGAGCTGTGGTGTAGGTTGCAGACGCGGCTCGGATCCTGCGTTGCTGTGGCTGCGGTGCAGGCCAGTGGCCACAGCTCCGATTAGACCCCT